>JAHFWI010000118.1:0-613131 GCA_028554975.1 Himalopsyche kuldschensis
ATAAATTTTCGAAAATGTACAAATAAAGCATTGGATTTAATTCCAAGATCATCTAACCAGGAAATAAAAAAAGAAACCTATTTAATTTGTGCTATTCTTATAATATATCATTTTCGTCGTTTGTTTATTTAATTTGACTTTAACTGAAAACAAAAAGATTCATATTCTAACGAACCCTAAAAAATAGTGTAGCGGGGGCAGTTACCTAACCAATAGTCTTATCCTAAACCATTGATGCACAATCTTTTTGGAAGTAAGGCCAGATAATCAATTCTCAGATCGTTCAAGGACCGCATGGGTAAAAATAATTACATTATCGATATTTTAGTGTATAGATAATTCGAAATTTTATTACTTTATCTTATTCTTCCATCGTTCGTGAAAAATTCTGATGTCAAAAAAGTGATTAATATCTGTCGTATTGTTGAGCATCACTGTCCTAAACAGTGGTGTAGTGGTAAATAAATAGATACCATGTCGGTCATTGATTTCTTCCCTATTTTTTTAATATCCGTCCGAAGCTAAATCTTTATGCTATTAACCCTATTTTTTTGTAAAATAGATGTTTAGTGACTTAGTAACAAGCCGTTTTTCATGATTTTAATATTTACTTAATTAACCAGTAATGTTTGTTGAAAACAAATAAGATGGCGTTTAATGTCTTTTTGACTCCAGTAATTTAGAAATAATGTAGACTATTTTATTTATGTTTAATTACCAACTGTTTTTCGCATATAAACTATTATATTCTACTAGTATTGCTACCCGGCGTCGCTCGGACTAAGCGACCAATAATTATGTAATGTTATATCATTCGACATATTTATATCACAAAATCTAACATCCAAAATAGAGTTAAAATAAAATCACAAACTTTATTTAATTTGATGACAGCCCCATTCTCGCCCATTAAAATGTCCAAATTCAAGGAAAAAATCTAATTTGCTGTCAAAGAAATGTCAAATAATACCTTCACGTAAATAATAAACATTATTTTATTAATAAAAGCCGAGAAAAAGTTGGTAGAAGACTAATTTATTACATTTTGACTAAATGTTGTCGCCGATAAAAATTCAAACATATTTTCTTTCATATTCGTTTTTATGGCAACTTGCAACAACAATGCAAAAGGGAAGTACAGACATACATACATACGCCGTTTCGGTTTTATATATAAGATAAGATTGCGGGTTTACAGTTATCAATTCAGTTGGCTTAGCAAAAAGCGTTGAATCAAAACTCTGCGTTTATTACTGGCCGTCGATTTGAAACAAAAAAACGCTATAAAAACGTGGGTAATTTATAGCTTTATATCATCCCGGGGCGTAATAAAAACACATCCGTAATAGTCTATGGCCGTTTGCAAAAACCACCGCTACTTCATTAACTTTTTTAACATTTCTTACTGAAGCTTGCCAAAAAATACTGCTAAATTATTGCCTGTTCATAAAAACTTTAGATTTAAGCCCTCTTCGGCTGGATCTAAAGTAAAATTCAGCACGAGATAAATATACAAGTGTCTAAGGCAGGTTGCCTAGGTCTGTATTATGTATTTTGATTATTGACAGGGCACACGTAAAATATTTTTTTTACGAATTTTATATTATACATTTTAAAAAAAATAATATTTATTCAATCAATTAGCTATGGCCGATTATTAACATTAAAATGTTGTAATTTATTTATTTATTGAAGAAAATATCAAACATGGTATTACAGCTGACTCCAATGCGCCATTCATTTGATAAATATAAATACATTTATTTATATATATAAATACATTTATTTATATACATATATACATACATACCTGTATATATATAACAAAAACAACAAATTATATTAGCTTAAAGCTTTTGCAATGCAAAAAAAAGATGAAAACATTGTTGTTGAGCGACCGATGGCGTCGATTCTTATCATCAGATAGTTTGTCTGAAGATGCTTCTCAAAGAGGCAAAACACGTCTCATGTTTTGAAACACCATCAGTGGAATAACTAAGTAATCAAATTTTAAAAGTCACCGCCGAATCCATCGAATTTATTTCTACGGAAGCTATTTTCATAAATAAATAGTACTGGTAGTTATCCAATAATTTTATACGGTTTTGAAGGCCGGATAGGGCTTGAGAGAGGAGGGATATATTTATAAATGTGTATATTATGGTATTCGGTACCATTACCTCTTCACTAAGTAAAATGAAAGCTCAAGATTTTTGTTGATTGAGTAGGCATTTACTTGGTAGAACTCCATTATAATACGGAAAGAAAAATAACAATGTATTATAATTCTACATAAATTATTTTATATATTTATTGATAGCTATTTTGGCTTACGCCTTCGTCAGAACTATGAACGAAGGCGTAAGCCGAAATAGATATCAACAAATATATAAAATAATTTATGTAGAATTAAAATACATTGTTATTTTTCTTTCCGTATCAAGAATTTTGTATTAATGACGTATATACGGTTAATTTCTTCAGTACTGAAATATAGCTATAAATATTTTAGCTAAATAAAACCAAAAAAATCTTCACTTAAGATCAACGAAGCTATCAACAATGAACTTTTGTCTTGCCCCATTTCACCCAACACTGATTTCCTATTTTTACGACTTTTTATTTAAATTTATTTTTTATATAAATAGGAAATTTTATCCAAAAGCGTAAAAAAATTCAAGTTTAACTATAAAAAAATATTGGCTGCGAGTGTCTTAGAAGCAACTCCCCAACACTTGATGATGTTCACTTTATCATTTCCAATAAATAAAGGTCTATTCGATCTCCGAAAATTTTATAAATGCGTTGCTATTTTGCTTTATAAGTCGTCGTGACCGATCGGGCCAGTGTACGGTTGGATCAATTTGTGCATTTCTTCACAAATGTAACATTGTAACTAATATTATTTATTCTCAGTGTATTATACTTTATTGTTATAAAACTCAATCGCGTATGTGAGATTATGCACGAATGTATGAATAATATTCCTATTCACATTCTCGGCTCACCGTGTAGATTGATTTTTTTTTTCTTCGCTCACCTCACGACGGGACCTTGAGGCTCCGATTTGTCTTCCTTCCTACTTGCGCCGTAGCTTAATCAGCCTAGGCCACTCGACGATCAGTACTGCCCGAATAATCGACCATACCGGACCTGCGAAACTCGATATCGCAACAGTGGACAAACGCAGACCCTCAGTCGGGATACGAAATCAGTGCTAAACCTCTATAAGGTATTAATGACAGCGAAACCGCAAGTGTTCGACACATAGGACTAAAAATGCAGTGCAGTTTATATTCATATTTTTGCTAGCGTATTAAAACATTTTTTTAAATCACAACCATTTCAACTTAATGTGCAGGATCTCAGTATTTTTCCGACATTGACAATGAGATAAAATATTAATTAAATTCAAGTGATATTATATAACACACCTTCGCCATATTCGCGATTCAAAATTTTATTGTCCCCCATTTATTTTGGCTACGTTTATAGTTCTGAATTAATTATATTTAAATTACTTATGTAATAATCAGAATCCGTTATCATTAGGCACAGTGTTCGTTTTGAGTGGAAGGAATCGTTAGTCTTATATTGTGTATTGATTGACAGTGATTTTAGTTTGAAAAAATATTAATAATTACGCATCCATCTTTGTTTGATCTTTTTTCTACAATTGGATTACAAAATATAATAAAGTCATAATTAAACATAATTCAAATAAATACCTTAATTTTGAATGGATTTAATATTGTCTTTAATATACGTATTTCTCACTACTGAAGCATACGAGATATACATATTGCACATTTTAATTAAACAATAGGACTGGTTTTTCTCAGTAAATGTTCATTTTCAACACAACAATCAGAGATGATGATAACACCGACATTAATACTCTATTAAATGTGTATTTTTATAATTAATAATAAGCGTGATTTAATTATATATATCGAATTGTCATATAATTTATTAAACGTTCTAATATCACTCACTTCACTTTGCCGGGCATTAAACTGTTAAAGATCTGTTTACTTTAGAAACATCAGTTAATATATTCTTCGCAATAAATGTACAGTGGAACCCTGATCTTAAGTTCTCGCATTATACGTTTTCCCGCGTGGTGCGTTCATTTTCTATAGTTCCAGCATTCAGTTCATATATAAAACTTTCCCGCATTCATCGTTTCCCGCATTAATCGTTTTACGGTCCCTTGAAAAACGTAGAATCGGTGTTTCACTGTATATGAGGATGTTAAACAAAGCTTTAGGAAAAGATCTTCGATTTATTGAGATTCAATAGATATAATAGAATAGTTCATTTCTTTGGATACGATTAATAATAAAATCTCTTGACTACTTGTCAACATCTATAATTAGATATTTAATAAAAATCGTTACAGTACATATCATTAAGTAATTCAAAATAAACGTGACTAAAGTCGAGGCTACACTTTCCTGAGAAAAGATTCGTCCTTTGCTATTGTATTGTCTTCTCTGCACAAATTATTTAATATTCGATTTTGCATTCATCCGATATGGTTTACGTGTCTATGGGCTTCATTCCCCGGAAAACTTCATTCGTGCATGGATTTTTACTCGATTCATAGTCTTAAATGTCTATATGATTCATATATGTAGGTAGTGACATGATTGGAATACAATATCATACGTACATATTGTTTATTTGTTTAATAGAATAAATTATTTTCGATTATACATCCGATTCACTATAACAATAAAATTGCACGCTCAGAATTATTTAATAACTAGCTCTTAATAATTGAGCGCGTTTGTGGGTCAGGTTCACACATTCAAATGAAAATAGTTTTGCGGCTGAGAGAAAGTGAAAATTTCCCATCGGCAAAGCTCTAACGAACTATATTGGTTCTCATATTTATCATCACTCTCACTTTCATCGGATGACAAAAAAATATCAACATCACGTCACAATACACAAGACATTTTATTTTATTGTTTTTTTATACGCGTGTGACAATCATTTATTTTACTTCTTCTTCATCCAAGTATGTATATTGTCAATTCCAATCATATGAATTCTAGTGCAACATCTCAAAAACTACTTTGTTGGTCATCGTTTACAGTGTACAAGGATTCGATACACACATATGTACATAAATGTAACGATTTACGAATTGTCACTAAAATCCATGAATACACCCAGTCCTCATTTTACGCGATTTACTCGTTGTTACGCGATTTTTAAGAAATGGCGGACGATTATGTTAGATATAAACCGACAGTGACAACAGCGAATTACTCCTATAAGTGATTCCAACTATGCATGACTACATCTATATCTGTTTCTCATTGTATTTTTATAATCAATAAATACTTTTTTTTTGCGCAAAACAAATTGTTTTAACTTTTTTACGCAATATTTTGATGATTGGAACCAATTTATCAAATTATATAAGTAAGGTTTTTTTACTCAATTTTTATATACACGCCATTTTTTGAAACCAATGTATCGCGTAAAAAAAGGATTAGGTGCTTTTAAAATTTCTTTCCATGCATTGGATCCTTAAAACGGGACTTTACTAGATCGATTAATTAACCACAATCTCTGTCACATCACGATCCTTCTGCACGTATTCTCTACAAAAAATAGATGCCATTATCACTGCGTTATTGTTTTCGTTTTAATTATTTATTAATATGTGTTTTAATTGTTGTTTCTGAAGAAGCACGATGCAAAGTGACATGCTGCAAATCAGTTGATTCTTTCGTGAATTGATAAAGATACAAGTGCAGCAAAAACAAATCGTGAACGTGTTTTAATACATCTCTAATTTATTGTTTTGTGCACGTAGTCTGTGACAACGGACGCTAAAGGAAGCAACCATCATCGATACCAGCGCTGTGAGAACAATACATATTATAATATAGAGTGACACGCCGAATCGACTCGAAGACAGGTGAGATGGAATGAATCATAACTTATTCTGATCGTTATGAATGACATGCGTGTTTGGTCATAATTGCAATAAAAACAAGTGCATTAATTGCTATACAATTCACCAGTCAGCATTAAGTATTACTTGAGATAGAAATATTGTAATTTATATTGTGTGGACTGTATTAATATGATTTTTTAACATTCAAAACTAATTTCCAAAGAGTTTTTTTATGTACCAGAGACGATGAATCGCCTCTGCGACCATCTGTCTTTTCGCGCTAGGACTTATATTAGGTAGATTTTTTAACTGTTCATTTCATCCATGTGACCTTTTAGACATTATATAACTTAAATATTGTAAATAAGCTAATGAGCTTGGCTTCGTGATCAAGAATCTGGATTCAAACATACATAATTTTTTAAAATAACGTTTGAGATCTTTGGCGCGAGCGTTTATTTATCGTTTCTATTTGATTTGATCGTACGCATTAGCAACAACTGTGCTCTATTTTTAGGGTTTCACTGTCATTAGTTCGTGGAAAGACTAGATAGGTATTTTATTTAAATAAAGTCGGTTTACGGACGATAGTCAGATTTTTAATATGCAAGAATTAATTACCTTTATTGCCGCAATTGTTGTTGTAATATAAACAATGAAAACCACATTAACATTTCACTTCACTTTATAAACAGTTGTAAACAGATCACGTGTAGGTACTGTAGGTGTATAAGTTGTGTGCTGCCGCTGTCTCTTTTCTACTCAGACGCATCTACCAATCGAGTGGTAGAGAGATAGATGCGGCACAATCCGAACGGTAGGCCGATCGTGCCTCTCTATCGCTTATCCGCGCTCTCGCTCGCACGCTTGCCTTCGGCGTAACGCGACAAACGGGACAATAAGTCATGTTTTTTCGTGCGTGCAGCGGGCGTTCATCGATTTATAAGACGTTGTCACGTCAAAAATATTTGTTTAAACTTATTCCACTATTAATTTATTAATGTCAGGTTCGGTACACTAATCGTGACCTTTTTTTAACTCAATACTAAACAACTGTTTTTCAATATATATTTCAGATATGAATTTCTACAACAGATGCTTTTAATTACAGTGATAGTATCTTCGTTATTGTGTGGAAGTTTTTCAACTATTTATTTATTTATTTAATTACTCAAAAAAACGTATAGCTTGTCTCAATACTTAATCATCAACTAAACAATAATAAACCTGCATAAAAAAAAATAGTAAACATTTTTATTCACTGATTTTCCAACGATAATGTGTAACTATATACGTTTAGCCGATTTTGAAGAATCGACGTATTCTTTGACGTCAATAATGCAAATCGACATAGCGTAATATTACTGCCCAGCTATTTCAGCCGATACAACTTGCTGGCAGACATTTTGCAACTATTTGCGTTCGCATGAACAGTAGCTATGTAAGATACATCATTATCCGAATTTAAAGTCGCCACTTCGTGCTAATAGCGTGCTAAATTCCGAATTCTATACACACATTATCTACTTCTCAAAACTCGTCTAGATTTGATAGATAATAACACACAGCCGTCCTTGAAATAGCATACATATAAAAATTGCCTCGCTTGTTAAAATGATATCAAGATTGTTGAGCTTATTATTTTTATAACGCACGTTTCTCAAACTAAAACCGATTAGCATTACAGCCTTGATGAACGGTGGGCAAAAATGATTTTTCTGCTGACTTCAATAAATTTCTAAAGCGGAATGCTTGAAGGAATTTCAATATCAAATTTGAGTCACTATGTCACTTATTAATTAAACGCTATTAACATCAAAACATTTACTTATTTTATTTATTGCCATCAATAACATTTAAGCTTCATGATATCACATTTAATTCATTTGCGTTTTTGGTCCGAATCGTAACATTCGTCATGTTCGATGAAGGTGACCAATGGTTCGATTCATCAAAAGGACACAATAATTTGCGTACAATTTTTCACAACGTATGGATGTTTTTATTTTATATATCCCCTTATTTGACTTTTTTGAGTGACGAAAAATCTCGAATAAAAACAGTAACCGTTTTCATATTTCGAGTTGCGACACATAGTAATCAGATGCAATTATGGCACCCTTACACGTCGCATAAAAATGCTTGTATTCAACTGTCAAATATTAATAATAAAATATATACGTTAAAGATTGATAGCTCAGAAAAAAAATCATTATACATATTTTTTAAGTTATTTAATTATAATTCAGCTAGCATTATTTTAAATTATAAATAGATTACCTGTTTTTACAAATGTTATTATTAACCACTATACTATTATATTCCTTGGCTGTTGCTATTGTTCTATGTTTAGTAAAATCTTTTAAAAGAAATATTAGTCATGAATAATAATTATTACACACGACATAAGACGGTACGAATATGTATCTGAAAACACGTTTAATTCCAAGCCATCAAAATTTTGGGGAATCCCATTTTTACAGTTGGTCATCCCACTGCATAAAATAGTTTTTTGCATCATAAAACTATTTTTCTTGAATCTCGTGACTGAATAATGGGATAAGCAATTCTCGTTGGATTTCAAGTTTTATATAAATAGAATTCATATAATAAATACAAATAAATCGTTTGATTATTTATCTACTCAAATGTATAATACATAATACATTTTTTTATATAAGTGAGCAATATGCATACATTGATGACTGCGGTAAAAGAAAAATTTTAATGATGAACATTTTCTAGTTAGTAGTAACTAGTTGTTAGTCATCAGTCAATCTTATTTCACACAAAAAGTAGAGACTAGTGGGATTAGTAAACTATCAGAATCAGCTAGGAGGTGGGTGTAAGTTAATAATTGCTTGCATGCACTAGCCACTGGTAGTTATTCCGTTGAAATTAATTAAATTAAAGTGAAAAAGATGCTATGATTACATTGTATGTTTTCTAGCATACTAACATTATTGACTTAAATTCTTTCGCTTATAAAATAGGATTGAATATTGTCAATTCAAAATGATCGTCTAGGGACTCTTAGGTTTCTACGCAGCTTCACATGATAGTTATAACGCGTGGCGTGTTACGGATTAAGAAATATATACAACACAGATATCCACAATAAAATCTATAATCCATTTAAAAAAATATATAAAACTATCGACCGCTCCGCGACCGATCGACCATAGAATAAAAATGTATAAACAAATAATTTTTTTAAACATTTAATACAATGATAATGTATAAATAGCGATGACTTGTCATTGAAGAATCACTTCTTCACATTGTTAGCGTAGATAGAAACAAAAAATAATAATTTGGTTTATCCATGTTTTTTCATATGATATTCACATTTTTTTTCAATAGCCATTGCAAACCACCGCTGAAATGATATTTAAACAATGGGTCTATCGTATTTTATTTTGAGAACGACTGATACAGTGTCCGCCCACATGCTTTGGTGGTTTTTCCAACCCGGATTTTCGCGCACTGATTTCTGTCTTACCTTTTATTTTACGTCTGTAACTACGAGTTCAGTTCTATGAACTAGGGAACGCCATACCGGACACATATGACGCTAACGGTAAATCTGTATTTAAAATATGAATATTAATGTCACAAAAATACATAAATTCATAAAATGGCTGAGTTTCATAGGTAAGCTAAATAATATTTCTTTTCATTCATAAATGACATTAAATAACTATTTTATTCATGCTAGAAGCATTCAATATTGAAGGATCATAATTAAAATACAATAATCCATAAAAAGCAATTAAAGAAGAAACGCTTTTTGACATGTGTGCTTCCAATTTGAAGCATTTAATGAAGGACCATCCCAATTGAAGTCATCTTTACGATTTCAGGTTGAAATTTAGTCCCACATCGAAAAACGTACTTATAAAACACAAGATGATTAGAAAATATACTAGAAATTAGCTAGCAATTTTCTTTACACAACGTTTTGAGTAAGGATTGCATAAGAAGTGTCGAAATAACGAGCAAAAACATAACGGAAATTCAATATGCAAACTATTATGGGAATGAGATATTATTTAAATATTCTTTTAGGGGCCTCAAAATTATCAATATAGATTGAGCATAATTTTGTGTCGGATAGTTGTTATGGGTATAGTAACGATAAAAACAACATCACCGTAATTAATATGATCGACCAGCATTATTGCTATTTAATAAAAATTTCTTACAAGCATTAAATTATTAAGCATTAAATATTAATGCAAATTTCACTCTTTAGTTAAAGAGTTGTAATCTATGCCAATAACGACATTCAGGTCAGCGTACCATATTTTTTCGGGCTATTATTTGTAGCTGTTTATTTTAAACATAAATTAGTTTGACATCACGTGAGTACGAAACTGTTGCAACTAGGTATATTAAAAAAAACGGAAAATCCCAATAACTCAGTAAAATTGTTTCATTCAAATTTGTTCCGATAAAAAAGTGGATATTTTTAAATAAACTTCTGAAGGTTACTTTAATTCATTAGCCATTTTTTGTGCTAAATCAATTTTCTCAGTGATTTATGGTAAATATTTTTTTTTGAACATCTTTATTATATTCAGTGATATTCTTTAAAGTAAATTGGTTAATTGATTTTGCTACCTAACAAGAAATTACTTTGTTTAACATTTAATAGCGTAAAATATACAGAAACGTTTAAACTTTAAAGCTAAAAAGGAATCCGTTCATCGTTAAAGAACATAATACAAGTTTGTTTATAAGACAGGTACTCTTACAATATTCTTTTCTTTCAATGATTAGTTTACGCGATGACATTTCCGCGTGGGTAATCTTTTGCGCTCAATTTTTTTACGATCAGTTTTCCATGAAGCAATGCATACCACGTAACTGCGATAGTTTTCTGATTGGAAAAGGTCTTCTATTGCGACGCCCACACAGGAGATTCTTTATGGGCACTTTCAATCGATTTAGAAGGATTTGGTTTGTCAAAAATTCCCTTCCAGTAGTGAGAGTGATAAGTATATCGCTTGTCCTAGCTTTATCATTCTATACTTAACTAATTCTAAAATGGCAGGTAGGGTGACTGAATAAAAACGAGTTCTCACATAATTACTCCTGTTGAAATGAACAATCAAAACTCTGCTTGCTACACAGTGGTAGCGTGCATGACTGTAAATATAACCTGCAATGTCGTTGGGTTTGATTGCCGAGCGCTCGGGATCGAATCCGAATAGTTGATTTCTTTTCAGAGACAGAGATAGTTGTGTCTTCTAAAATTCCCTGCCTCACCCGTCCAATCCAAAGAACTGGCATAGCAAGAGCGATAAGCTAAAGACTAATCCAATCCTAGGTCTATCGTTTCAATCCCATGTGGACCAAGTGGAAAAATAAAACTACTTTAAAAATGTCTTCTCGCGGCTTATTCTGTCTAATTTTTTAAAGCATCACATTTCTGAAATGTACTCTTAGGTAAAAATATTTTTTGATGATTAAATATAGTACTCGGATTTAGGTAGTGAAAAATTTACAGTTATATGAGAATACAGTCTGAAAACGATCACCAGTTCTGTCTAAAGGTGTAATTATACGTAGAAAATAATCATTTATAACATACCACGGTTAGTTTGTGATATTTTTTACTGTCTGTGGACTGGTTGTAGACGCTAGCCTATTATTGGCTTACGGCACATTTTTGATTGCGTATTTTTAATCTCCGCCAAATATCTGTAAAGCGGTTATCTATCCGCCATAGAAAATAAATCTATATTGTAGTTTAAAAAGCAAGGTAGACGTTTCGCTACCGTGGGAGGTCTTTTCGAGATGCCATTTTGAAATTTTATCACCTGATACGTCAACTTAAAGGTTTCGTGAGGTGTTTGATTAATTAATTGAATGGCATTCGATAGAATTATTTATTAAACTGTTATTAAAAACACACGCTTCCGGGCTAAAGGGAAATCATTTTTCAAAACATAATTAATTGAAAATCTTAAGCTATGCTATTCCACACGTTTTTCAACTACATCTGCAACGTGTTTTGCCTTTTTATGCAGTATCTTTAAGCTTACAAACTAGAATAACAATGTAATCGATTTCAATTATTTATTGAATATTGTTTCTTCTAATGTGCGTTTAAAAATAATGTACGACTTCTATTTAATATTCTAGATACGACATAGTAATAAATATAAAGGAACTTTTGAAGTAAGAATATTTCGTAGGTATTGAGTAGTTGATAGGTAAATGGGTTTCTTTATAAAATAATATTCCTAAAATAATACAAGTTGCTTACGTTCCGAAAGATTAAACGATGTTTGAGTCAGACGACTGATGCTAATTCTTCCAAATATTATTTGATAGTTTCCTCCACAAACTATTTTTTCTATATTTTGCGTCACAAAGTCAAACAAAGATTATCATGTTCAATAGGTATTTTTTTATGGTAAAAGAGCTTTTTTCTCGAAGAAACCACAAAATGACCATGAGTTATAATATTTTTCACAAAAAACAATATACCCCTTAAGATTTATATAAATAATGCGTTTGGGCTGGCTTTTCATAATTCACTTTTGTTAACCAAGTAATTCCATTGTCATTAAAAAATCGTCACAGAGCTTTAATATATTATGGTATGCATTGGATAGTCAAACTTTTGTACGTACCAGCTTTGGAAATAATAAACCTTTTAACTTTATTAAATAACTAGCTGTACCCTGCGCGCGTTGCTACGCCAGCAACTAAAATAAATTTGAAGGAAAGACATTACACAAATATTCAATTCATTTTGCATGTATTCAATACTCAAGAAATTTGTAAAAATTCGATATAAATTTTTGGGGGAGGGGGTTGTTTGGCGGGGTGGGGTTTGGGGGGCGTATGGGAGGGTAGGCCGGAAACCTTCGAAGAAGTGAACTCGAAAAATTCGTAAAGTTTAAAAAAAATTGGTGGTTGGAGGTTGGGAGGTGGTTGGGGGAGGGTTGGTAGGCCAAAAACCATTGCGGGAGTGTACTCAACAAATTTGTAAAGTTTCACATCGATCGGTCGAGCGGTTTAGTAGTCCATAGCGGAAATACAGACAGACAAACATTCATTTTTATATATATAGAAAACGGTATTTTTTAAGCTTTATTTATAGATTAGTAAAATACTTCATTCTATTGTGACATTGTATTTACATGTCACGTCTCACTAAAAAAAGATTATTTATTTAGTGACATTTCATTTTTGAAAGTTTACTTGAAGAAATATTATGTTCTCGCTTATCTTATTTATTGTAGAATTACTTTCGCAAATTGCAAAACAATTTGAGAAGGAAAAATGAAGATTTTTACTGGTGTATTACTAAATATTGTCAAACGATTCCTTTGCAGGTGTGATAAAAAACTGATTTCTAGCAAACATTCTGCTGTTTCAATATTAATTGATAGCAGTTACACTGACAAAAAATAACAATATCAAAATAATTCTTACCAACCAAAATCGAATATGTGTGATATATTATAATATGGAAACTAATTATTTTGGAATTGAACTTATAAATCTTTAATTAGTTAAGTAAGCGACCAATTAATCAATGACAAGTGAATAATTATTTGTTATCACAATTCTACACAAGTTTTATTTATGTATATAAAGTTTCCTCTGCCAATAAAATTACATTTTAAATATGTCTAAATAATTAAGATAATTATGTGTAATATTTTCAATTGAATGAGTTTAAATCAACTGATGAACGAACTGACTAGTCGATAAATAAAAATTCCACATTTACAATATGATCACACGTGACTATCGCTAGTAATTAATGACTAAGGAAGTAGAAACTTTCAGAGGGTTAATATCTTGTATGTGTTCTATTTTGGCCAAATACTGCGAATAGGGGGCGGATATAATAAAAATATTCATAATCTCTGACAATACAGATACGTCAATTTTAGTTAGTACAGCAGAATTCTATGTTGCCAAAAAAAAAATATCAATGCAAATTCTTCATCTCAAATATTTTATTTTGAAAAATCCTAATTAAAAAGTCTGACTAATTTTGTTTTCATATGCGCCAGTATATAACAATCAACTTATTACTTATTAATTATACCACAAATTATTCAATCATAATTTTGCCAAAAATAAACTCATATTTTTTTAAGAATCCTATCGTTGTGAGAAATACAATTTATAGCATTAAGTTGAATCAAAATCGTATTCGTTCTAAACAACAAAATAATTTAAAACTAAAATTATTACCATTGCTGCGTGAGCCTTGTCCACGACTGACAAATTATTTTAATATCACCAACGCTTGATAATAAAGCTATGCTGTATTAAAAAGAGATACACTTAACTTTTCATGGCAATAAATATCTGACATAAAATATTTTATTTGTCATTAATCTTCCTCTCTATCATGAATATATTATCAGTGCAGAAAAGATTTATCTTAGAAGAGAGAATAATTTATTGTCGTTAGGTAATTACTCGATCATCCTATCTGAGCAGGTTTGTAATTATATTCAGCCATAAAAACATATTATTCAAATTTTACCAGTGGATTAAACAATACTAAGCATTTAAGTTTAGTGAATAGTAAAGTTGCATTCGTATTTTTGATGCTTTATTTTAATTTTCGAAATAAAAAATGTAAATTTGATGAGTGAAAATATTCGGAAGGTAACTGGCACCAAAACGTATATCTCCGTGTGAATCAACTTAAACCATGATCCAGGGAGAGGCGTTCAGCGATAGATAATGCATCAGGCGAGCTTAAGATGTACCATTATAACATGGCCGTTTTCGAGGGCGCCACCATCGCGTTTTTGATTTGCAATCCTCAACCAAATTTTATTATTTACTTACACATTTTTACATTATAAATATTAATAAAAATAAATCTTTACGCACATATATTTGTACTAAAACGATACAGCTTAAATGGCTTTTGAAAATATCTACTCTATGGGGGCAATTATAGTTCCGAATTCGGCGTCGGTCAAGTTATGATGGTACATTTATAGACGGGAACATAAATCGCTACAATATGAGCTTGAGCGTGCACAATTAAAAGTGACAGTTGATGACTACGCTATAGCGCATTTTTTGCTACATTATATGGGAATTTATATAGCTCGGACCAACTGAAAAAATATCGTTTTCCAATTCTAAAATAATCGTTCGTCGACAGCGATCAAAATAAATTATTTAACTTATCAAAAATGAATCGTCAATAATTTTTACTCCTGAATTCAATTCTAAGCATTCTCTTTCTAAAATAATATAATAATATTTATGCTGTATTGTTAACCGTAAAAAACGATAGCCGATCTCACATGAATTATTACATAGTTTAGCATTCTATTTTGTATGCATACATACTTTCAATGCCTACCTGTCTTTTAACTGTTGTTTACCAGTATAATAATGGGAAATCAATAACCGTGAAAAAAATGCAATCGCGTTTTCCTTTTAATCTGACCCTGGAAATGAGTTTGATCAAATTGTGTTCATAAAACGTGACCTCTTCCTTTGGCCATAAATTGCTTACACAGTATTCATGTAAAAAATCACAGATTTATAAAATTAGGCATTGTAAATGGTCATATTTGTTTTACACGATAAAAATTTACTGCGTTCTATAATCAAAGAAATTAAATATTCCGGAACTCCTTAATTTTATTATCCTGAACGCTCATATTAGAAAACCCTATTCGAAGCATCTGGCCGCCACACGCTGCCTCCAATATTCCTTGTGTAAGTGTCCTTCAGCCTCCTTACATCTTCCTTGGGTCATCTCAACATCCCGTAGATCAGCCTTTTTTTTTAAATATAATTTGATACTACTATTCCAATCCCATCGAAGCCGCAGGCTATAAAAAAGTAGTACAGTCATCCGCAATAGGTCTCATTTTGCGGATTGTGAATAATTTTTTAAGTTTCGTCCACCCCTTATATCGAAAATATGGACTTCTTATGGAGAATCTCAACATAAGATTCTTTCGGTCAATTTTTTTAATTCTTAATTTAATAAGTAATGAAGGATTGGGTTCGATAAAGAACTATTGTTATGTGATTGCTTTCGCCATGGCAGATTTTTCAGAATCAGAGTGAGTGTGAAGAAAATTTAATAATCAAAGACAAAAATCGATTGAACAACTATTCACCATATGCCCGTATAATCTTTATATCATCGCATTATGCGTTAGCACAGTATCATATAAATATATTATATATCAAGACAAAGAATTGGGCTTATTATTGATTACGCTTAGTCTGACAGATGCGCAAAAAGAAAGGTTTTGTAAGTGCACTAAAAATTCACAAAACTCATTTTCTCTCTGCGCATGCGCTGACATATATTATGTGTGCGTGTTGCGTTACAGCAGACACATAAATCAAGACGTGTATAATATATATAAATAGTTATTCAAATCGCAACATCGTTACTCTCTTTTAAATTATCGTAATAACGCTTATCTGAAAAGATTAAGATTGTATCACAGTCTTTCATTCTTCACCTGGCAACATTAATCATTACAACAGACATTTCAAAGTTGATTCCAAAGGATATTACACGTCGTGACCAACTTATATGTCGTTTTAATAATACTTACTTAGCCAACCGTAATCTGACAGGAAAGTTTAAATAAAATTTAAAAAATGAGTTTGATAAATGAACGTCTCGTTGAATTTCTTCGGACCGTCCGGTATTTTTCAAGACAGATACATAAAGTTGAATAAAGCTACGGTGACAGTCACAGGCGTAAATTCTGGCGTGACCTAGCGTCACTTGCTTCATAATCAAATGTTGCCGCAATGGCTTAAACTATGGCGCCGTCTGAGAAGTCGAAGCACGGCGTCATAACGTTAAACAATTTGTACGCCGAAGCAAGCGCTGTTAAATTTCAAACTGATTTGACTTCGGCATTTACGCTGCTCTTCGACTTCTCAGGTGGCGCCATCTTTGAAGCCATTGCGGTACCTTTGATTTTGAAGCAAGTCTCACCACGCTTCGCTCGAAGCTTTGCGGTGTGACTCCGGCCACAACCTAAGGCTCAAAAGTTTGCGGTGTGTGGTTTGGGCCGAGCGTGTTAATTGTTATCTGTATTCATTTTGTCACCGTTCTTAGAATGTAAAGCCAATTAAAAATAAAATCTTGTTAATACGTTTGTAGACATATTTTTCAAAAACCGTCTTTGAAACTGAAAAGTCCTCGAGTATCTTACCATTATGTAATTCAACTTTCTTGAATACAGATTCGTTAAAATATATTAATAAATTTGATTGAATATATATTTGATGGAGCTTCAAGTTCTAAGGCGTGTTATCGCCAAAGTTCTTTCTGTCTCCTTCGTCTCTAATTTTAGTGGGTGCGATCGCTACTGTCAAGGGATCAGCTTACTTTTTATTTTTAACTATGGAGGGTCATCGAGAAGAATGGCTCCTGGTCTATAACAATTATCTGGTTTTTTTTTTTCTTAAATATATATTAAAGCAATGAAATTTAAATAAATAAAACACATTTTTTTATAATTTCCACGTAAAGATCAGAGCCGCATTCAATTATCGCAAGAATGTGCTTTATTCTTTTGAATAAAATGTCTGTCCACATTTTTTTTTCAATCGACTCCTTAAAAGTAACACGTTGAAAAAATAGCATTGTATTTTAGTTCTACAGAAATTAAAAGATATATGGTTGATGGCTATTACGCTTCTACGAAACCAGTTCTGACGATGTTGTAAGCCGACATAACTATCAACTAAATATCATATAATTTCTTTAGAACTAAAATACATTGCTATTTTTTCACCGTTTTATAATGGAATTGTACCAAATTAAATCCAATTCAATCAATACCCTCAATAGGCATTGATAACATTTTCATTTTATAAAATTTATTTTCAATAAAAAACTATACAAATTTAAACTTTCGTGGTCAGCTTTTTTAAATTTACGAGAACATTATTAAGACGTGAGTCAGCAGTGATGCATTTTGATTTAGTGACACATTTTGCTATCAGAATCTTGACTACAGTTCGTGGTGGCACACATGCACACCACGCTACCTTCAATGAAAAAAAATCCCTACAATTATTGTCAAACTTTGTTATAAAAGTACTGCTTTGACAGTTCTGTTGTTTTATTTGATAAACTGTGCGACACACTACAATGTCACCATAAGCAAAAAAGGCATCTTCTGATAAACGATTTAGTTGCCATACTGACAAAAATTTTCAAATTTCATTTCACGATGATATCGTTAGTATAATTAACCAATAAAAACGCCGCTTACTACACAATCGCTTAAATCGACACAAACATTTGTATTTAAATGTCGTGTTTATTGGTTTAAAAAATATACAGTTTTATTACTTTGCTATACATACGTTTAAATTGAGGGAGTTGCTTATTATGAATATTCTACCCATCAGTCTTGTTGCAAAATATTTGACGACTTTTTGAAATTAAAATAAGTTTTCAACTTCATAACTGTTAGATTTTTTACGTAAACAGTTTCAAAACAAGATTCCAATAAACTATAATCGAGGGATACACTTTCATATATGTAACATACCAAAGTATGTCAAGCCAAATATTAAAATGATTAATATAAGGATAATATCATTAATTTATAATGCATCTAAAAGATTCGATAATAGTTACATTTCTATCCTCAAATTTGACTTCCAACAAAGTATTTTGCAACGTCGCCAATATTTCACTAACTTGCCTGACACGAAAAAAACATAACTACGTTTGATAAAAACAAGTTTGAGAGTGAAATGAACGCTTATAATATGATACCTTCTAATGCATTTTACATAATGAAACTCTGAATGGATTAAATATCATGGGAAATGTATTGATTACAAATAACTTCACTGGCATTAGTGGCATTCACTTCCCTACTGAACATTTAGCATAAATGTAAATACTATTTTTCAATTTATTGATTGAATTGGCATTTACTTGGTAGTGCTCCATTAAAACACGGTAAAAACACAGCAAACACTCAATTAAACCCAGATTTGCTTTTACTTCTAGATATATATACAATCAATTTGTCACATTTAATAATTTATTATAACAATATAAAATTAGGATGTTGGAACAGAAGAAAAGATGTATTGGGTACATTTTATATACCACTATATAAAGATAAGTAAATTTATGTTTATAAATAGTCCTGAAGATGACGAAAAAGCTGTCAAACATAATTATTTACTAAGTATTTCGACTGAGGGTGCTTGATGGTATTTCAATATACAATATTCAAAAAATTCAAATTTGATAATTATAAATGTAATGTAATTTCAGTAGAACTAAAATATATTTATTGATTGAGTAGGCATTTACTTGGTAGAACTCCATTATAATACGGTAAGAAAAATAACAATGTATTTTAGTTCTACATAAATTATTTTATATATTTGTTGATAGCTATTTCGGCTTACGCCTTCGTCTAGTTCTGACGAAGGCGTAAGCCGAAATAGCTATCAACAAATATATAAAATAATTTATGTAGAACTAAAATACATTGTTATTTTTCTTACCGTATTAGAACTAAAATAGTTTGCTATTTTTCTCTCCGTACTATTTTTCAATATAAGCAATCAATGTATTCCTAACTGTAAATAAGTTAATTAATTAAGAGAAATGATAGTGACATAGCTGACAAACTGAATTGACACCGAATTTATTTGAGTATTCAATCATTACATAAATATAGACAATCTTCTTTGGTCAGTAATATTGTCCAAGCGCCTTGAAATAAGGTAGCCAACCAATAAATACTATTCAGCGCTTCTTCTATTATCGCTGAGGTATAATTATTTGCTTTGATGGCCACTTTAGATTTAACGACTCGCCTTTTAAACATCTCATCATTTTTAAATCGATGCGACTTTAATTAAAATCGACCCGTTGAATAAATGATATGCTATGACAATCAATTTGACCTTCTGCTATGTTTAATTACAAACATTTTTAATGAAAATATCTACAATAATTAATGCATAGGATGTGTAAATATAGTATTTGATTTATTTGCTAATAATAATTTATTAGAAACATTATTTATTTACATATTTATAATTATGAGCTCTCGTAAAAAGACCAGCTACGACAGTATGTCAATAGTCAATACCCTAGAACCAAAGTGATATAACTCAGAAATCACTGTTTCGAGGTATTTCTCAAATAATATTTTGTTGAAAGTTTGACTTTTCACTTCACTAATTCTTTTCTATTTTATTTGTTTATGGATTGGCTTGTTATTCTGTAAATCAATAATTATAATATTCGTGATAAGGATTTAATTATAAAGCATTTTATTTTAATTAGATTTTCCCTCTATTTTTATTTTACATAATTACCAAAAATGTATTTTGTGAAACTTGCAGCCTATTTAAATCTATTAGATGTAGATTTGTATTCTTAAAGACTTCCCATACAATACAATAAAAATATGCTATTATTATTAGTACAACGCCATTCCCCTCAGTATTGACAATGAACACCGTAAAAGTGATTAATTCAATATTGTAAAATTCCAACTTGTTCCACTTTGGAATGTGATATACCTTTCCAGAGTTTTCTTCCCTTTTTTTTCATGGTTAACTTGCAGACAAAGTATTTGAATAATGTGTTATACTGCACATGTTCGTTAATTGATTTTTGCAATCGATATCTTTTATAATTTATTATATTCGAATTTCAACGAAATTCAATATCAATATTTCATATATAAATTGCAAAACGTGACCATATAATATGTAAAATTGGATTCTATTTTGGAAATCAATTTAAAGTACAAAAGAATATCTATAGTTAAAATTCCATTCTTAAAAAATATATTTTCATTGCATATCGCAAAAAAATTATCATACTTACGGGCTGCATATAAACTTGCCAGTCATTTCCATGTATGATTGCACGTAATTATTGTGTAAAATGGTTTTTATCCGAACGCTCACATTGTCATCTCGTGCATACACAATGCCGGACTTTTTGTACTTGAATATACGATCGAAAGATAAAATACAGTGACACACTTCTTTGAGATGTTAATCCGACGCTAGAATTGTTATGACATCTTTTGACAAAGGCACACATTAGGTTGTATGCTATCTTTATCGACAAATATACATATATCATTACCATTAAAATAATTCTCATAATAGGACATCCGTTATTCCTACCTGCTACAATTTTAAGGTAGGTAATGACATAATAACAACGATAACTTTTTTCGGTGCGGCTATTTATAACTCTTATTCCATTGATGACCAAATTTATTTCATGTGCATTTTAGAAAATATCTTGATTGTATGACATTGAGGTTCTTTTTCGATCATGTCCTTTTGCAAAGGCTTTGATTACGAATCAGTTAGTCAACCTTTAAGGACGCTAATGATGTAAGTAAATTGTGAGGTAATAAAAACATCCCTGCCTATAAACAATTCATAGACCGATTGAAAAAAGAATATGTAAATGTAATTGTTCGGGACTATGCCCTACAATAATAATAATAAATTTTACTGCAAATCTTTTTTAAGCCATTTTCTGCTCTGAATTTGTATTCTTCGTCTCACTTCTTATGGAGCGTAGCTCGACACATTTTTTTAGTAAACAATGTATACTTCTTTAATTCATTTTCCCGGATTAACTGACTGTGAAATATGCATTTATAAATACGTCAATCTTTTGTCTCAGTAAACTATAACCACAGAATCAACGATGATTATATTATTATGATTTAATTAAGAGCACATATTTCTATCCAGTATATTTGCAGCGTAATCCGGGCCCGTGGACGAGCGGTTAACGTCGTTACCATACGTTGCAGCTCTCACGGCATACAGTACGGAAATTTGTATCAATTAACACGGTGAAAAAATACCAATGTACAAAAAATTATATAATATACAGTTGATAGCCATTTTGTATAATAAATAATAGAAATAGCTATCAAAAATATATTTGTAGAAGTAAAATACAGAACATTTTTTCACAGTTTCATAATGGAGTTCAAACAAGTAAATACTAAAGCAATGAATTCGTTGTCAATTGTTTTATCTATCTATTTCACCAATCCTTTCTACCCTTACTCTCTTTAAAAAAGAGAAGATTAGCAACTGTATAACAATTCTAGGTTGATGAAACTTGTGTTGAGATAAACTATATTAGTAATCAATATGCTCCAGACTAGGACTGTGGTCATGATTGAAAAATGTTGGATATCGAAAATGATTGTTTTGCCCTTTTATTAAGTTATTAATTATCCAATTCTTATGTCATCATGTCTCAAAGCATTGCCTTTTCTAGTGTTTATTGTCTCGACAGTTTCAATCAATTCTTTACACTCAACGGTCACCACTAAAAATTAAACGGCTCGATTTCAATTGACGCATGACAATATTCAGTAACCACGGTCTATTGAAATGTCAAAAAACAACTAGAAAAAACACTGAACACTGATACACGATGTGATCTAGCGGCGCTTTATTCAAAACGAGGAAAAAATTCTCAAGTCGTGAAAATGCCAGATTCTACATCACGAACCGACTGCCGCCACAATAAATTGATAAATTTCACACCGTATCAAAACTGAATTTAGTTTCTCGCATTCAGATGTATGATATGGTGCACTGGTGTGTGTAAATTTTTCGATCGTGTGATACAAATTGACAGGAAAATAAACAGGCACTGTATTATAGACGGCCCAGTGTATTTCAATCAGCCGTTTGATAATGCATGCAAATAACTGCAGCATATTCTGTATTGATTTTCAATTTCGAAAACAGGCATAAAGTAATTCACGCGTTTTATAATCACTCACTTGGCTATACGTAATTAAAATAAACAATTGATTATCGACAGTTAGTTCAGCTTTTACGTTGACATTTGATTAAATACAAGTTAAAATGATTACACGAATATTTTTCCAAGAATAATAGTATTTTTTTACAATTACTCTTTCGCTTCTAAAATTTCTTCAATCAACTAAGGTCAACTAAGGTTACTCCACAGTTTCGCGCGATACTTTTTTAGAATGGCCTGCTAATTCCCTTATTAAATTTAATTCAATTTAAATACATACTTCAAAATAACATACAATTAATTCTAAAATATGTTATATCGCAAATTTGTAAACAAAATGTTTATGTTTAATATGCTCACTCGCTTAGCGAAACCGGACCTAATCATATTGATTGTATTGAATGTCAATTGTGTTTATGCAATAAAAATTTGTTGATTATATCAATTTTATTTCATTTATTTAATTTTTTAAGTTAGTTATTAGTATGTTTTTATTTACAATCAAATTATTATTTGTTGCAGAACATATTTTAAAATAGTTAGAATATTATTAAACAGCCCATCCAACGTTTACGTAGAATGAGTTTCTTTTGCATTTATCGTTATGAGTTGAAGTGGTTTAAATAAAACATTGCGCAAATAATACAATAAAAATATTTATATTCACTATAAACATTGAAGAATCTTTGATACGATGTATTCAAATAAGAGCCTGTGATTTATGTGACGTGATAACTTTAAATTACTATCATCATTTTGCGCGCGAAATAAATGTTTTAAAATGTCTCGCAGGTTTCTGAATCGTGATTAATTTTATCTCTCAAGCGGCAAAAGCCAAAGGTGTCCTCTTTGTTTACTTAAAATAAACCCGTTCGTCGAAACTTCTTTGTTATGTCAGTAAGTCTACCATTTTTGTGCCTTGATTCAGCTACGTAGAAGGATTTAGCAGACTTCTCAGAAAATATGACTTCAAAACATAAGAATCCCCACCATATTACGTATCACATTTTTTGAGTAGTTTTAAAATATAAAGCTTTTTTAAGACTTTGTTAATTTTCATTCATACTTAATATATTTTTGATGTAGTAGCTTGCATTGCTAAGAGGTTTTCTACATTTTAATTATATTCTATTGTATTTTGTTTATATTTATTTGCTTAGTTGTAATACCAATTGTTTTTCATACCTTGTAATTCTTGCTTAGCTTTTGAATAAATATCACTGTTTCATTGTACATATTTATCATCAGTTGAAAATGATCGACATGAGCGAAACTAGCCTGATCCAATAAATTTTATGTGGAATAAATACTAAAAATTATTTTTATTATAATGTCATTCCACAAAAGTATTGACAGTGAACACCTTAAAAAGTGCACTTGTTTATATTATTCCAGATTTAAAATCTTCAATATTCGATTGAATTCGATCGACACTATTCTTTTATTACAATTATGTGCATCAATTTTACTTTAATCAAACTGCAATACTGGAGATGATTAAGCAAAAGAAAATTTAGTTCTTAATTGATCTGTCGATATAATCTTCACAGTGAATACTTTTACAGCCGTTCCAAAGCCGTGTGTGGCGATTAATTTTACATCAGTATAAAAACTCAAAAATCCTTTGTAAAAAATCGGAAATCTGCAAAGAGTGTAAGAATCACTTAAGCAAAAAAGCAGAGCAAATTCTAAATACTAAAACATCAAAAAACACATTATGTCACTTTTCTCATAAATTTCTCAAGTCATTTACTGCTTTCTTGCTTAAAACGGTAGATTATTACGTCATCGAATTATACTAAAGCTAACACGGTACATCTTAAAAAAAATTACTAACAATCGAATGTATAAAAAGCAATCACACGTTAATTTCGAAGATCGAATTATTAGAACCCTATTCTATTGCAATGTACATTTATAAATAAATAATAAGGCTATGGCTATGTAAAGCGATTGTTCCTTAATCAAAATTGTATCAACAGAATAACATTTGCATTTTTTTTTTCTTATTTTGAAAAAATATGAGTTTTGATGGAGATCGCAATATCTGGTTGGTGTCTCGTATAACTAATAATTTTATATAAAAAAAATACTTCTTTATTTACAATATTCTTCGCGTGCTAAGACTTGTTTTAATTCAAGGTTGTTTGTGTGCATCTATGCAGCGCTTGCCAGTTTTTTTGCTGATTATAGTGTCAAAGCAATAAAATGCATCAAACTATCTGCAACTTCCAAGTGAACCATCTATACATTCTATACAAACGTGCTTTATGATGCGTACATTTAATTTGCATTTATAAACGTCTTTTATATTATACCGTATCACGTAAAAAACATTAGTTGTTTAGTTATATTATACAGTATGAAGCGATAAAATATTATGTAATAAAACTTCCAGAAGTCAAAGTAAGAATTGATTTAAAGATTTTAAAAGTTTGTGTCCTTAAAATTGTTCACTATTCTATGTGCTACTTGTCACTAATGACTAATGATGTGGGTTTTTCCTGTCGGAAAAGTAGAAAGCTCAACTGCAAAATAATATAGAAACACTTTTATGCACCTTCATTAAAAATCCTACATTATAGATTTTCTTTTGAAATCATGAAAATATTATATATTACGATATCAAGAATAATTTCTCAACCATCATACTGTTACAGCGAGACAGAGTGAGGGCGATTAGCTTACTAATAGCCTTATTTAAGACACACTATTTTAACCCTACACTATCAGAAAATAAATATTGAGCAAATGAAAAACAACATTTCTAAAAGAACAACCTTTGTTGCGATAAGCTTCAGTTGATAATGCTCCCGATGAAACTGGTCCTGATTTAATACATATCATGTGGAATAAGTACTAAAAATGTATTCTTATTTTTTTATAATCAGATTCAACCAAATTTTGATAGTGAACACTTAGGGAAACTAACAGGGAAGTAAAATGCTTCACTTATTTTTCCTTATAATTTGAAAATATCTGATTCTATAAAATTGTGTTCATAATCGTTTGTACCAAGTCTCACATATCAATGGAAATAGCTTTAAAACTGTCAAAAATGTCTATAAAAACAAGTGAATATCGATTATGCAATTCAAATAATATAAATTGTGTTCCATTTGATCAGAAGCCGGACAGCTAGTGTTGTTTTGTTTTCGTATGTAAATAAACCCACAGACAGATCTATGAAATGTCAAATAGTTCATATTTATCAGTTCAATCTTACGCGGAATAGTTATAAATATGTAAATAATTGTGCTTATTTTATTTATTCATATCGTATTTCATCGCTTAAGTACATGGAATCAGGTTTTGCAAGGCCATGTCCGGCTTAAAACATCATTATTCAATTTGAAGCTATCGTAGGTATTTCACCTTGCCGAGGAATAAATCATTATTTTTTACGAGCCAGTAGAGCGGGGCAACACTGGCTTTTCTTTGTCGATAAACTTGTTGCCAGGTAACCAAGTTTGCGATGCGTGGGTCAAACAAAGCACCACGTTATAATTAAAACGTGCAGGGTATTAATTAAATCGCTGTCACTCAACTGAACGATCGACAGTGCATTGAATGTCATTAACTTGTGAGCATCTTAATTCAGTTTATTTTTTAAACATCACAAATTTTTTGAAAATTTTTATGCTGTTGACGTCACCAAAGAATAAACCAAATAAAAACGTGTCAGGCAAAAACTAACTCAATGACACTAACGAGTAACGATTCCATCAATCGACTGAAATCTCAATGTATTAAAGTATATCCCGGTCTGTGGCGTATTGTCGCACATTTCCTATTCCAATAAAGTGGCGCGTAGTGAGAGAGATTAGTTAACTACTAGTTCTGTCATATTCCTCGTATCATCTCAGTCATCTTCAATTTTCTTCGAAAAAAAGAGGTTGAAAAACTGAGTAACCCTCAGTTATCGTAGAAAAAAACATGTCGAGGTAAACTCCGTTAGAAGTCCATATGCTCTAAGTTGGGAGCGGGCATGGTAAAAAAGTATCTAATTTAATACTTTTGATAGATAGGCATCTTCATACTTACTATAACAAAAGCCTAGGTTTGAAGATGTCTCTGTCAGTGACGAAACATGCGTCACGAATAGTAGCACAATACGTGGAATAATCTATATTTAAAAATTTATACTATACCTAAATTGTTGCGACGCTACATAAAACGTAATCGAAGGGGATGACGCTGACCAATCGGCTACAGAACCTACTAGAATTATTTGCAGCACTTGACATCTTCGTAAAAAAATCAGATAAGAAAGCAGGGGTGGGCGCTTATACCCACAAATAATGCCGATTAATAACAATCAAATGTTTAAAATTTTCCTTAGTAATTCCAATAAATTACTCGACTTAAATCCGAGCTAATTTTTTATTATGGCTTACAATCTTACATCATACATATTTTTCTATCAATATATAAATCATAATACGTGTTTTGGTTAGAGTGCGTGATATTAAGTAGGTAAAACCAATTTAACCTTAACACTAACAGTGAATTTTCGAAGCATTGATTTATCGACGGCAATGCAATCAAAACTTCCGTGGGCTGAAAATTATGTTTGAATTTTTTTTGCAGCTTACAATTTCTTGCATCTTCTTGAAGTAGCTTTTTGAAAAATATAATTATTTTTACCATTCATAAACAGAAATTAGAATACTGATAATTATTGCGTTAGTTTTTTTCAATATTGACTCAACAATTACAGTAAATATTAATGAAACACAGTAACTTTACTTTATGTTGTAAGATTTATCACTGCGACATAATGGAACATCGGCAGCATAAAATAATTGTGATTCATTTAGCAGATGTCCCATGAGGCTTAGAAAAAATTTGAAAACGTACTAATGCCAGCTAAACTGATTGACAGTGAAAATATTAAAGCTTACGGTAAATCACTTAGTCAGCTTGCGTCAAAGCTCAAAATGATTACATAGCCTGTTCAAAGATTTAAAAACATTTTAATAATGCTCCAAAAATACATTTTGAGAGGAAAAGCTTATTTTTTCATCAACGAAAAGTGTAATATGAAGTGAACACCAATCAACACTTAGAATAGTAGGATAGAAAAAAATACATTAGCTTCATTGACTCTGCTATATTCCATTTTGGTATCTAAATAATATTAAAGAGAAGTTAAAAGTAAATATGTACATATTTAAATTTTTTAACTTTTACGTGGCCCATAAAAAAGTACAAATACAACTATTATTTGTTTTACAGTGCAGTGTTAATGACAGTTATATTCCATTAAATTATGCGGTTGTATTTATTTCTGTTGATACAACTCTGCGTTCGTATAAAATCATATCAGCTAAACACTGACGTATCGACATCCCAATCTAAATCCTTTATTTTCTTTTTTTCTGATGATGATATTTGGTTGCATAATACAACTTCAATATTCATTCCAATTTGGTTAAATGAAAATAAAAATACATGCCATAAAAGTAAGTAAAAATGTTCGAAGGTCTGGTTTTCGGCATTTTCGATTCATTCGAAATGTGAATTGTAATTGACAACAATGTGTGATAATAAAGCAATTTGCAACTGGCTCGGAGTTATTCCATTGTTTTAAATTGATAGCTGTTACATGAAAATGATTCTGGACAGCGAAATGAATTTGCAGCGCTCCCTTTTAAGTGGGTATGTACCGCGGGTAAATTTAAAAGATAAATCGTGACTGTTTAAAGGTAAAATTAAGACTTGAAATTGTTACTACTGATAAACAATCAAACTCTCTTAGCCAGGTGAAACAAATCTTTCAACAACAGAATCATAAACAATTAAATAATTTTCATATCTCTTCATCGTGCTATAAACTGATACTCACGGGTATCATGAGTATTCATATCATAAATTAAATTAAATATTGAAATGTAATAAATACTACACACCGCGTATAATTGGTAGAAATTTTGTCTCATAGAAATATAATCTACTCTTTATTTGCAGGAATTAATGACAATTTTTAATATAAAATCACGTAGAACTAGAATCTTGTTTTGATACACAGTAATTACTTTAAATTGTAGTAAAGGCAGGGCTCGTTCCGCCCAGTGAGTGGGTCCTCCGATGAACAAACCCGGAATTGCTCGTTTCATAAAATTTAGATATAACTATTACCAATCACATTAAAAAAGATATATTATTAAATAATATTCTTAACAGGACAGGATGCTCGCCTTTATTAACATTATTCCCCATCAATAGAGTAAGCACCCAACCTAACTGATTGATTGCAGCTCATTAGTTTATAGTTTATTAGTTTGTAATGTTTAACGTCATTAGAAATATATTTGTTTGCTTTGTTTCGATTCTATAACCCTCTCTTGCGTCCCTTAAAAAGGAAAAATCCCAATCTAATTGATTGATTGATTGCAACTTATTAGTATCATTATGTTATTGCATTGTTTTGATTCTATCACCCCCTTCCTTGTTTCCTTTAGAAGGAAAAAAACCCGTAATCCATTTTGTAATTTCATAATTTAAAATGTTAAAATGTTAGAATTTATCTTGCTTCATTACTTAAGCAAACTTTGCGATAGTAAGTCTGAAGATGCCTCTCAAAGAGGCGAAACACGTGTCACAGTTAGTTACACAATACGTGGAATAATCAAAGTTATTTTAAATTTTATATTATTACCAATCACGTTTAACTATTTGTTCAGACAATCAACTATTTACGTGTGGGAGTATATTAACGGAAAGAGTTTGACTTCTGAACGAATGGCTATGCTGAGACTATGAAACACGACTCAGTCCAAAAAAAAATGATTTCATAAATAGTATCATAAAGTTTATTCAATTTGAATGATCTGTGATTGTGAAACACAAAACCATGTTTGAGGTGTATTGACATTTGGGTAATTTTAAAAACAATGCTACATTTTAAATGCCCTGATGTAAAGTAATCCTCGTATAGAATGCAATTTAAGCGTTGCAAGCCAGCATGCCTAATTGCAGCGGTATTATAACAATTCTCTGCTTTATCAATCTTAAGATAGCTTAAATTGTATTAAATTATTATTTTAAAGCTCACAGGCCTTAACGTCTCGGAGTGTATTATAATTTCCACTAAGCTGTATATCTAAATTAAATACGTTTCGTAGATTTACAAAGCATTCATTTTAGTGCTCATAATTACTTATTATTTATTTTGCAGTCAAAATCGAATACATCAGAGCTTTAACATTACATTTTACATAATTGATTAAGCATCCATATTAAATATCAGTTTTAATGTGTTAACTGTCACTTCTAGGTGGAAAGGCATTCTTTAAATAAATAAAACACATTTTATGATTGATGCCATGAGCGAAACCGATCCTGATCTCAATAAATTCAATGTGGAATAAGTACTAAACATGTGTTATCAATACGGTAAGAAAAATAACAATGTATTTTAATTCTAGATTAATTACTTTATATGTTTGTTGATAGTTATTTCGGCTTACACCCTCGTCAGAGCTAGTTCAGAAATACTTCTGACGACGACGTAAGCCGAAATAGCTATCAACAAATATATAAAATAATTTATGTAGAATTAAAATACATTGTTATTTTTCTTACCGTATAATAATGAAGTTCTACCAAGTAAATGCCTACTCAATCAATATAATGTGTTATCAATTTTATTACAAAGCCATTCCGCCAAGTATAGACAGTGAACACCTTAAAAGTGAATTATATATCAGTTCATTCAACAAAAGCTTTACATTTGGAGGCATTGTATTATACAATACGTTTTCTGGAATCTGAAATTTTCTAGTAAGTTAGGAAAAAAGCTACGAATAAAAATATGTTATTAATGAATTTAGAATTAGTATACTCTACACCAGTGGTTCTCATGTGAAAATGTCTGGTGGCCGCATCAAATTTGTCCGAGTCTGTTGTGCTTGAGTTTTTTCAAATGAGCCTAAATATGTTTGAAGATTTACTATTGGTATTAATTGCATTCGAAATGCTTCATTTTCAGATTATTTGTTGACAAATGTGGTTTGTAAAACCACTTTTTTTATTTATCAATATTTACTATGAAGCTGCTGGTGGCCGCACATGAGAACCACTGCTCTACACCGAACATGTTCATGTAACCATGACACATAAGCAACAGTATAATATTGCGTATAATCGAATATCGATAAAAATAGTTTTTACGATTATGAATATATTTAAAGCGTATTTTATGCAATCGTTATATAAGCAGTAAGCAGTAGTTACGTGTACATGTTGTTATATTTAGAGGTCAATATGTCCTTATAAGTTTGAGGCTTATAATGACACAAGCAAAGACAAAATGACACATTACTTGTTGCGTATGATACAAAATTGATTGGAGTTATTTCAATGATACTAATTGATTAGTTATTCGTGGTCAATTCCGATTATTATGAGAACGTTCAATGTAAGTAATATGTCAATAAATTATTTATTCGATTTATTAGTATTCAATTATTTGTTCTGACATAACTAGTAAACGTACGATATCATTGCTTCAAGGAAATAAACAGTTAGGTACCAAGTTGGTTTTATTAAGTGATAATATGTTAAAGGGTATAATTTGGGAGGGAAACAATTGTGTATAATGAAATAGGATAAGATTTAAACATTTGTTTTGTACTACTTCCACATAATTTTAATTTAATAAAGATCGTAATCGGTTTCCCTCAATTCAAGTAGTGTGATCTTAAGCGTGAGGATTGCATTTAATTGAATACAAATTAAAACGGAATTTAAGCAAAATTATACCCCGAGACAATTTGGTTGATTTATCTGCACGTAAAAATAAGAAAAATAATAATACATTTTTATTATAATGCCTTTCCACTAAGTATTGACAGTGAACACCTAAAAGTGTTAAAAATAAGAATCAAATTCTTTTAGCATGATCAACGATTCTTCGTTTGCTTTGTCCATGGGTCACTTTGTTTTTATATCTAAAACTCACTCTCACCTATCCAATTCTAAAAAAAGAAGCAAAGATGCTATTTCAACTTATATTCTGTCAAAATTTCAGTATCGGTTTCGCACATCGCGAGTATCAACAGTTGAAAAGTGACATTACTCACAATGAGCGAAACCAGTGCTGATCTTTATTAGAATATACTAGAGCATTATTTACAAACGCAGCTCGTTCACAAAATCATTATTCGCGGGAAATTCATTCTGCTTTAATATAACTTACATAAGACAATTTAGAATCATTTTCTTACTGAAAAATGAAGAGTGTTCTTTACAAAATTACATTCATGGTTTTTTCAATTTTTGTGGAACGAGCCGGGTCTGCAAATAATACTCTCTCACGTGGAAATAGTACACTATAATTTGTTTAATTTATTTAAATACGATTTCCACAATATTCTAGATTCACGCACGGTAAAAAGTGAGCTTACAAATTCCACGTAATTGTGAACTGCGACAATATTTATGGCGTAACAGTGACACCTCCTTTTCGACATCGATAATTTTATATTATTACTTCACATTCTGAACGTATTTGTCGGAGTCCTAGACCTTTGAGGTCCAACACTCGTTGGGAAGGTCAATACCGATATTGGCCCGAGGCTTCGGCGACGTCGGCTGCTCGACGCGGCTCTGACGGAGAAAGGCATGTGTGCATGTTGCCATACATAATGCATGCCTTAATTCACGTACACCTGTCAGAAATACATATTTTGGCGGGTACGCGAACACATGCGTCCTATTGCGCAATGGTGACATTTTGTTTTTTTTTTACGGATAGAGTTTTTTTAATCAAACATTTAATAAGTCATCTGACTCTGATGTATAACGGAAAGGTAGGACAAGAACGGAGGCTTATCGATTAATATAATTCATCATGCCAGGTCCATGGTGCAGTGGTCAAGATCGTTGGTTTCCGTGACGGGCCACTCGGGCTCGATTTATCAATTTTGTTCGAATGGGTTTTTATGTTGTTAAAAATCCCTTCCCATTCTTACGATACCAAAGAGCTACGCATAGTGACAGCGATTAGCTAACCACTAGTCCTGTCCTAGTTCTAGTATCCTTTCAATCCCTTCTCTCTTCGAAAAAGAGACCTTTTACAGTTGAGTAATAAGCAGTTCTCGTAGAAAAAAACATCTGTTGATTATTTGAATATATTTCATATATTGCTTAGATCAGTGTTCTTCTACCAGTGGTCCTCGCACCGGCTCCGGCTCGCAATAGTTTATTACCGGTCCGCGAAAAGTGAAAATCAGAAGTACATTTTTTTTGATTTTATCTGGTTGATGCCGGTCCGAGAAATATTATTCCAATTTTCAACGTTTCAAAATTTTGAAGAACACTGGCTTAGATATCATATGTGCAATGTTATTTTAAACAATTACTTCCGCATAAAAGGAAAGAATAAGAATGAATGTTTACAAACGAATTATCTAAATTTTGTTGGCCCGTTCTGTCTTATTGAATTATACCTATAGTATTTGATAAAAATGAGACAGAAATATAAAAGCGTCATGCTTGTGTAAATACCTTTTTTACAAGTCAGAGTCGGAGTCGTATTTTTTTACCGACTCCATAGCCCTGGTTATTATTTAATTTCAATTTCATAATGTTGTCTGGATGACTGTATATATTTAGAATGTCCGCCTTAATTCACTATCTAAAAATCTTACAACCTTTTGATTTACTTAAGCAAAACACTTGAAAAAGCTTTGAAAACTTTGAGAAAACCGTCATGAGCTTTTAAAGTCAGTCGTGATAGACATTTTAAATAAACAAGGTTGTTTTTAAATCTCACTTACGTCATTTTTGAACATCCGCATTCTTCTTATTTTATTATGTAATAAATATTACGTAGGTATTGATACCATTGAAGGCTCTTCTCACATGAAAGGCTAACTTCCGCCAAAAGAGAATATATATTGTTTACTGAATAACAAATACCAATAAGCTTTAATGGTCTCATATTATTTTTCACGGCCTTTTGACGATGCCTTTTACGTTTTAATGGTTGGCTACATTAATACTATAATCATTTAATAGAGAGTTAAAGATCAAGATTATAACCTTGGTGTTATAAAAAATATAGTGCAATAAAAAAGATTTTTGGTGCAGTGGTCCACGTCATAAGCTTCCGTGACGGACCGCCTGGGCTCGAATCTAAATACGAGAAAAAAAATCAGTCGATTAATTGATTCTGTTCCAAGTCAAATGCCCTCCCACCTTTCCGACCCCAAAAAGCGGCGCATTGCGAGAGCGATTAGCTATCCGCTAGCCCTGTCATAGTCTTCGTATCTACTATCTTTTCTTAAATGAGAGGTATCACGATTGAGCAACAAACAGTTCTCGTAGAAAAACATACGTTCAGATGAACTCTGTGAGGAGTCATATTCTCCAGGCTAGGAGCGGATATGGTTAAAAAAAAATACAAGTTTATCTGTATATATTTTCGTTTAATAAAGATTACTTATAGATAATATAAAATTTAAAATAACTTTGATTATTCCACGTATATAATCAAAGTTATTTTAAATTTTATATTAAAATGAACTTCCACAAAGTTACCGCCGAAACCATCGAAAATACTTATAGATAGTTTATTATTGATTAGATTAATCCATGACCAAATACACGGATGATTGTAACGTTATCATCTATTTTCATCCACTTTAGATGGTCCTGAAATACACGAGGTAGTGAGAGTGATAAAGCAAATCTCTATCAAAATGAATCTTATCGTAAGGAGTATGCGGTTGTTTTATTTTCATTGTTATATTGTTTCAAGAATTAACACTAAACAATGTATTATTGTATAAGTTTTAATGAAGCCTCGTCAGAAACAAACTTCGTCGAGTGTGTTCCTACATAAGTCGAATGACACATGTGTACTTTTTTTACATGAAATTAAATGTGTTCCAAATTGGAATCGGAAAATTTAGCATAGTGAAATGAAACTTGACGGTGTATATTACCTAACGACAGATGGGGACTCAGGGTTTAATATAAGCCTTTACTTTAAAGCATTTTAAAATTGAATTTGAATTGCTTGAATTTTGTACTTTTCCATTAGTTGTGTCGCTAACGACCCGAGTTTCACCTTTCGACATCTCATGGAAAAGTACGAAATTCAAACAATTCAAATTTGATATTGAAATTCCATCAAGCACCCTCAGTCAAAATCCTTAATTTTTTCTATTTGTTGATTCATTTATAAGTATTAAATATTCTTTTAGTAGTAAAAAATAGCTTATAACAATGCTTTAAATATATAACCGAAATACGGGTATAAACGGGTTTTTGCTAATATTGGGCACACCAAATTGCCGAGGGTTGCAAAATCATTGTTTCTCAACGATTTCTAAACTTCATTTCTTCAATTCAAATTCAATTATTGAAGGTGCATCCAATCTAAATTTAAATAACTTAAACTTTGAAGTAATCTAAGCCGACCCGCGTATTGAATTATCGGAATGCAGTTTTCGCTAAAATATTGGACACGGTTAGCAATGATTTCAGCCAACTGGTTTCAAGTTACTATTACTCAAACGGACTTATAATTAACTATACACTTAAAATGTTATAGCGTCAAAACAATCACTACTTTATTCTAAAACTAGGCGAAATTCGTAATAAAACAAACTATTGCGTTAATCTAGTTTAATAAACATTAATAAACGATGGAGAATGAATCAATCTTATATTTATCTTTTTATCATGGCTGATATTGCAAAAGAGTTGGGGGTGACTAGTGAGAGAGCCGTGTATGCTCTATTAAATTTAATATTCATTATTATGTCATTAACAGGAAATTAAACAATGTACCATACATACAATTTAAAAAAACTTTTCCACGTTTAATCTATGTTATTTAAATGAATTTCCACAATGCTACGGCCGAACCCATCGAAAGTGAGTATAGTAACAATTCATTAACTAATATTAGTGCACATCAGGTAGCACTACCATCACTCATCAATATAAATATATCTATATGTGTATACGCATATAAATGGTGAGTTTGTGTTTGCTGTAATTACTACTACAACTAAAATGTACAATTTTAAGAAAAATAGTTTTTTGACGGAACACCTTTTGATGAGCTAGCATTCTACTTGTAGCTTAAAGAACATCCGGTCCGTGGTGCAGTGGTCAACGTCGATGGCTACCGTGCTGAACCACCCGGGTTGTTCAGTCCATAATGAAATTCTGCTCAGAGTTCTGCAATGGGTTTTTGTGTTTATAAAAATCTCTTCCCATCTTACCGAACCTAAAGAGTGACGAATAGTGACAGCGATTAGCTAACCACTAGTTATCGTGTCTTTTTCATCCCTACTCTTCGAAAAAGAGAGGTTGAGCAACTCAGCAACAAGTAGTTCTCGTAGAAAAAATATGTTGAGATTAACTCCGTGAGGAGTCCTTATGCTCCAAATTGGGAGCGAATATGGTAAAAAAAAAGAAAAAACTTCTTTTTTTCTAATTACACACTTTTTTTTAAGACCAGTAGTTATTTTAAAATGAGTTGGACCTCGCTGAGGAAACTATGAAAATGGATTGTACATATATTTTAAGATGAAATTCGACAAAACTCGTTTTAATTTATATGATACGGAGATAGTATTAAGTATTATATATACTATCTAACGATATTGTAATAATTAATTCTATACTTATTACGTTACAATGAATAAAGATACGAGTCAAGTAAGTACGGCAAAGAAAATGTCTCGATATACTTAGTCAATTTGTAATGCGGTTGGAATGCAGCAGGATATCGAACAGGCGATATGAAATGAAATATGAACCCACAGCCTGTTTCTTTAGCGGTAATCGCGTCAAGTCGTGCTGACGTGGAAAATCTATTATAAGCTATATTTAGTAGCGTAATTAATTGTTAATTGTGTCGAGATACCATTTCCTGGTTTCTGTGGATATACAAATAAATACATGTAAAACGTTTAAAATGCTGCAGACAGAGAAAGGATCTTATTAATTTACCCAAAGCGTTGACACTCTTTGCTCTATATTTTGTTCAGTTCAATAATAATTATGACTCTTATAGATATTTAAAAGGGATGTAGGAATATAGGAAAAGGAAAATATTTATTACTACTCGTTCCCTCTTTTAATAGAAAATTTTCCTTAGTAATACAATTTTGAATTTTAATATTTTTTTTTTCTTATTATTAACGATCGTTATTTAAGCATTTTTCGTGTGTTACATTGACAATGCTTGCAATAAAGTTTTTTTTTCTGATCCCTTCTAAATGAAATATTTTTTTTTCTTCTTTCATAATATACATACTTTTATTAAATGCTACATACATATGTTTTAAATATAGTTTACTGATTTGCAATTTGAAATAAATACATTGGTTTAAAATACTTAACCCAAAGGATAGTCGTGTTTCAATTTTACTAATATTTCATTTATTTTTCAGGGGGTGTAAAGGATTTCAAAATGCGGGGCTGGTTTGACGCGTTCAGAAGCGATGGAGGACCTACGCTATACAGCTTCAACAACCGCACCCCTGTCACCGGTGACGTCACGATCATCACCCTCTACGTTATATTTGCCACCCTTTACTTAGCGTTTCTAGTCATTTTTCCCGGAATCAGGAAAGAGGTAAACCATTTTATTAAATTGTTATTTTTTTATATTTCTATGTACATATGTTTATGTTACCGTACAGAGGCGATGAGAAAAAATCAGTTCATTTCACTTATTTCATACATATTGAAAGAAATTGATTGAAAATTTTTGCATTTCAAATATCATAAAGAAATAAATTATAGATATATTATAATTGGATATATTTACTAATAACATTGAAAATATGCATTATGATATTTTCTTTATAGATCATAACATTAAAGATTTTTTTTTATTTTCAGAGATTCACAACATTTTCCACAGTAACTCTGAGCTTATTTGTTGGAACAGTAATATTGGGTAAGTTTTTGTTGTTAATTATATTTTGCTTATTACTTTACCAATATGTTATTGACAGTTATTTACACATTAGCAGCATTAAATATTTGCCGCTACGGATAAAATTTCAACGGATACTGATATACTATTTCACTACATTAGAGATAAATACAGGGCTGTGGAGTCGGTAAAAAAAGTCCGACTCCATCATTTACCAAAACCACGACTCCGACTCCGACTAAAAAAAGGTTAATATCGTCACTTTTTTCCTCTAATTTTCCTATTTATGTGTATTCAATTAAATATCAACCCTATCAATGCGGCCAAAAGCCAAATTTTACATATTAAATGGAAAAATAAAAAGTTCAAACTTTTCAAAATTTCCGACTCCACAGCCCTGCTAAAGATCTTACCACTTACTTACCGACCGCACGATTTCGATGAAAACTTACGCCTGATACCGCATGTTTTTTGCAAAAATTAACTTATGATAGATTTCGTAAATTTAACATAACTTTTAAACCTGTAAACCGATTTCAATAAAAATTATTATATACGTTCTTATTGTTTTATATAACCTTATAAATAATTAAATCAGTGTTTTTGAAGAGGGGTTGCCAACTTTATTATATCTGAAAAGCGATAAAGGTAGAATGTTAAAAAAATCGAACATTTCGTGTATGATAAAATTTTCAAAATATTTCCACCGTCTCAAGATTGTGTATAATTGTAAGCCTCGAAATAGGGATTTTTTATGGACTGCTGTTGCCAACCTTTTCTTCTTTACCCCACTTTTAGATAGAGATAATAATTTATATAATTTTTATTTTATTTATATGTCAAAAACATAGATTTATTTTTATTATATCATAAATCGATATTTCGTTTGTTTTTCTACCTACTAGTCTCTTAGTAGAAATTTCGAAGCATAAATATAAGGTAATGTTTTAAGTTGCGCATGCCAAAAGACGCCACCGTGGCGTGGCGTATGCGGATGTTAAAGTGTTAATATTTGGTAAGTTTCAAACCAATAGCTATACAATCAAATATTAAAAAAGCACCCTTTTGAAAACCTTATCATATTTTTTTGGTCTCTGAACTGAGGTTGAGATTTACCCTAGCGATCAGAATACGGTACTAGGCTCAAATTCCGCAAGCAATATTTTATTTTGATTTTTTTTAAGGTTTCAAGATAAAGGCATGAGTGTTCGTGATGTTTTCCCCTCTTATTTTATGCGCACATGTTTGTCATCTGATTAAAGCTTGAGAAATTAATTTCAACTTTTGAATGACTGTCAAGGGTTACTTGAGAGCAACCCCATGCATTATCTTCCAAAAAGCTGTGAGCAAAATGTATTCTTTCTAATTTTTAATTTGCAATACTAAAAAAGGAAAATTTAAAAAAAACGGTTCTAGATAAATACCGCTATTATAACTCACGGTTTTGTTTTATTATCGGAAGATATTGAAAATTAATTAGGTACCTACATTGATTAAAATACAAACGAATATTAGGTTCTCATTAACGATAGTTAAGTGCTAATTAATAATTGTTAATTGTTGCTACGGTAAAAAGCTTTTGACTACCAAAAAAAACGTTAAAAGCAAATCAAAAAAAAAATACAGGTGTTCATAAAACCAGTTCTATACGCATACGTAAATTTTTACTAATTATATCTGTGATAATTATAAGAACTATTCGGCTTTTTATATATAATCGTACAATGAGTTTATATGAACTAATTTAGTATGATAAAAAAACTTATGGATAGTTAATTATGTTAAAAAAAGCTAAATAAATGGAGGAGTTTGAAACTCGTGTCAGTGATGCACAACCTGCGGCTCTCATCGTATATTGGGGAGATTTTATGTATCAAAAAAGAATGTTTTTTTTCATTTTTTTCCCTGTAGAGCAGCATCGTAAAAGAGCAATGGTTATATTTTTTTTGTCTTCAACAATTAAACTTCTGAATACACAAAAATATGTTAAAAATTTAATTTGAGTGTTAACCTGAGGGATAAAAACCACAAATTTAAAGTATGATTTCAAGATACTTGCTATCTTCATGTCGCTCAGTGATTTTAATAGTCTTATTTTAATATAAAAAGTATATTTATCCAGGGCTGTGGAGTTGGAGTCGGAGTCGTGGAGTCGGAGCTTTTTGGCCGGAGTCGGAGTCGGCGCGGCGTTGTGGCCGGACTCGTACTCGGAGTCGGAAATTTTGAAAAGTTTGAACTTTTTATTTTTCCATTTAATATGTCAAATTTGACTTTTGGCCGCATTGATAGGGTTGATATTTAGTTGAATACACATAAATAGGAAAATTAGAGGGAAAAAGTGACGATATTAACCTTTTTTTAGTCGGAGTCGGAGTCGTGGTTTTGGTAAATGCTGGAGTCGGAGTCGGACTTTTTTAGACCGACTCCACAGCCCTGATCTTTACACAGTTAGATACATATTGAAAAAAAATTACGAATCAAACTATAGGGTAAACTTTTAATAGAACATTCTGCTCAATATTAATCGCTTCGTTTTGTTATGAAGTTTAGTGCTTGTCTGATCATTCACGCTGTCGGCCCGGAGCAAGGCCAAAATTAACGTTAAACACTGAACCGTTGCTAATTAACTTTACCACACCAAGAAGCGATTCTAAATTAATAAATTATTGTTTTTTTTTGCCTATGCTACAATAATAAGGAAATGCCTTTTATCTAGGTGGATATATATTAATCTAAGACCGGAAGTATCGGGTCTGGGAATTTTATTAATTATTATTTATTGCATATCTAAAGCTCATTGTCAGAGTAATTATTTGATTCTAAATATTTATTTTAATACTGTTCACGCTTTATTTGCAGCACCGCATTTAATATGTAGACAATGCAATAAATGATGAGCGGCAGCGTGGTTAATCTGACACAAATAAAATGAATCGGTAAATTAAATTTTAAATTTAATTAATTTTGTGCTCATTACGTTATCTGTATTTGTGATTAATTTTATAAATGAATAATTTAGTCATATGTATATACAACATTTACATTGATATTTTATACACTTATTATGATTTCTATATAGTTGCAATAAATTATTTCATTAACCTATGAGAACGATTCTTCTGATTCCCATCCCTTGCATTGTTATTTGAATTACGAAACTATGTCTTTTCCTTATTTTTTATAAGTTCACGCATGTAGTAGATCAATAAAATACGAGGAATTCAGGTATCGAAAAGAAATTCTGAGGTGGGGAATGGAATATTTGATGAGGTTATCAATATATCTGTACAAAAAGTATAAAAAAACAAACGTCTAAATAATGTATCGACTGTTTATACAGTACAGACAAAAGTATTTTTTCCTCGCCAAAATTACAACGGTCTTCCTTTTTTCAAACTTAAAAGCTAAATCAGATAATAATTCGGCGTTTTTAGCTTACATCATTTTCATAGAACGTGTATTAAGTTTTTTATATCGTGATTATTGAAAAGGGGCTGTATTGAAAAAACTAAATGTTAGATTTTTTCATTCTTTAGTCGATATATATAAATATATATAATTGATTTACCGCTATGAAGATCTTTAAAGGCGATTTGTTATGCACTTACAAAGTTACTTGGGTAAATTATGGATATATGGTCACGGGACAGAATCTGAATTCTCTCGAGCTAAGCTCAAAAAATTTGTACATACTGGCTTATAATTTTATGTTTTGACTTGACTTTTTGAGTTCTTGTGGATTATTATAAAATGTGGAATCAAAATGGTTAAATCTGAAGAATATTACTGATTATTGTATGAGTTCTGAAAGAAGAATTTGTTTTTTAATATTAGCCTATAATAAATTTATTCTTTTTATTTTAAGCAAATAATAAACTTCTGTGACTTTCTCTATCTGTATAATATTATTATTTGTGTAGTTTGTGGTTGCATTTTTGCTCCTGTAAATTAAATCAACTCGATTTCATACTTATTGCGAAGTATTCTTTAGTATCTTTTGTTATAATAAATTTAAAAATTAAAGACGAAACATTCAAAAAAAATCGTAAGCCTTACATTTATATCATTTAATGTGCTTATTTTTCATAAATCTTTGCAAAAATTCTGTCCCGTGACCATATATATCCATAATTTACCGTTGCTTGTACTTAAAAACTATTGTTTACTCATTTCAAATTATGATTACATAAAAATTACAGTGTGATTTTAAGTAACAAAAAATATGCACATAAAATTGAATGAAACTTACGAATGATTACGGTTTTAAATGAAAATTTTCTCGCATTTATATAATTTCGAGTATTAATTCCTGCTTTGCATAGATTTTCCATTCATTAACTCGAATATTTCCCACAAAGTTATAATGAAGACGCGCACGAGTTCGTGCTTTGAGCATGATTCCACGAAAACATTTAACAAAATTAACAAGGCAGCAATCAAAACATAACCTTATCGTCTTCATGATCATCATTTTTCTCATGAACGGCCTCCCTCGGCAAGGCTACCTCCGTAATCGGCGCCGAAGATCGCGTGGGTCGGCAGGCGTCGCTATTTGGCGTCGACGACAGCAAAACGCATTGCGTTCATACTAAACTATCAACAATGAAAACTATCGCTAATATCACCATAATGGTTTCAAGCTTTTTTTACCATGCTTGCTCCGTATGTGGAGCATATGGACTCTAAAGGATTTTACCACAACATATGTTTTCTACGAGAACTGCTTGTTAGTCAGTTGCTTTTTTTCAAAGATAGTATATGAATTTAAAGAATATGACTTGGACAAGGTTGATGGCTTGCTTATCACCCACGCTACGCCCCGCTTATAGAATCAGAGAAGTGGAAAATATTTTCTAGGCAATACAAACACTTCGAACAGAATCGATGAATCGACTGAAAACTGTTCCGTTCGTACTGGAACTCTTAACCAATGAGATCCGTCATGGAAGCCAAATACTGTTAATTTATGACAGACTTTGCTCAGCCAATAAGCATTTTCAACTGTTGTTTTCTATCAATTGAATAGTAAGAAAAAGCCTGGTATATTCTCGTTTTTTAGATCAATTTTATTAGTTTACGGTGCCCTTAAATTTAAGACTTAAACAAACTTTTTCACAGCATTAATCAACTGTCAAGAAGATTGCCCAATATCAGATAAAACCAGTTTTTTAAATTATGTTCTGTGTGATACACATTCAGTATTATGTTATTTTATTTACAAATCCATTAATATTATACATTAATAATGGATTGCTAAAATGCAATTAAATTTTTTCATCGCTCAACTAAAAAAGTAATATAACAAAAATGATTAGTCAGCTATCAAAATTTGTCAAATCCATACGTAGTCTCCATCTATTTGTATGCTTGTACGACTTTAGTTCAACATTTTAAGCAACAATGTTACAGGCTACAAATATACATTTATGTTTTATGCTAGTATATTTTAAATACTTTTTGACAACCCTTGCATAATATCAAGGCCACATCAAAAGGCTAGGGAAAACTGCTCATACATATAAAAATACAGCTTTATTTATCCAACTTGAGAGCTTTTACCGCGGCAGAAAAACTAGACTTTCAACTCTTACAACTTCTATTTTGAGTCTAGCCTGACTGTGTCAAATTATCCTTATTTGAAAAACCGTATTTATTGGATTGTGGGCCTTAGTTAATGTTTGTTATATGTTATAATGTGGTATATTTTTCGGTATTTCGTTTTAACATACTAATAAATACGCAAAACCTGTTATATCAATCAATTCCTTAAATATATTGAGAATTTGCTGGAAGTAAAAAAATATATATTGAGGAGTGCGAAGGGTTAAACTAATTTATTTTGGCACAAACTTTTCACAGTCAATATGATTGATTTCGTTCTCAAAAACATCATCCTTAAATAAATAAACGTGCCATAATATGAAAAACAGAATAGTACACAACGATTTATCAAATATAAGATGTTTGCGTTCTCTTTACGATCCGGTTTCCAAGTAAATTTAAACGACAATACATAAAACGATGAGCTCTTCTATGATTTATCTCGCGATTAAGATTGGCGATTCCCTTTATCATAACAGAACGATGCTTAATAATAATTGTACAATCTGCCGGTGGAATTATCCGTGACCTGAATATGTATATTGGCTTTTCGTGATCCATTACCGACTGATTGTGACAATAAATTGCGATGATTCTATTCCGAGACCACAATGGCGGCTCTCGCATCAAAGTTCTCTGCAGCCTTGCGCTGTGTATTTGTATTCCAGGTGCAAAACATACGCGCTTGATTCGTGCGGCGATAAAAAATCTTTAAGATCCAAAAGCATCGTTATCAGCCTCAGCGTCTACTTTTCGAAAATTGGTGATGACGTCTCACGTTGACATCGTACTTCTTTGAACACATCTTATGGTAATGTCATTATATGTATACGGAAAGTGAAAAGCTGCTCAATTCGACTCATCCATTCATTGAGTTGATTGGCCACGATGGATAATAAGGCAAACTATCAAACTTGATAAATTTTTGATGTCATGCGGAGTGCAAGTAGACCTCAAATCAAGGAATATTACGTTTATCTCGAGGAATTGATTGTCTGCAAACATACGTATAATTACAGGAAACTATAGTTTACAATTAATATATTATAAAACAGTTCGTGGTCGAGTGTAATCACGGCTTAGATTGCGTAGCACTTTATTTTTCGATCGTATTATTGACATGCATGTCTGTGATGTCCAAAATGTCTTCCTACAACCCATTCCATGATTTTAAAAAATACAGTAGCGAGAGATGTTAGCTCCAAGCCAGTCCGAGTCCAATCCTTTCCATGAGAGGGTGAGCAGCTAAGTCAAATACAGTTCTGATAGATAAACATCGTTAAAAAAACTGTTTAGGCAAGTTAGTTCTTATTTGATTTGATTTTCTTTGTTTTGAACAAACTTTATGAATTAAAACAAATGATCTTATTTAGCGTAGAAGCTTTCTACGGAAAACTTTCGTATTTCTGTAGCTTAAGTGCAAAGAAAGCTTTCTCAATTCAATCCTTCAGCTGTGACTTAAACATGTGAGTCAGGAGTGCATTGTATTCGAATGCAATAATAAATTAATAAAACGAAACACTATATACTTCTTTAACTAAGTAACTCTATACTGCAGGCTGTAAATCTGGCAAAGAGCGGGATTTTCAAATTCATTTGTTTTCTTGGTCATTCGTTTTTGAAATAAAGAAAGCAGATGCGCGAACAATACATCTCAGGTGGCGTAAGAAAACCACCTCGTATAATAAATATGTAATCAGGAGATCGCATTCATGTAAATTTTCCAGTCACAAACTGTCATCATTTTCTCCATAGGGCCATAATACAGCTCTTGAGTATCTGATCTTGAGAAACGTGTGATTGTCTCAAGTTTTATTGATACTCAATAAATGCTGTATATAAATTCCTTTAGTATTAGAATAATCGGGTCAGCACGCTTATTTTTAATTTACGATTTTCAAATTGGTCCACTGTGAAATAAAATGTCAAAATAACTTCACAATATTCTTATCACCAAAGATATTCGATGGTGTCATCATTATTAATCGTCTTTTAAATAAAATCAAGAACTTTACGCAATATTGATGTAAATAATATTTTTTTCCATGAATAAATATTTCAAATGTTTTTATTTATGGACAGTTTCACGTTTAAATCCAAATTCCTTTGCGTTGTTCTTGAAACTTTCGTAGGCAAATATAGCATAGCTACTCAGTTGCTCAATCTTTCTTTGCGAAAAGAGTAGCCATAGAAGGATATGGCAGTAAATTACAGGACTATATCACTCGCTTGTCCCCATTTTGAGTTCATTCCACTACAAACATCGAGCAGAAATCAATAAATCGATTGCAATTTTTAATTATGAAACTGTCCGTACTGGGATTCGAGTCTGTGAGCTTCGCAACCGAAACCAATGACGTTGATACTTAACCACGGCAATACTAAAGTGTATACAAGTTGGGAAAAAAATATTACAGTTCTATTTACAAACAATATTGAAATTTATCTTTTTTCCTGCTTAACTATTAAATTACCATAAATGGAATTGGATTATAGGATTCAACGTGAATGTGAATTCATTATAAATCAGTCCATTAACTTTTTGTATCCTAACCACTTTAATTACAATACATTTTCAGTATCATTTTCATAAAAATATTTTAAAATATCATGAAATACCGTATTTCGTAAATATGCATCACTCTTAAAAATACCGAGAATTAATGATTCAAATCCACAATAGGTGTCACCTGGTAAACTCCAAGACAAAACTCTCTTATGAATCCCAGTTATCGCCGTGTTTATGGAAAAGATGATATTTCATGGAATAATCACCACGCATAACATCAGAAGATGATGGATGATTCATTGAACATAAAAACGTTTCGTTATCTGATGATAATACTTCAGGATAAATTGAATAATATTTACACTAGGCGATATCAATAAACTTTTTATTTTATTATAAGGAAACGTCTTTTAGTTATATAGAGGAAATATTTTCATTTGAATTGTATTTACCTACTTGGGAATTTACATATTTAGTTAAATTCATTTGTATAATATACAAAATATCATTATTTTATTGTAAATTTAACTTCTGCGATTGCGTTATTAATTATTTTGTTAAATGACTGTCCTTGGAAAAATCGATTGATTTCGTTGATATCGAAGTGTATTTTTGATTAGGTTACGAATAAATGTAAGTAAGCGCTGCAAATAAATTCGTAGCCTTTCATTTATGTAGACATTGGAACGCGACTACGGTATTATAATAAAGTTACTTTATTTATTTAATTTTCTTATATTATTGGTTTATGCAAAGTTATAAATGAATCGTATTCTTTATAGGAGCCAAAATGAGATAACAGTATTTTATATCTAGTGAATAATCAATTGTATAAAATTGAACTCGATTGCATTGCTTGATGGATAAAATAACAAGTGTCATGTTTCAGATGAACAAATTTCTATATTTAAAATAAATATATTTTGGCCAATAGAATCCCTAAAATTTGAAATCCATGAGTTATTATTTAAAATTATTCGTTCTTTGAACTTAAAAAAATAATACAGACGCTGATTATGTCTTACACATAATTCGACGAATCCAGCATTTATTATTATTTTCAGATTCATCTCAATATTATTGAAAAAACTTTCATAAATACATACATTGAAAAAAGTTTCGTGGAAATAAAACAAAAATGGGGAACTACAATATACTAACGTTTTATGTATGGCATTGATAATAGTATGTAGCTGTATTTTTAATGGAAAAAATGGAAATTTCTTTGTTAAATATCATTAAGTAAACCCTCAATGTTAAACTCATAAAATACCAAGAATGATTTTATTTAGATTGAATCAAAAATATAAAATCACTGAATACATAATTCGTCTTCATACTAAAAAAATAACTTCAGAAAAAAAATATATATGCAAACTAGCTACATATATTTAAAAGATTCTGTAAAAAATCAGTTATTTAATACCTTTTTATGCTCTCATATAAAATCTTTATTTTTGAGCTACCTGGTTAAAAATTCAAAGGGTTGATTTTTAAATCATCTATGCAATTTGACTTATTTTTGTGTGTTTTTGTTTCAGTGGCTCGACATGGATCAGGGTGGCATGTGGCCACGACGACGATTGAATCATCGTACCGAGCCTTTTCAACTGAAAAGGTTGTAGCGCGAGTGGGGGCGCATATAGGATTGGACCATGTCAATATAACGCTTCAAGGTAATAATATACATTAATTATTTATTTATCAACCCTCACCCACCTATTATAAATATAAATGTTGAGCGTATAGGATATGCATTAACTTAAATATAAATATAATGTAGATAAAACTGAAAAAAAGAGATATTTTAACTAAATTAACAAAAAGATGAAAGGGTGTCTAGAATTTCTTTCACTGAATACATAAAAAATCGATAAAAAATATAGTAAACGATCCTTGCTCCTCGGGGAAATTAACTCAATAATTTAATAATTTAAATAACATAATTAAAAGAAAAACAAGAATAAATTTACTGTTTTGTAGCATATGAACATGAAAGTAGTATCATATAGATTATAGAAAGTCATTCATAACTAATAACCAGCTCATTAAATAGAATTGTCTACTCTTAAATAAAAGGGTGTGTCTCATTTATATTAAAATATTCGCTAATTAATTGCCAGATAGCGATCATAAACTTAGTGATATTACTTTTATTCTTATAATATTATATATAAGCATTAAGAACTTTTTACTGCGTCAGCCCAAGTCCATTAGTGCAATATAAATGCTTGAAGATGCAGGAAGGTGAAAGGAAGAAGATAGTGAAAAACTTTAATGAAAGTACACGATTTAAACGATTCTTATATTTCCATCATTATTTGTTTTTATAAAATTAGCTTACATTCAAATGTATAAGCAATGATATGGTTATAAGTACATTCAAGTACATTCGTGCACTTGAAATACCTAAAGATATCGAAAAAAGAAACCAGGGTAGTTAGCGACAAAACTCATGGAAAAGTACAAAATTCAAACGATTCCAATTTGATATGGTTACGTTTGAATATACCAGCCAGTTTCTCGGACAAAGGCTCAGAGTTTGTATAATAGTTCACCTAATTTTATTCTGCATACACTTAACTGTACTTCTGAAGTATAGTTTAATATATCTGGATTTAAAGTATTTATTTAACAAACAGCTGGTTTATTATCAGACGAATTGCATCTTTGCGAACATTTGCGAATTTGCTTTCCAAACTAGCCTTTGTTTAATTGAGAACAAATGACAAAATTATTCGTGAATGATGCTATCAACACAAACAGCTGAAATAATTTATTGCAAGAGCTCAAGCGAATAAGTGAGCTGGGCTGCAATTATTTTATCTGAGGGGACAGAGTTTTAGTGGTGTACGGTCACAAAAAACGAGTAGGGTTCAATAATTTATCACATTCATCGATTTTGGTTTTCAATAGAGAAATGCCGGATTCCAAAATTTTCATTACCATTGAATTGGTATCTGAATATGTTCCGGTACTTTTAGTTGATGACTGACAACATGTGTTGAATCTGAGGGAGTTCTATCTGCAGTATGTCTTAATTGAAAGAAGATCTGATCAAAATTTACAAAATATAGAAATGATAAATTTATGAGCATTATTATAAAGGAAATATTTTATTTCAAAGATATATAAATAGGCGTGTAAGAAAATCATCATTTATCGCAAAAAAGCTCCATGAAATCTAATTCATGTTTCTCTACTTTTCAGAAGAGTCAAAAACACGTTTTGCCAATGTCAAATTTTACTTCTTTTTTAACGGATACGTTTTTTAAATCTTTTGGGGCTTTTTGATTTATTTGCTAAACATAAAATAGTGATTTATTCGAATGGGTTGTTTTTAGTTTTATTGGAACAATGAACAAGAAAATGACGTATTGAAATATCTTCGTTCTCTTTGATGCATAATGCTACATATTATTTTTTCATAACTCAAAACCAGCAAAAATCGAGATACGTATCTTCTATTATAGAGGCCTGATATGATAGTTTGTTTTGTAAATAATAACATTATTTAATATGATATATCTAAACACCATAATTGATTAAGTCATTCGGTATTGTTATCATAATCGGCCTTTTCTTATTTATTTAGTAATACCGGTATAGATATTTTACATTAAAATAGCGATTTGTGGATAATTAAATATATAACTCATTCCGTCAATCGTAGAGTTAAACTCTAAAATCTTGATACTGCGCTATAACTTATATTTCAAAAATTTTATAATGGCGTATTGTCTTAATTATAAGATGGCATTGATTTTAAAACGCCATCTTAATTTTGAATACCAATAATAGAATTGTATTTTTAAAAATAAATGAATTTCGGTAAAGGGAATATTGAAGCAGCCAATATTTTAACGACGGTAAAACATAGATAAAAACGAAAAAAATATCTGTCGTATTTATCAACTTAATATCAAAATATTTGTCTCGGTATACGTATCATAATATTAGCGATAAACAATGGCGACATATTAAGCAATTGAGTTGCAATATATAATGGAAAATATATCGATTTCTATCATAGACTATTGTGATTTGGTCTCCACAGATGGTCTCACTCCATATAACCACAAAACATTCTTAAAAAACACAATCTTTATAAATATATCTCTAATAAGTCTTTGGTATCTATACAAATTTTATTTATTCTTTTCACAGTGTAATAAATACCGATTTCAAATATGGAATCTTATTGACGTCCACTTCTTTTCTTTTCAATATAATCCAATTGGCGTTAAGGTATGACAGGAGACAGCTGACATGAAATGAATATATTATTATCACTGGCAACACTCATTCTTTTCAACAAGTCAGCTTTCATTTCTTTAATTCGAAATTCAAAACTTCAGATGTCAAAGATTGTTTATCTGATGAAGTATCGTCAGCTGTTGCCATACCTGTTTTATGAAGTCCCTTTCTATATGTTATGAATTAAATTTAATTTGGAACACATTTCATAATTGACGATTCAAATTCACAAGAAATATCACGTTGAATTCGTCTTTCGTATCTTAGCAATAAGTGATTGACAATAAAACGGTTTCCGTCCAATTCTCGGCAAAAAGCAATTACATCTAGGGCAAAGGTTTATTGGTAGTTTACTGTATTGCGAAATAATTAAAAAATGAGTAATCAATCAACCCAATATGTTGTTATTATCAAATCTGAATAATTCAACAAAAATCAAATTATTGCATCTACATACATATGTAAATGTTTCAAATGTAAAAATACATAAGCGATTCACATAGAAATTTTTAAAATTAAATTTCATGCTTGCAAAAAGAACGGAATCTTTCCTTGTGATCATTGGCATTTTTTTATGTTTTCCTTATCGTAAAAAATGGAAACATATCAAGGAAAACTGACTACTTATTTATAATCTATATAATATTTGTAATCTTTTCCGTCTCTATCTTTCTTTTATAATACACATTGATTTTATGTTTGAAATCGTTTTTAGTTGATTGATTATATTGTAATATTTTTCATTGGACAACTTTAAAAACAGATGTTAAAAAAAATTATTGCATTAAAATGCTCGAACATTATTACAATAAATAGTATGACACGTTTATTATTTCTTTGCCCTCTTCGTATTTATATATTTGAAGCGAGTACATGCAATCAAAATCTAGATATTAATGTATTTTAATGAAAATTGAATCGTCCACTTTATATGCACGAAGATGCCGAAAATGCAAAAGCCGTGTTGATTGTAAAAAAACTCTAAAATACAAACACAAAAGATTCAAGTTTGATATCGAAATTCGATTATGCCTCTGCAGCCGAAATCTTCAATGGTCGTATATTGTTTTTACTTGCCATTAATGTTTGTTAAAATTTACAAGTATACTTTTAATAATAAACTCAATATTCACGAAGTACTCGCCGAAGCCACTTAAAATGGTTTATTAATACTCACTTATTATTTCAAGTTTTCGATTCTGTACCAACCATTGCAATCTGATTTACCAATATCCTAACAGTCACTCGGTTTGGATTGCGATCTTTGCACGTTCGTAGCTATAAGACTATCGCTTACTTAGACAATTACTTCGAGATGTGCTACGACATTTCTCAGCAATATTAAATCTAACTGTGTAATAAAATGACTGCGAGTTCAAAGCAATTCGCTACTGTGGTATAAGTGTCTGTATTTATTTTATTTCTCATATCAATTTATATATAACTAGCATTGCTACCCGGCGTCGCTCGGACTAAGCGACCAATAATTATTTAATGTTATATCATTCGACATAATTATATCACAAAATCTAACATCCAAAATAGAGATTTAATTTGATGACAGCCCCATTCTCGCTCATTAAAATGTCCAAATTCAAGGAAAAAATCTAATTTGCTGTCAAAGAAATGTCAAATAATACCTTCACGTAAATAATAAACATTATTATTAATAATTAAAGCCGGGAAAAGTTCAGTAGAATACTAATTTATTACATTTTGACTAAATGTCTTCGCCGATAAAAATTCAAACATATTTTCTTTCATATTCGCTTTTATGGCAACTCAATGAACAAAAGGGAATTACAGACCCACAGACATACGCCGTTTCGGTTTTAAATATTTATAAGATTAACTTAAATTACACTTTGATTCCAGTGAGATTTAATATATCCATATTATATATATATATAGATTTAATATTTCCTTATTTCGTATCTGAAATCTAATCAAATAGATCAAATTTCTCAATTTTAGAGTCATTACAACTTTTGTATTCCACTGTGTATATTTTAACCAGTTTTGTCACGTTGTTGGCGTCTTTGTGACTCGTTTTCACACTAAATGTATCATAAATATAATCGTAGAATGTAGATATTAATTATTCCAAAGTTTGTACATATTCAAAGAAGCTTGAGTATACCAAAATGAAGAGAAAAATTTGAAGAAATAGTAAAATTTATAATAATTTAGTAAACAGCCATTTTGATTATCATACAAATAAAATCGATTAATTTTCTTATTTTAGGTCTCAAATGACAGTAAGGTACTACTTTTAAAAACATGCATTGTTTTTGTATTTATTGTGAAATACTGAGATAGGTTTCAACTTTATCTCAAGTTGAAAAATAAGAAGATTTTATAACAATTCAAGGAAAAATTAAATTGAATCTAAGACAGCTGTTTAGATATTCAGAATCAAGCAGCAAAGTGTATTACCAACTTACAGTTTACTTAATTGAGAGGATATTGTGCCAGTGGCGTGGTTAAACAGATATTTTTTTTAATAAATAATTCAATTTAATTTTCATAACTATATTAATGATTAACGAAAAAAACAGTGGAATTCTCTCGATATCTGAATTGTATGAGTCTGTTTAATGGAACCTTATCATATTTATAAAAAGGGTTCGTTGATATTTGATCATAATTTTATTGTTTTCAAATTTCTATGTTTAGTTATAGTTGTGTTAGAAAATTCATACTACATATAACATAATACTCATTTATTTCTTTACCATTTTTACAGCTGTTCCTCGTTTTAACTACACGCCTCCCAGCGATGTAGATTTCAACGAGCGGTTTACATGGTTGGAAGCCGGAGCCATGGCGTCATCTTACAGTGAAGCCTTGAGAAGAGGACTTCCGTTTCCTATCCTTACAGTGGCTGAATATTTCTCACTTGGACAGGAAGGTTTTGCTTGGGGTGGGCAATATAGAGCAGCTGGATATTATGCTGGGATATTACTTTGGTGAGTGTATCTGTTATTCTATTATAAGCGGTTTTTGTATTATATTTATGTTGACGAAACACTGTTAAAACTTTGTTTGGGTAAATTTGGGTGATAACAAAAACTCGCTAGCTTTTAAGTGTGATAAGAGTACCTGGTGACAGGAATTACAAAACTGTCGAATGACTCAAGTCCCATTTGGGATTTGTTGGGTATCTTCTTGTACGTATTACCGTTTGCAAATACATCGTGAGGTATTGTAGGGCTGTAGGCGACACGTCTTCACAATCAATTAACTCATGACTAATGAGTGAAATCCTAACCATATACTAGGTATCTCATAAACGTAAATGCGGGGATTTGAAACTAAACAACATACTTGAAGTCTTCCAATATGGAATGTGTTATATTTATAATTAAATAAAGCTTTTCCCAGCATAAGAGATATTTATTGAGACAATCGATTCGCATAAGGAGCCACTTCGAGACAAAGGAACCTAACTCACTTATCTTTACGTTTCAGGGGTGCCAAAAAACGACGATTCAGTTTTCTGATTTATTTGTTTAATATAAAATAGTAATTTATTCTAGTAGTATGCAGTGTTTAGGTTAAGTTGAGCTATGAACAAGAAAATGATTTTAACAGTTACATCCTCGTATCCACTTATTATATTGATATGTCTCTTTGACGAATAACGTAACATTGTATTTGGTATATGATGACATTCATACTTTAAAACCGTTAAAAATCGAGATACGTTTCTTTTATCCTAAGGGGCTGATATAAGAATGGATTATGGTTTATTAGCCGTTTCAGTACCGAGCAAAAATGGTCGAATTGATCACTTCTAAAAAATCCTTTTTTCAACAATATTAAATGATGACATAAGAACCATTTATTTCTAGAGACAATGTATATATGTCACTAGCTATGAAAAGAAAAATATCATAAGAATTCTTACACGATGATTTTTTTTATTTTTTTTGCAATATTTGCGACTTTATTCGTGACGTCCGTACGCGGCGGCCACCAGTGGTCTTACGGTACTGAAGTGGTTAAAGGAGTTTATTACGTACCGAGCTATCAAGGCCTGCTACGAAAATAGCATATAATATCAATAAAAACCTTAATATTTCTAAATTATAATATATTGGTGATGACTTTGATCAAATATAATGTGGTATGTTAAGATCTTCGATAACCTCAAATTTTCATCAGTTAAACTAAGTCCTACGTGGCCCTTTCGAGAGGAGTCGTGATTAATTCTGTCGTTGGTAACTTCACGACGCTGCGCATTCGCAAACATGAAATATTGACTTACGTGATAATTTATTCGCATAATGCTCTTTTAACCATGGGAGGACCTTCCAATTAAGATGGCGCAATGTTAGGTGAAGTTACAGGTCGCGTGGGCTGAGCGTATAATTTAGCCATCCATATCAATTAACACTCTTAGATCCCCTATGTTGCAAAATAATTATTTGCATTCTACACCCACAAAGGTGTACGAAATGGAAAAAAATAATATTTTATAAATTATGCTTATTCTTATAAAAATATACACCATACCAATGCTTTAGCGATCAGGTGATTCAATATTCAATTCCCGGCAAGATTCAATCTATATTTGAAATTTTGGACAAGGATGAATGTGATGGCATTTCTCATTGAATTGGTCTTGAATGAAATGGATCGAGTTTCTTATTTCAAAATATTTGGCACATTGGCTGTAGCTGTAATGCCAAAAATTGATTATCCTGAAAAAATAGAAATAAGTACAACTTTAATTTTAAATACCAATAATACAAACAAAATGAAAACTTTTTCAACAAAGAAGTCAGTGACAATATAAAGGTGGCAGATTTGATACGTAGTTCCCCGCCAACGTCTTGAAACTTTATCTTATTCTATTATATAAATAATGATATTAGATCAAATATTGTCTTAAAGGCTCACAGTTATCTGAACATCGGCTAACTTTAAGTCATATTTACAAAACTCGAAAAAATGTTTAGTGGCGTGTTCATGGATATTTTAATTTCAAAAACATGTTTTGTTTAATGGTGCAGCAAATAACTTAAAACATTTTTTTTAAGGTAAGCGTTAAAGTATGTATGTACATGGACATAAGTATTGTGCCGCTTCTTTTTGTATAGGTCATATCTATATTTGGTTTTACTGTTTCACTTAAAACAAACTATTCCTTTAATACTGAGACGACCTCGATCTCAGCTCTCTCGTAAAATAAGAGACAGCCTCCGACCTGACACTCGGGAAGAGGAAATTAGGATTCAGAGGAGGAGAAAGTAGGATTCTCTGATTTAAAAATGATCTCAAAGGGTTAACACAAGTGAGATTATCACTCGCACAATTTATTTCGTTATTTAGACAATTACACAAATAACACAAGTACAGATAACATTACGATGACACAGAATTTAGTTTAAAAATGGCAAAGAACGATTCGACCACCTTCTCGCCTTGACAAAGGTGATATCAGGATTTTATAATGTTGAGAGAGCATTAGGAGCTTGAGGGCCACTTCCAGTGCCTACAGTTGGGAGAACCCCTCAACCAAGACTGTACGGCTTATCTGACAAGTGCACCCTTACAGCTCCCTAGCCTCTAACTGTGACTGACCGTCACTACGACTCTGACTGACAATTGAAAATAAAACCGGCTCTTATCTGCGCCTTACCGCCCTTTCTTAGCGGATTGTATCTCCTTGGTGGCTATCCGAACGGCGCTAGCTGTACCATTTGTATCCGGTCCAGCGGAGGCTGCGTGAAATACCACGTATCTCACGCAGTCAGGGCGTAAAAGAGCCAGCTATATTTAGAGCGAGACGGCTGTGCGTATACATCCAAGGAGACGCCGCGCCGAGATGCCACTTTAACAAACTTACAAAATTACTCTATATTGAATCGCTATAGATTTCAATATAGAGTATGATTAGACTGAATTTACTTCCTGATATCGTCTTAAACTCATAGACTGAGGTGATAAATAGATCGTTCGAGAGAGTGCTAATGTACTAAAATACGATACGGTATCAATATGTACCACAAAAAGGTCGTCAAGATATTGTGCTGTCTCTAATTGAAACATCAAATTCTTATTTCGATTTTTGCAACAAGTACCTAGGTACAAGTAACATGTTTCTATCGTCACGATCTCGTACGCCACTGCAATATGTTTGCGGATAGCAATTCACTGCAATTATCTAATCGTTGAGTATGTAAAACAGTATTTATGACATGATGAATGAAAATATAAATCAAACATAATCAATACGACAGGATAAATATTACGTTTCTAAAGATGCACTATAGAAGTGAAGGTCCTAATTTAAAGTAGCATCAGACAACATTAACAGCAATCATAATTATCAATATTTAATAGCACTGCGTACAGAAAATTTACAAAAAAGTTTTTTTTAATATATTATAAATACTAGAAGACTCTTTAGTATAGTATATCAAACATCGACCTCTGTCTATCCATCAATTTTTTACTTATTGCTCATTTTTCTATGAGAGTAATGATAAAACGACAACGTTAGTGATTGGCTTATCTCTCTCCCTTTTTAGCCTCAGGTGGAAAATGAACACATTTTTTAACCATTTCCGATCCCAGCGTGAATTTTATAGACCCGACACAGAGTTTGTCTTGACACCGCCTTATGTGGTAGGTCATCAGAACTCTCTCGAACGATCTATTGTTCACCTCAGTCGATGAGTCAGTCGATATCAGGAAATGCATGCTTCATAAAAAGTTCGTAAGGCGATAAATATGTTAACGAATTTTGAAACGGCCATTGTTTTTCTTTCTAAAGTAAACGTTTGTTTTCATACAGCAGTGAGAGATTGGACTGCATTGAGAATGCACGCGCCTAATCAGAATTAAACGACAACGTTAGTCTCTGTGTAAACCATAAACAATTAAATAATTTTAGCCTCAGGTGGATTCCGTCCCCAAAATCCCTCGATGAATTTTATAGACCCGACACAGAGTTTGTCTCAACGTATGTTTTTTTCTACAGTAACTGCTTGTTGCTCAACCTCTCCTTTTCGAATAGAGTAGGGATTGAAAGGATACGTGAACTGTGATAAGAATAGCGATTTGCTAATTAAGGATTTCTTTTCAACGCAAACACACATGTCTTTGAGCAGGATCCATAAATTGACTTGTGCTGGGACTCGAAACCGTGAGATCCGTTAGGGAAGCCAACAACGTTAACCACTGCACCAAGGACCCGGCATTCTTATCACTTTCTTTCGGACGCTAATTCATAAATCGATTAAAAATCAATGAATGAAATTGTGCATTTTTATGCTGGGACTCGACCCCGTGAGTACCGCAACCGTAGCTGAACCCAACGACAACTATTCAAGTCATTTGATGTTTATTATAACTCTTAACGACGCGACGTCAATATAAGTTGCCATGTTTTCAAATTGACTATCTTGATAATTTCCAAAGAATTTAATATTTCCTTCATATCCTACAATTATAAATAGTTAATAGCATTTAACTATCATATGACCCGTATCTTGTATCTCGCTCGCTAACTGGTACTTTTTGCAATTATCTGTTAAATACCTGCCTACTTCAATACCCCATTCTCACGGTGAAACGATTTACATCGACAATATATCATGTCAAATTATTTAATATGACAGGTCTTATTACCAGCGGAAAACGATACACAACGCTCCTTCGGAATTCAGTTATAATTACCGCTCTGTAACAGCCAAACGTTGTTATGTTGTTTTTTTCATCGAGAATACAGAGATACTAGCAAACTTAAATTCTATTTGGCATACCTCGGAAATCGGAAATTTCGAAAAGTTTGAACTTTTTATTTTTTCATATAATATGTAAAATTTGGCTATTAGCCGGATTATTTGCTTGAAATATAATTGAATACACATAAATAGGAAAAGTACGAAAAAAACGTGACGAAATTAAACTTTTTTTATTCGAAGTCGAGCTTTTGATAAATGCTGGAGCCGGAATCGTATTTTTTTTAATGACTCCACAGCCCTGACTAAAACTTCTTAAAACACATTTTTCAAAAAAGTTTGTTAGAATCACTTACCGCCTTTTTGCTTTTAAAGGCAGAATGGCGTCGATTACTACGAACATTACAAGGTGGACATATCTGTTTTTGCATCAGAAACCTCACATTAAATGTCATTTATAGACGATTATCTTTCTTAATTCAACATAATATGATTCCGGCAGCATTGGCACGACGGTCGCATTACTTACTGGCGTGACACAATGATGAATGGACACAACCGCGCCTTGGCCGTTTTATTCCGCACCTCTTAAGGGGTTATATACAGTTAGAATTTTCAAAAAATCGATTTTTTTTTTATTTTATTTTCTTAATGTACATATATTTAAGAATACACACAGAAAATTTCATATCGTTCCGGTGAATATTGTCAAAGTTATAAGCAAATTTGAAAAGGCGTTTCAGAGTTTTTTATCCCATGTAAAATGCATTCCAAACTTTAAACGCGTTTTTCTCAAAATGGTGTTTTCAAAGTCGGTGACCAACATTACTCGTAAACGATTAGTCTCAAATTTTAACACGACCTTCTTAAATATATTTTTTAGTAATTAATCGAAGATTTTTCTCTCCGATAAATATGTTTTTTATAAACAATTTAAGGCCGAAATTTCGGTGAAGAATCGATTTTTTTAAAAAACCGCCATTTTGCCAAAAAAATATTTTGCTTATTCCTTCGATTAATTACTAGATTTAACATTATTTTAACGAAATCTGTTTGGTTTTTAATTTCAGATGATTCAGTTTTAAGATATAGTGGTCACCGCAAAACGTCGTCCTGGAGATCAGCTGTAGCTCTTTTTCAAATAAATATTTTTACTATTACTAAGTCTTAAAAATAAATTTTTGGATCAATAAATTTAAAAGTTTTCTCAGAAAAAATTCTAGAAAATTCACTTTTTTTCGGCCGTCTAACTGTATATAACCCCTTAAGATGTTGCCTTCTTGCACCTTGGGTGTCTTTAGTACATTGAAAGACATTTGTAACAATGAGATTTATCACTTACCCGAATGATAGTTACTTGCTAAAGAAAATGGGTTAATGTGGCTCTTGTGTTTGCGTTTCGTTTACATGGCACCACACCGCAACACCTTTGCCAATTCAATTTATTTGATTGATCCTTGTAACATGCAAGCGTATTTACTTTCAAATCCAGGGGTAAAGCAAACTTAAGCGATCTGCTTTACTACACGATTATTTTTTAAATACTTGTTTTTTATACTACTAACTCAATCGAAATTCATTTAAATTTTATTATTGGTATTTTTCAAGACATCGACTATGATTCTAATATCATCGCATAACTTGCAGAGAATATGACAAATACTCCAATATCAAAACCAAAAAGACGAAACCTGGGTCGTTAGCGACAAAACACATGGAAAAATACTAAATTCAGGCGATTCAAATTTTGTATTGAAATTCCAAGTCTTATAACTTTTTTAAATATTAAAGACTATTATACACAAGTCGCATGTGGGCTACATGAATACGGTTTTGGTGATCAACGCGTGACTACATTTTTTTCATGGACACGGGAGCCGTAAAAAAGTCTCTCGAAAGTCGATTAAGGATTATTTAATATTTTGCGAAAAAATTCCTGACAAAAACACATTTTTAAGGTGTTCACTGTCAATACTTGGTGGAAAGGCATTATAATAAAAATAATAATACAATTTTAGTACTTTTTCCACATAAAATTTATTTGATCAGGACCGGTTTCGCTCATGGCGAGCATTGTCAACTGTCAACAGTTGTCAACTGATCAGTTGACAATGCTCGCCATGAGCGAAACCGGTCCTGATCAAATAAATTTTATGTGGAAAAAGTACTAAATATGTATTATTTTTTTTTTATAATAACACATTTACTGAAATCCCTCAATCAGTATTTGTTTGGGGTTTTCCTTCATTGCTTTTCCCACTCAGAGATTTAAGCTGATAGAATCTTTAGCAAGAGATAACAGCTTTTGAATACTAAGGTTGCAAAACGTTGCAAAAATTGTAAAAAATAAAAATTTACTGTTAAAGTAGAAGAAAAAGGGGGTTTATAAAAACATATTTAAGTTATGTTAAATGTTAATTACTAACTCAATATTCAACAAAAATAATTCTTTTCATGTGTTGACAACCTTATCGATTAAAATAAAAAGATCGATTTTTCTGGCTGGAATTCATCGTTAAATTAACTCGAGGTTATAGGTGAGAAGAAACAATAAATGTGTGTTTGTGATGACTTTAAAAACAGGTGGTCTGTGGTCGTAGAAAAATGTTTTCAATCTAGGCACTGAAACGGTTAATTTAGCGTCCGCTTGTGACGGGCTTAATGTTTTTGATTCCAGTCGCGAGCTGGCTAATAATACATCGACCCACGCGTGAGGGGCTCGTTATGACGCCCACCCAACAAGTTAACTTGCAGTAAGTTAGCGGGTAATCGTTTGCCGTTGTTCCCTGCTCTAGTCGTTAGTGTAAAAACACTTCGAATGAGACTTAGCCTACCTTACATTGTTACTTGCGCAATTTGGAAATTCCTTCTTGAACAAGGCTTTCAATTTCAACATTGCAATAGGTAGATACAGCCAGTGCTATATCTGGAAACAAACAAAGGATATATAATTACACAGACATATCACTCAGCAATTATTATTTCATGAAAACTTTTAGAAATTTGGTTGAAATTGAACACAGGTCAAGTTATTTCAGTCTTTGCGTATGTATGTACATATATTTAAAAATAATAATACATTTTTAGTACTTTTTCCACATAAAATTTATTTGAACAGGACCGGTTTCGCTCATGGCGAGCATTATCAACTGATGAAAATAGTCGCCATGAGCGAAACCGGTCCTGATCAAATAAATTGTATGCGGAAAAAAAACTAAAAATGTATTTTAATTTTTATTATAATGCCTTTCCACCAAGTATTGACAGTGAACACCTTAAAAGTGTACATATTATATATTTGGCTTAAAAAATAAAGCACACAAACATGTCCGCTCTCAACTTGGAGCATATGGACTCCTCACTGAGTTTAACTCAACATAATTTTTTTACGGGAACTGCTTGTTACTCAGTTGCTCAACCTCTATTTTTTAGAAGAGAGTAGGGATTGAAAGGATACGAGGAGTAGGACAGGACTAGTGATTAGTTAATCGCATTCGCTACGCGCCGCTTTGTAGGATCTGAAATTGTGGGAAAGGGATTTTAGCAACACAGACACCTTAAAAAATCTGCTCTTACCGAGAATTGAACCCGGATGGTCCGTCACGGAAGCCAACGACGTTGACTTCTACAACCTGATAAACAGGGCTGTCGAGTCGGTGAAAAAAGTCCGACTCCGACTCCAGCATTTACCAAAACCACGACTCCGACTCCAACATCGACCAAAAACATGACTCCGACTCCGAACAACAAACGTTCAATATCGTATTTTTTTCCCCTAATTTTCCTATTTTTGTGTATTCAATTAAATATCAACCCTATCAATGCGACCAAAAGCCAAATTTGACATATAAAATGCAAAAATAAAAAGTTCAAACTTTTCAAAATTTCCGACTCCGAGCACGACTCCGGCCAAATCACCGCGACGACTCCGACTCCGACTCCACAGCCCTGCTGATGACACAAGTATCAAATAATGTTTTTACTAAGATGGGTAATTACTATGTCTTAAGTGTTTTCTTTTGGTTTCTCCTTAAATGAATGTTTGCGAAAAATGTTTATTTCATTAGAATCTTGGTCAGGCAAAAATTTTGACCCCACCCACTTTCAAATTTAACATTTGATGGAAAATCATTTATTCATAGATAAAAATAATGAGAAAGAAACACGGAAACACGAATACCAAAGTAATCCAATACATGCATGTATATAATTATTAAATATTATAGTATACAAATGGCATACAATTAAACCAAGATTACAAATATATGACCTCTGAGAAGCGAGTTTAATGACACCTTAATACATTATTTGACATTATGTCTTCTAATGCAATGTCATCAAGGATTTCCAGTTCACAATATCAAATATATTTTGAATAATTTTGACGGTGACTGCTACCAAATACATTATTACAAATTTAGTTACAATTCGGGTACAGTTTTTGAAATTATAACCAAGGATTTAGTTCAACTGCTAATATTTTAAAACATTGTTTTATTTATCATCGTTACGTTACGTTGGGAAGAATTATTCAATTTAATTATTCAAAAAAGGTCACTTTGACTGTGACGCTCCTTGCATTTAATATACGTCATCTTCATCCACTGCTTTATAGCTTAATACAGTCGTCGGCAACCTTTTGAGAGACTGGGTAAAAATATTCATTAAAGTGGGCAAAAGTTAAAAAAGATATAATTTTTTAAAAAATAATTTTATTTTCATGAGATAAAATATATTCATTTATGTGTAAATACAAATTTATTTTATAAGACAAACATTATTAGTGGCTACATTGGTTTCAATTTTTTTTTCGATATTTGGCAAGTATGTGGCTAACTTGAGTAGAACACAGTTATTCGAGTTTTGCCAGCGTAAGTCTATTCCGCAGCGTATTGTGTACACTTTTCATTTGGGAAAATGTTTGCTCACAAGAATACGTGGAACCAAATGCTGATAAAAGATCAAATGCATTTTTTTTTTTAAATTGAATGATGATATTGCATACATGTGATCGTCTGTGTTTTCGAGATGATGGCGAAGATCTTTTAAGTAATTTGTCCATATAACTGAACATTTAAATTCATTGTATTATAATTCCAGATTATTTATTCCAAGATATTCAAAATATTTAAGCATCATAATTTCTTGGTAGGTAATTCAAAATCTCAAAGTGGGTAATTCGATTACCCGCGGGTAGTAGGTTGCCGACCACTGAACTTTAATACATTGTAATCAATCACAAAAAAGACAAAACGTGAGTGATCAAAACACTTCTAAGTAATATGTTGATATTTCATTGTATTACATGCTATATTTATTGCACTAAAAATGCTAAAATTCTAGTTACAGCATACGGACATTGAGAATGCACTTAAATGCGAAACAATAATTCACTTCTGACATTTGTAATGCCGAATAATAATTACAAAGTTTTTTTATTTCTTTCCAAGACGCTAATTGAGAAAAAGTCATTTTTAATAACCAAAAAAAATGTAGCTTTGTTATTCCACTAGTTTTAGCACGTGTTTTATCTCTTTGAAAGCTTCTACAGGTTAACTTTATTGTAAAAATCATTGATTCTTATTCTTTACCTACAATTCACAAAAATTAAGGGTGTGATTTTTGCCTTGTTCTGAATTCGGAGAGGAGGCGTACTACCAACAATTATAACTTGTGATGGAAGGAAAACAAATTAGGAAATAAATTTGATAGTGGCGGGTTTAAAATAGTATTTACCTATTGAGACTCTTATTGGTTTCCGACAACCGGGGCTGTGGAGTCGTTAAAAAAATACGACTGAGACTCCGACTCCAGCATTTACCAAAAACACGCACCGACTCCAATATTGACCAAAAACAAGACTCCGACAAAAAAAAAAGATAAATTTCGTCTATTTATGTGTATTCAATTATATATCAACCAAGCAATCCAGTCAATATCCAAATTCGACGTATTATATGCAAAACTCCGAGTCCGGCCAAAAAACCCTGACTCCGATTCCACAGCCCCGCCAACAACCCTTAACTGCATTTTTTTGAAATCCAACATTATTTACTCGCAGGACTATTTCTACATTTTAAATTTAACTAAAGCTACAATTTTTGTTAAATAATTACTGTTGTGAAATCTTATATTTATTTTCACAAAGATTCGAAGCACGTGTCACAACAACCGAATGAATAAAACAGTTATCAATTATAATTGCACGTTATTTATGTTAATGTGAAAGTTTAATGTGCAATGAAATTTATTGCTCATTAAGATAAATGATACGGTTATTTCCTTACGCTAAAATGTGCAAGAATTGATTACAAAAGAATACATTCTTGTGAGGTGTAACATGTCATCAATTAGTGCAAATATATTTGAAAGAATTAATTGTGTAACAAATTAAACAATAAATTAACCGTGCTTTTACTTTTTTGTTTCATAAACGTATAGTATATTATTATGTAACCTATTCCAAAACATCATGTTATAAAACCAAAATATAAGGAAACAAACGGAAATAGCATAGCTATGGTAAACATTTCCAGCTATTTTGAATTTAACATTTTATTATATTCAAATATCTATAGCGTTAAAAGATGCCAATTTATATATTTGAAATATTAATGAAAAAATATGTATGTGAATAAAAGATACGCTTTAATCTTTCGAGGCTGCAACATTGTTGGTAAGAACACTGTTTAATTTAATATCCGACGTTATACATTCTACTATAGCGACATATATTAATAAAATAAAATAAAAACTCTTCCTTCTGGTCAATCCACTATAAGAGTAGCTTTTTCGAGTAGCTTTGTCCCCTCAAACATCCAAGATACATAGCTTCTGCATTGTGTTCTTCCACAGTTACGAATAATAAATTTGAACCTTCTTGTGTTTGGTTAGCGAAAGATTTAGAGTCGATAAATAGGCGGGAAATTAAAATCATCGTGATATGACTGCTGTCATAAATGAAAAGACTGCGAACGACTCTTTTAATTAATTATTTTGATTCAGAAGACACTGCGTCATGAGTCATTGATGGTTATCATCCGATTGGTCGAAATATTACCGGCAACGATAGTATCTTCACAAAATTATAACTTGAGCGTTGCTATGAATCGAAATAATATATAAATATGATAATTTTGAATTCGTAACTCGGCCAAACAGAACATAACTAAACAGAATATTTAAAATCAGAACATGAAACGCAGAACATAAAAAATCAGAACATTTAAAAATAGAACATAAAATAATTAATGATAAGAATATCATTAATTATTTATTAACAGCGGGTATTTTAACACTTTTGAGATTTTTTTAACAACTTTTTGATTTTGTCCATAATTTGGGGGGGAGGAACTTGGATTGTTTTTAACCATGTCCGCTCCCAACTAAAAGCATATAGATTCCTCACGGAGTTTATCTCAACATATGTTTTTCTACGAGAACTGCCTGTCCAACTTGAACTCAGTTGCTCAACCTCTCTTCTACGAAGAGAGTAGGGATGGAAAGGATACGAGGACTAGGACAGGACTAGTGGTCAGCTAATCGCTGTCACTATGCGTTGCTCTTTGGGATCGGACCCATTGCCTCTGAGCAGAATCGATTTATCGTCTGAAAAAATCTACTCGTACCGGGAATTGAACTTGGGCGGTCCAAAACGGTAGCTAACAACGTTGACCACTGCATCACGGACCGGAAAAATTGAATAAATAAATTAATTTGAAAACTGGCATAGAAATTTTATATTTTTTATAATAATCGTATGTATTGAGTCAACTTCAACATGCAGTGATTAAATATTTAAATCTTTATTTAATTATTAGATATAAATTTTTTTATGTTCTGTTTTTAAATGTCCTGTTAAGACTTGTATCCGTTGAAATCGCAGTCTTTGTTTTACTGCGAAAGACTATGAAAATTAATTGTAAGACTCGTAGTTAAAAGCCATAACAATGATTCAGAATTAAGTAATGAAAATCAATAATTACTTTTACCGAGCAACGGGTATCATTCCTTTAATTGGGTACTTAATTGCTATTCCACTACTGTGTACACATTGGGTCGACTACAGATTGTGTACTGAACTTAATTAATGTCCATAGATTAATTATTTACAACTGCCAAGTCGCAACGAATGCAATTTATTACCAAACCCTTTACGCGTCGGCTTATAATTAATTGATATTAAAGAACTTGGATTTCATTATTTTATTTCATTATGGTGAGATTACGTGGGTTCCAATGCCACTGTTCTCTGTATGTAATAATATATTCAAAATGTCCGCGGTACATACACACCCCGTAAATATGTTTAACACATAAAAATCAATTTTTGTTTGTTTGTTCGCACCCAATGCCCTGCCATACCGTTCATCCGATCGCAATGAAAATTTGACAAACTTTTTGCTTGCACTTACGCGAAGGTTTTGGCATAGTAAAATTAGCTTACTTATTAGGTATTTTATATAAAAATCAATGTTTTTTCATATTTTATGCGCTGTCATCCCGTTCATTTTGTCAACTTATTGCTGCAATTGCGCAGAGGTTGGAGACATAGTACAATTAACTTTCAGTAGGTGGCGCATGTCGTACCATAGACAATCGGCAAAAGACAAACAGCAAACGTCAAACGGCAAATGTCATCGATACCGATCAATGTTAGTGAAATTAAATCGAAATTATTTATTTAAAATATTGTGCATCCGAAAGTACTTCAATAAACACAAACACTTTCTTTCTTTGAGTGGCATTGCAACCTTTGCCGGGTACCGGCTAGTTATATATAAATTGTCAAAAAAAAACAATGTTTGGCATTGCAGTTGACTGCAAATACGTCAGACATTTTGAAATAATAAAACACACTAGATAAACTCAATGAGAATTTTTTCAGTAACTCAATATCAACTCGAGGAGAATAGACATCATGAGCACCCATGCTTAAGATCTAAAATAAAATAGTGTTTTTTTGTTTTTGAAGATGATATTGACTTTGAACTTGACACCATCTGATTGGTAGATAAATCTCTTACAGCTTGGCTACAGACGCCAACGAAAGTTGAAAATGATTCGATATGAGGATGACTTCTATATGAAACAGAGAATCAATCAATAATTAATCATTTTCGTATTTAAGCAGTGTTGCATGATTAATAACATAAAAAGTCTTTTTAAATTTTTAATATTATGTTTGGCAATAATTTAATCATGACATACTTACTTACCTTCTTTATTAAAGAAATTGAAAAGCATAGGTGCCAATCTTGAAAAAAAACTAAATACTCTATGAATGCAATTTTTGGAGAATAAATTTGAAATCTTTGGAACACAAATCACTTTTAAAATTCACATAACAAGCAAAAGTAGCATTCTTTAATTATTTCCATACGAAAAATTCCCCTCAGAAAATAGCCGCTTAGTTCATTTCACAGCAAACTTTCAATTGTTTGGGCGCAAAAAAAACAAATGCAGCACTGTCCAGTTTCTTTCTTTTCCTGTATTCTTTTTCATTCACCCCTTAATCTTACAATCATTTCTTTTCAGGGTTTCCTTTGCATCCTGGCTACTCATGAACTTACTAGTAGCTGTTGTGCCACGGTACGGAGGTTACCTGATGGTCGGGACCGGTGGATGGTTACTTGCTGCAGCATTAGGATACTGGGCACTTCTTCCAACCTGTCCTCTGAGCATACCGCTTGAAGGAGGACGACTTCTCTTCAGCTTAGGATGGTGCTTCTGGCTTGTTTTAATCTCCGGTATGCAATTCTTTTACCAATACTTATACCTATAACCAGTACATAATTATTAGAAATGTACATTATGTTTTTTTTAATGTTTATCAGGTATTGTTAATAACACATAAAATATTTTAAAAATCCATATTTTACTTACATATATACCAGAATGAGTATGTATTTATATCAAGTAATTTTCAACCACGAAAAGACAATTCATACAAGAAATAAAACATTTAAAAATATAAATCAGTTAGTAAATAATACATAATCACAATTTCAAATATGAGGAAAAGTGACACTGAAGCTTTTGTGGTAGTGACATCTATTGATGATAAGTAATATTTACTAACACATCAATATAAATATTGAAACATCACTCGTAAAATGTTGAAAACATCTCAGTAGATCTAGGTAACAAGTATAATATCATTTTGAAATAGCATATCCTCAACAAATATGCGAAAAATATTAAGCTAGATTTAAATGGCACGACTTACAAACACCCTATATAGTGTACCAGTAGATATCCATCTAGAATCTAGATAAACATATTAGTTTTCTGTATTATAGCAATGACACAAAAATTCATGTAGGTTGAAACTTGGAAACAGCCTATATCTAAACCTAAAAATTTCACTTGTATTCAGTTATAATTCATAATTGTGCTTAACCTGTTTTCTGCCCATTCCTGTGTTGCAAAAATTTCATTAAAACTTTGGGCGTGTGAGGATAAATATTTTGTGGTGATAAATGATTTTAAGAATTTTGTGTTTAACTATTAATGCATTCACTAATTTATTTCCGTGTTATGAGTTTAGGATGCGCATGTCTCTTGGCTGGTATGATCATATCCGTAGTAGATTGGATGTATCCTCACCGATTCTCAACTGTGATAGAAGTTGATTACGACACTCCATATGACCGACATGTCATCATTGAAGAAAGCCACGATAAACGATACAAGAAACGGGGCAGCAAAGATGAGCAGAGTCTTGGATCCAGAATATTGAGGTACTTACATAATTTTTAGTTTTATTTTCAGTCATCCAAAGTAATACCAAAGCTCCTATCCACACATCTTTTGTAATTCACTTTGGAAGAATTAATCATCAATGTATGACTTTACAGACAATCATTAGAAACATACAATCTAATATTCTGAAGAATGTTAAGAAATGAAATATAACGTCATATTCGATGAAATAAACTAGTTGGGTACATTTCTCTACTTATTTTGCATCAATTAAAACCTGTAAAAAATCATAGATAGAGCTGTCTGCATAAAGTCAATTGTGACTCTTTTATATATACATTTATCCATGTCCGCTCCCAATGATATGAGATATGGCTCCTAATGGAGGTATCTCAACATATTTTTTCTAAGAGAACAGCTTGTTGCTCAGTTGCTCATCCAACATTTTTCAAAGATCGTAAGGATTGACAGCATATGAGGACTAGAACAGGACTAGTGATTACCTAATAGATCTTTCCCCGCGCCACTTTTGGGATCAGAAAGGTGTAAAGAGATTTTAAGCTATACAAACACCCATGCCTTTAAACAGGATCGATAAATCCACTGAAAAAGTCTGCTCATACGTGGACACGAGCTCATGAGATCCGTCACGTAAGCCAACGATGTTGGCCACTGCACCACAGACCCAGCAAATACTTTTTCATACTCACAACATATTGAATTTCAAAGTAACTCCATTATAACTTGTATGCTTTTAGGCGTTTATCATCGAAAACCCGTGACATGACAACAGCGTCAACTGTAAACGAAACAAACAAATCTGGCCGAGCGGGCATCGACAACCGAGGCTATGACATGGACGCTCCAAAGTCTCCGTGGAGGTTCGCTTTCAGGAAGCAACCATTCATTCCTCCTCCGTATGAGAGAAACGATTCTAACAGCAGTATTGCATCGAGTGTTGCACCAGCACCAGTCAAAATTTCCCCACTTGCGATAGAGCTTCATGGCATTAAAAGGGACAGCCTCCCGGTTCATAAAGAATTGACGAGGACATCATATCAGTAAGTTATTTCTACATTGTAAAGCAAATAAGATATTTTATAATTATTTATTTTATATTTATATCTGGAGTCTAATTCGAGCAATTACAATTCACCGAGTCAATTATGATTCATTGAACATGATTGAACTGATCCGTGCGCTATAAACTTGTCAGTTTTCACATGGGATTGACAGATCTTCATCATTGATAGTAAGTTGATCTGTATGATTTATTTTGGCCAAATAGTGGTAAAGCCATAAAAGAAATACGATTTAATGTTCCTCAAAACTGTTAATAACTGGAGTAAAATTACAGTATACCATAGCAGTGGTTCTCACGTAAAATTTGGCTGTGGCCGCATTAGTAACATCGGCTGTCGAACGAAAATGTCTGGTGGCCGCACCACATTTTTGTGACGAGTTTTTTTTGTCAAAAAGACCTACACATGTTTGTGTTTGAGTTATAGCGAACTAACAATTCATGATGCACAATTGTATTGTACGTGCATACGAACTATTCAATTTTCAGTGTCATTATTGACTAATCAACTTGTTGAAACACATTTTTATTAAATATCAATAGTATTTATGAAACTGTTGGTGGCCACAGCAAAATCTTCTGGTGGCTGCATGCGGCCGCACATGAGAACCACTGTACCATAGCCACAAATGAAAATTTGAAGGAAAGAAAAAAAAGTGTATCAATATTTGTTTTGGCTTCTTTCATATAAAGTTAAAGAATCATTCATAGTATGTACCTAATAAAACGGTAATATAAACTTTTATTTGGTGAATATTTATTTTTTAACATAAAATTAACATATGATTTTTGGGTATTGAAGCAGGTTAATTCAATAAACAAAAAATTCATTTTTGAGCATCATAAAAAGTACAGTCAACTATTTCATAAAAAAGTTTATTGTCATTCCTGAAAATTCACAATTATTTCATCTGTACTGGAACTATTTTTATTCTATTCCTACATCAAATAAAATCACACAGTGTTTACTACTGCAAAATTAAACATATATTATATTATATACAAATACATGTCAGTATGCAAAACACAATATCTAAATAAAAGATCTTTCAGCATTTAAGTAGTGTTTGTTCATCTCATATTACAATATGCTACTGTTTTAAGTGCAAACATAGTACTGTAATCAACCCTTCTCGTATACAATGTGTTAATAAGCATGATTCATTATTGTCCTTAATTTACTAACACAGTGTAATTGATGTTGCTAAAATGACTGGAGCTCATGTTTGTTTTGGTTGCAGGGTGCGTCCTCAACCGTCTCAGGTTGAGAAGTTACGTGATGGTGCCATGTGGTAGCAATTTTTACTCTTAGGAATCATAAACACATAACCGACAGAACATTCCATGCTCAATACACAAGTGCTGGATCATTTGTCCAATAAACGAGGTGATATTATATTTTTCCATCCGTGTGACTAAATTTTACTAAATGACATCATTAAAGATCATTAGCGTTTAAGTAAAATACCCATTAATTGTTTTATTTTAGGTATTGATGTACCATAATAAATAATTGATTCATCATTACATATAACCATTTTATCATAATGGACAACTTTCAAACAACCCAAGAGACTGCCTTCTTGATAACAAAATTAAAAGTCTTGGCTAAAATTTACTAAATACATATTGAGTTAAGAAATTGGCAAAACTTTACCATATCCGCTAGTGCCATTTGCAAAGACTATTTAATTTTCATGAATACCATGACCAAATAATCACACGTTAGAAGAAATGGAAACATTAGTTTACTTCAATAAAAATGTATTATTATTTTAGTGTCCCCTTTAAAAATTTTAATAATTTAAATTATTCAATAAATGAGTAAAATCTAATAAAATGAGAATAATTTACATCAGGATACCAAGGAGCTACTTCTGAATCCAAAAAAACGAAGGCATTTTAATTGTACAGGATGTTTAAATACCATAGACAATACAGTATAAATCTCTCGTAATGGAAGCATTTTATTGAAGCTTTATTTCGCTATTTCATGTTTTCATTTATTCTAATATATCATCATTTGGTTTCCTATTCATAAATGTTGAATCTTTCTATGAATAGCTTCCTTTTGAGAGATATTTTTTTTTAATATTGTCTAGTGAAAAATGCTTGCAGTTGACTTGTGAAAGTTTATGAAGAATTCGAATGGCGAGTCCAGTATGGTTTTCAGAAACCTGAATACCATACGTAAAATTGAATATTTATTCATTTGTTCCCAATATTTTGACATGTAGAAATGCCAGTTTGGTCAATGGTCATTATTATTATTGATAAAGTATGAACATTTTTCCTATATAGATATGTAGTAAAAATTATTATGCAAGGTTTATTCAAAGGTCCCTTGAAATATCTTTGATTTGTATACAATATTAAGAACGCTTGTAATGTGGTACATCTCAAAAACTGTGTCTTTTCATGTGTGCACTTAAGTCATTTCTGTGTGTACCAAAAAACACTATATTTCGAGTTGTACCTCTATCATTTTCTTCTTGTTTTAATATACTTATGTGAAAAAAATCCTTTGATAATTTTGTGGGTATTATTGATAGTTGATAAATTTTAAATGTGATATGAAAACGATAATTGTTTAAATCTTAAGGTTGTTATCTTTTATGTGTTATATAATTACCATTACATTAAAATCCAATGTGTCCCGGAAATCAATGTGACTAATATGTATCAGAAAATACCATTAACAATACTATTCTGTTCAATTTTATAACACAATAGATCACTTAATTAACTAACTATAACATTGCATTTAAGCGTCTGTAAAAATGTATTATCTGTATTAATATTATTATTAAATGTTTTCTTGTATCCCTTTATGTTACTTAGAATTATGTTAATTTCATCAATACTAACAAAACTTGTTTCATTCATCATTTTTATTTAAACCATTCTTGTCATATAGCCATAAGTTATCATAATTTCTATAAATGGGTTTTTAACGCACAATATTCTTACACAAAACGTTATCTTTCATTTGAAGCAATAATTTCTGGGAGCTGTATACTTAACAAAAATTAGGCAAGTGTTTGTTATTCTCTATAAAAGGCCCCGATAGAAAACGAATATTGATTATAATTTCGATGAATATCGTCAAACCTTAGTAACACTTGTTAAAGTCAAAGTCAGCAGTGTTTAATTTACAACCACATTTTTTATGTATCTATGTTTCACTTGCCTTAATTATTTTTTAATCCCACCAATTATTGTGTTACCAAAACTAAGAAAATCATAGATATCTCGATAACTAATGTAGACAATTATTTAAGAGTTTTATTTGACAAATTGCCACCCAGGAAACATAATTATTATACCTTTTCATGATTGAGTGCTTTGATGGAATTGTAGGGTTAACAACTTGTGCCCTGTTATAAATATTCAATAAAATTTTAAGAGCTTAAAATTAAATAAAACAACTTATATTCAAAGCAAATTTGTTAACTTTAATTAAAACTCAATCTCCAAATCTCAACAAAGTTTCAAATAGAAAAAATTTGACGGTCTGTTTATTTTAAGAGTTAATTCTTAATTTAATATTCGAAATGACTACTTTTATGCTATTTCATTAATGTATCTGTCAAAATAGTTCTGCACGACCTTGAGTTAGCTAAAATACTCCCTGCAGTATTTTATTGTGTCTCATATTATGTAGAATGTCTTTTTACACTCTTTTGTAATTGAATGTATGCTAAATAAAAGTGAAAACTATAATATTTGTATTTAAATTTTTAATAAAAGAAATAATATTTGACGGGTATAAAATACATTGGCATTCATACCAGTTAACTTGACTGTCATAGATATCATTGAACATAGGATATTTTTTTTATTTAAAATGGGATCTAGTCTTTTCTTTTGACGAATAAGTTCCATTCCGTGAATTATAAATTTAATAATTAATTGTTGTATCAAATTTAAACTTCTATAATAATGTAACTTAAGGAAATTGTGTTTTAGAAGCCAATTGCTATGTTTATTAGTTAATTTTTGCCATACACTTAAGTTAATTTAGTTGAAGAATGTATAGTATTTTTATAATAGGAATATGACTGTATTATCAAATAATTTTAATAAATTTGAACTGATGTTTTTTTATAAAATGATTCTTTCTCTTTATTTCTATTTAATGATTAATATGTTTCACTCCAATATAATCCAGGTGTAAATTTATGTTGCTGCAAAGTGCACAAAGACACCGATCAATATGGTGAGTAATTATGTGAAGACTGCTGAAGATTTGAGAAATTAAAGCTTAGCTATTAAAAAAAATAATAACAAATTGTTTGTACTTATTCCACATTTATTAAGATCAGGGCCAGCTTCGATCATCGCACGCATTATAAACTGATATAATATAATATAATTAATATTAATAGTTAAAAAAAACTATAACAGCATTCTACCAAGTATTAAAATTCGACACATTTATAGTGCTCAACTTTTAATTGAAACAGAAATTGCAATGGATAAGATAAGCACACCCAGCGCGATATATTCACCTTGTGTACACACCAGGTGCGTGTGCCTTCCTTGATGTGTTAAGTCCTGTCAAACTGTCACCGCATATAAAAAACTTGAATCTGTTAACCCTTTATAGGACGGGGCTTTTTTTGCATTTTGAATTTGCTTTTGAAACTGCATTTGCAACTGATTGTCAATTGACAATGCTCGCCATGAGCGAAGCCGGTCCTGATCAAATAAATTTTATGTTGAAAATGTACTAAAAATGTATCATTATTTTTATTATAATGCCTTTCCACTAAGTATTGAAAGTGAACACCTTAAAAGTGATCGGTATGTATATTTCCTTGATAGGACAGTGGAGGGGATTCGGATAAGGAGTGGTCCTCCTTATCCGAATGTAATTCATACCAAAATATACCTCTTAAAGCGAATCCTCTTCAAACGGGTCACCAAAATAGGGATATTAAATGCAAAGATTCAGCACAAGGCCTGAAACAAAACGTAAAAAAACGCTATAAGCTTGGGGGATGGGATTTAAAGCAACAGTTGTTGACTATGGCTATTGCAAGTGTTTTTATTTATTTATTGATAATTTTGACTCATTAAACTGCGGGGATAACGATAACCCCCTTTACTGGTACCTTTAAATTTGAGGTTGGAGCTAGTGATAATTTTGAAGCCCTGCAACTTTCAAATCCAATACTATATATGAAACGAAGTATAAATGCTTGATGAGTGGTTTATACTTTCAATTTATCCCATCACATCATCCTAACCAAGCCAAAAGGGTGTTAGTAATATTTTGGTGATTCTGAGTTAAATATGAGATAAGGTTCACAAAAAAAAGTATGCACAGACTGCCAATAGAATGTTCTTAAAAAAAAGCTTCAATAGATGGAAAGAAGTGGTAAAGAAACGAATTTATTCTAACGGACACTATATTTTTCACACTTTTTGCTCTCCTGAGAACTAGCAATTTATCACTAGCTTGGAAAGGGTGATACTATTTTCCATAAGCTTCTAGCAATCTAACTCTAAAAATTTCATCTTTAATAAAATTATATTCAAATGAACCATCTAGTTATTTATATCCAGCATTGCTAGTCCAATTAATCGCTTTTGGTCCACAATCGAATTTTTCTATTTACAAGTATTCTTGCTAATAAAAATAATAAAACATTTTTAGTACTTATTTCACATAAAATGTATTGGATCAGGACCGGTTTCGCCCATGGCGAGCATTGTCAACTGATAAGAGATACAACAAAACATTGATAATTATACAAAAGTCAAGTAAGAATTACAAGGTATGACAAGCAATTGGTATTACAACTAAGCAAATAAATTGAAGCGAAATACAAGAAAAATAGGCAATTATTAAAATGTTGAAGGCCTTATCCAATAATTGTTTTGTGGAATAAGTACTAAAAATGTTTTATTATTTTTATTATAATGCCATTCCACCAAGTATTGACAGTGAACATCTTACTCTTGCTATTGAAATATAGAGAGATGCTCGATTCCTTGCAGCATCTTCAATAATTATTGAAATATCAAAACACTTATGGAGTCAAATTAAAATTATGATCCCGGATATTGAGTCTCAGGTCAGCAACTTGTCCGGGACCTACATCTGAAAGGGCTCAGTGACATCTATCAATGGATTATACAACTATTTTTCTAATAGAAAATGAAGGAATTTAATATGTATAAATCATTCAAATTTTATGAAAACATCTGCGTATAAAAATGATCATTTCTTATTAAAGCCACAGATAGATTGGTTGAGTTGATTTCCTGAACATTTTGGTGTATGGTAAAAAGTACCGCTTCTGACAGTGACATCTATTGATCAACAATATAAAAATTTTCACCACGATAAATATTGTTTTAGGTAATACTTATCTTATTGCTCCACTAACTAACTACTATTTTAGGATTCAAGAGTGTCAATGGTGTCTGTGATTGTTGAATCATTATTCTTGGCAAATAATTAAATTATTTTTAACAAAAATGCCATATTTTATATAGAAAGTTACAGCAATTTTTTTAAACTGGTTTTATTGAGAAACACTTACTTCCTAAAGAATTTACTTGCATTTATTAAATGGAGCTTTTCTAAGTTTAGATAGTTTTTATACGGGTCCGTGGATGAGTGATCAAATCGTCACTTTCGGTTGCAATGCTGACAGGCTCGAATCCTTATACAGGCGATATCAGACAGTTTCTATGTTTGGTTATAATAATATTAATCGTAATAGCACTTATTCCTGAGTCGCTACAAGATATATAAAAAGGAAAAGTGAGGTGTGTAGATCCGCCACAGTAAATCTTTACTTTGAAGCTTATTTACAATCCATAAATTAAAAGAAGATAAAAAGTTTGCACTATTTATCCATTAAATGATAATCCATACAATGTGAAAGTATTATCAAAATTATAAATCAGCTGCTACGTAAAAAAATATTTTACTTAGAATCTAAATTCATCATTAATATTACTTATACAAACACTCCTAGATTTTTGCGGTCGATAATTTCTACTAAATAACACTTCTTAATCGCATAAATCGAGGCATATAACGTATATGTGCAAAAATGGATGATGTGTATATGTGAATTTAGTTTTCAAAAAATAAATAAAAAATATTTGGAACCACACAAAATAATTGCCAATACGCCAACGGTATAGTTAAGTCACTCGAGATCAACTCGAGGAGAAAAAATATCCCCTACACGCGAGGGGTAAAATTCGAATTAAAATTTAAAAACTCAAATATAAAATTGAATGTGTCAAGACTTGTACCCACCCAAAACGATTTGATTGCTTATATAAAACAACGGATCTCATTGGGATAGGCAGGGGGGGACTTGTCTACATACATACATTCACCTCTTGCTGTACTGCCCCCATTCTGACAATAGCTGAAACGACGTGTCCCTGGGTAAAGCTTTAAACACTAAACCACTAAACCATAAAATATGAACCCAACTGAATCGAGACTTAAGCTTAATGTAGAATAAAATAAGATGATTAGCAGCAAAGAATCGTGCATACGAAACATTTTTTTTCCTTAATATTTTCGCTAGGCAATAATTTTTTTATCAGACATTTATAAAAATACGATAAAAGTTCAAATTTAACTGTTTAAAATTTCTCTGAATAACGCATTAGAAATCAATAATTTGCGCAACTCAGAACACGTTGCAAATCGAGTGATGTGTGTATCTATCCACTTTTCAACCTTCATTGAGATGAGTGCCTAAGTTCTAAGCAGGGCTGTGGAGTCGGTAAAAAAGGTTCTACTCCGACTCCGACTCCCGCATTTACCAAAACCACGACTCCGACTCCAACATTGACCAAAAAGACGACTCCGACTCAGACTCCGACTAAAAAAAGATTTAATACCGTCAATTTTTCCCTAATTTTCCTAATTATGTGTATTCAATTAAATAACAACCCTTCCAAAACGGCCAAAAGCCAAATTTGACATATGATATGCAAAAATAAAAGGTTCAAACTTTTAAAAAAAATCCGTCTCCGAGTACAACTCCGGCCAAAGCCCCGCGATGACTCCGGCCAAAAACCTCCAACTCCACGACTCTGACTCCACAGCACCACAGCCCTGGTTCTAAGTGATAGTACATACTGTATTTATCCATCCTGGCCACGCTACTGATGCCACTTACCTCACCAAACAAATAGCCTACTAGTCTATTATGGATTCCCAGGATTGGAAGTAAAATAATAAAAGTGGACTTGATTATTTGACTGCCGCGCTATCGGTAATGAGAGGGCGGATGCTCGTCGAAGCGAAGGGGTTGCGAGAAAGCAAATAATGCCCATGGCGCAAGGGCTCCACGCTTCCATATTTGTATATCATAATTCCTTTAACCTGTTGCCAGCTACGAGTTTTCCAAAAATTAAAAAAGGACAATACCTTAAAACTACTTACGTTAATTAAAGGCTTAGATATCTTTGATTCCTTATGAAAGTAATCCCATGTTAATTACCATACCGCATGGCTTTTAGAGCGTATTTACGAACCGTCGATAAGGGTTGTCACACATAGTTTATAATATTATGTCAATTTTGCACCCCGATTGGCTATCATAAAATGAATTTTTGTTGATTTTTTCTTATGGTTGTATAAATCATTTATATTTATTCATTTTTATTTTCGGCAACCATACTGCGAGCACTCTTATATACAAATTATAACGATGGTTAAAATAGCAATGCATTTCTAGTAGATTATTTAATTTTTTTGTTCATTGTGTTGCATCGGTACTATGATTAAACGAATTATAGCTTGCTCATTAAAACCGACAGTAACATTATATATGGACAATCGAAATTAATAGATCACCTCTTATTTAACCATTGCGGCAGCTCACTAAATTATAGTTTAACTTCGTTCGCTTCAGTTGCGGTGCTCATGGGCTGAAATACCAGTACTGGTAGTGTCATAAATTGATTTTACAATCGAATAATGGACTTCTGATCGTTGTCACGGTTGCCTGTTTCAAAATTCTCAAGCAAAGCTATATAAATTATCCAACCACTCGTCTTGTCATACCACACTCTTCGAAAAAAGTTAAGATTGAGTAACTGAGTGACAAGCGGTTCCTGTAGAGTCCATATGCTTCATCTTTATAGCGGATACAGCTATATACATATTAAAGACACAGTGTACAATCTAAAAAAACGTGGTAGATCAGTGTAAATTTAGCATATGATAAATGCCGTAATTGTAACAATTTTTTAGATAGCCATTCATTTTGATGACATGAAAGAGAATGAGACCTTTTGAATTAGAACAACATATTATTAATTGGTTAATATTTTTCGAAAAGTCCCGTAAATATATGACAGCTATAAAATGCGACTTCTGTTTTATGTTTTTTTTTCTGCTAAGAATGCAGTCTGATACAATCTCGCTTTGAATCAAATATTTATAACCGAATCTCTGAATTAGTTAAAAATTAAAAAGATAAACATCTATTGTTTCATGAAAAACCCAGTATTTCATCTGTATGAATAATATAATTTAAAAAATGTTACATTATCAATATGCAAGTATTATAAATCACATACTGTATTACAAATACCAATTATTTTAATTAAATATTTATTTAACCATTTTTTTGTGATTACGCTAGTGATGAGCTCCTAGTAATAAAAAATTGATCCCTAACATTTACTATAAAAATAATTTGATTCGAGCAATGCAGCGTTATTATATTAAACAAAAAAAAAACATGTTTAACTTTAATTATTTCTTAGTTGACTGCTAACTTTGTGAAATATTAGAAACAATAACATCAATGAGAAACCCACACAATAGAATTCGTGCGTGTTTATTGTAATTTGTGGAAATACTGAGTTTCCACAAAGTTACCGCCAAATCCATCGAAAGTATAAAAATAATTACATTATACAGAATATGGCCATAATGTTTTATCAACATCAAAGAGTTGAAAATTTTCAATTATAAATTTAATAAAATGTTCGTTTAAAAGTAATGTTTTGTATTATATTTAGCTTCAATAATTAAGGATTTAATGTGTGTCTCATCACCATGGCTTCAATTTTTGTATGAATTATGGCAGTAAAGATGTACCATTATATCTTGGTCATTTGCTGAGGGCGCCACTTTTGCGTGATTGATGTGCAATATTCAACCAAATATGTTTATATTCTTACACATTTGTATATGAAAGATATAAATGAAAACAAATCTATTAAGAACATTTAATTTTATTAAAACATTATAACTTAAATGCATTGCTGTGGAGTCGAAGGCGGAGTTGGAGTCGTAGCCGTGGAGTCGGGGGTTTTTGGCCGGAGTCGGAGTCGTCGCGGCGTTTTGGCCGGAATCGTACTAGGAGTCGGAAATTTTTAAAAATTTAACTTTTTATTTTTGCATATAATATGTCAAATTTGGGTATTGGCTGGATTATTTGGTTGATATTTAATTGAATACACTTAAATAGGAAAATTTGGAAAAAAAAGTGACGAAATTAAACTTTTTTTAGTCGGAGTCTTGTTTTTGGTCCAATGTTGGAGTCGGAGGCGTATTTTTTTAACGACTCCAAAGCCCTGCTTAAATGGTATTTGAAGATATCCCGATAGGGACAATTTTAGTATCGAAGTCGGCGGTGGTCAAGTAATCATGGTTCATCAAATGTTGGCAACGTTTTCCCTAGGAAGGTCACTTTGACTGGCTTGGTTATTACAAACGGCGACAAAATGTTGATCAGGGATTTCAACACTTATTAAATCTAAAGATTAATTCATTCGTATTAAATTATTTAAACACAGATTTAAACTGAAATAATGAATTAATGTGACACCTGTCACAGCTCATTTGTACTAATCACGTAAAAAATCTTAATATCCTGCTCTAAGTAAGTCGTTAAAATGTGAATCAATTAGCTGTTATCGGAAGTTAATTACTTTAAATTAAAAGAGATTTGTATTTGCAATATTTGCATACAAGTATATATTTTCAATTTCATCCGAAAAAACTTCATATTAACAGGTGTTCTGTATTGATGATATCTAACTATGTTACGAAGGTTTTACAAAAAACCTTCTCCAGGGAAATGTAGTATGGAGTAGTCTTTAATAAATTGTACAAAATGTACAGACTGGCTTATTTTGTAATAATAAAATGAAGCTCGTTGCAGAGCTCCATATGCTCTGTTTCATATTTTGGATGATGTTTCGTTATATTAAAAGAGTAAAACAAAAAAAAACTTAAAACGCGGTGAAATAAACAATTTTCAAATAAGCAAGTCAGCGCATAACGAAGTAGGGTTGCCAAAAACTATTAAAAATACAATATTTATAGAGATTATCGGACGAATAATGGTAGTACATATTCAATACCTGAGACAAGGAACCTGCGTCTTTTTAGATTTAGACCAATGAAGTGCAACCTTTTGGAATAATTACATTTTGTATCTCATTATTTTCCTTCACATTAAGTCTTTTGCATATTTTTAAGTATACCGTATTTAAATTGATTGGGTGTGGCCATCTTTGATTACAGAATAAAACAAATGTTGCCTTCCTACTCGGTTACAGAATTCAATTGGATTCTTTAATATATGAAATTTCCGTTGACATTTGGCATTTGTATCCAAGGAAACGCACGTATGAAATAAATACCACCAATCATTGAGGAACTTACATTTTTATATTAATAATCAATCAGGATTAATTATTAAGAAGTTAGAATAATACTTAATTAAAAATAAAAGATTTATATTTTATAAGTTTAATATTTAAGGAGTAGTAGTGGTCTTAATATGACGATATGTAAAAAATATGACGTAACAAAATCAATCAAATAATTCCATCAAACATCAACATTATATTTATAATATCACAGTAAATCAATCGTCCAAATATTACCAATATAATATTGATAATTTTCATGAGCTTTTGCATTATGCAGCAGAAAAAAATACACCATTCGTATACCGACATGACGCAGCAATGATTAAGTGCAGTTTATCAATAATTAAAACAATTTTTGGAACACATAAAAACTTGGCAGCCCTGTCAAAAAATAGGTACATTTTTCGATCATGCATGTGTTTGATATAGTAATATTGCTTCGAATAAAAAAGGATAAGAGAAACTTTATACTAACACAGTAATAAAATATACATTGTACAGTTGTGATAAACAATTATTGAAATATTTTATATTGTTTCTAATATGGTAATTAAATAACATTTATTTTTTTCCCATGGAATATAAGAGTAGGTGATATACGTAATACATTATGTACTTCAATGCTTAAAATCCAATCACGATTATCGAAGATACATATCAATCATAAATATATTATTTTTCACATCTTTGCTATGAAAAATCAGCACATTCGGTGTTATTTAATGTGTTTCTTTGAAATTTTGGCAATTATTTTTAATGCAAAACCAACATACATATGTATGTATATGTTAATAAAAAATATTTAGGCACTCATTATTTTACGGTAAAAAGTAACAATGTATTTTAGTTCTACATAAATTTATATATTTGTTGATAGCTATTTCGGCTTACGCCTTCGTCAGAACTACATTGTTATTAAACTCAAAACTACCCAACAATACTACTACTCCAAAATACTACTCAAAAATACAGTTATTTTTTACCGTATTATAATGGAGTTCTACCAAGTAAATGCCTACTCAATCAACTCATTATTTTCCCTATTTCAAATAAAAATTATTTCAGACTGCGTTCATTGTATTTTTAATAATTATTTCAAAAACACTTGAATCTTGATTTGCACTTATTGTGTTTTGCATTACATGATCGATTGCTTATCAATGGCAAAATACGTATTTAATGATGAGATCTTTTTTAAGGTGCTCACTGTCAATACTTGGTGGAAAGGCACAATATTAAAAAAATAATAAATCATTTGTTTGCATTTAAATGCTGAAAATAAGCAAAACCGGTCCTGATCTTCATTGATGAATTGTGAAATAAGTACAAAGATGTTTTATTATTTTTTAATGTGAGGAAAATGTTGAGAAAGGTCATAAAACATGATCACAATTGTGTCAAAAATTTGTATGATGAAAATGGTCAAATTTATTTATTTATAACATAGACCCAATAGAAACGTAAATATATAATTTAACTGGCAACATTTTTATGAAGCACTTCCACATGCATCGTGTCAAGACCAGGACCGGTTTTGACTAATCATTTTAAAATGTTCGCGATGAGCGAAGCCGACCTTGATATGTACTATGTTGTGTTTTATATATTCATTACTCCATAGTGAACCAAATGTATTTTCTATTGTTATCTATCGGCTTCATTGAATCATAAATATATGTTATTAAATTACATTAACAATATTAACATTTAAAGATATATTTATTAAATTTACTGACTATTTTAAAATGGCTCGTTATCCGTCAGTTACGATCGCCACACGTCCGTAAAAACTTTCATGATAATGATTGTAGCATCAAGCAGGGGGCCAAGTATGAAAGAGCCCCGAGTTTGAGATCGGTGCGAGGCTCTCAAAACCATATCTGATGTTAATTCACAGGTAAATAAATATTAATTGAAACTAACAATATGCTAATTCCACACATTTTTTCCATTCATAAAAATTAATTCAGTGCTATTTCTGACGATGATCATTTGAAAAAATGAGCTCATGAAAGTTCACATGGCTAGCTAAAAAGTAACGCGAATTTTCTCTCTAATGAATTCAAATATAAGTATATTAAAACAATATGCTATATGGTGAACTATACAGAGCCTACAATGTCGACATATCAAGTGAATCAGTGCATATTTCATAATTAAAGAACTGGTCCATTAATTGAAACCACCTAATCAATAACCATTAATTGTACCTTTCGTTTAAGATTTGCTTCATTATTATTGTTTCATAATAATTAATCGGGATCAGTATGTATGTATATGATATTTTTAACACATATTCGAATAGTCCACACCGCACACATAATCTGAAAGAAATTTGGAATTGACAATTTCCGTTCCAATTATGTGTTGATTTTAAATGCAACATTTATTAGAATAAATGATTTTTTATATGTTGACCTGCTCCATTCATTCATTCATTTAGATTACTACTGATAGATTCGCCAGTAACTTTGTGGATGTTCTTTTCAATATAAAATAACTTTGATTATTTCACATATTGTGTTCCTAGCAGTGTCACGTTTTTCGACTCTTTTAGAGGAATCTTCAGACTATCTTACCATCACAAAGGTTGTTTAAGTTATACAGATATGATTTTTACTCTCTTTAGTCTGAAGATGCCTCTTTAAGGAACGAAAAACGTGTCAATATCAGTAACACAATACGTGGAATAATCAAAGTTATTTTGTATTCTTTACGTTGAAAGTGAATATTGTTTCAAGAACTAGTAATATTTTCGATTCATGAATAATTGTCTTAATCTTATTTTCATGATGCCCTCGAGATATTTGACAATCGAATTCTTTTTTTCTCCAAGCATCGATTGATTTTTCAAACATTAATCTCAAATATCATAATATAGATCAAGCCAATCTCACAGTTTATCAGTCGCTGGTTTGCCTTGGGGTTACCGCCTGATCCTTTCCCTAAAACAAACAAAACACAATAAATCATGTCACTATCCAAAGCCTCTCCATCTGAATTGTGGTTCGCTTTTTTGTATTATTTTGTGGTATTTAGTTGCCTCGCTGAGTAAACATGCACGAGTCTTTGTTTTAATATTTAAACGCTTTTTTTATTTAAGGATAATAAAGTCAGAGCTATTATAAATCATTCGAAAATTCCTGATTGTTGGCCAGGTTTCCAGGGACCTTCTATTATATAGTTAAATACACAAAAGTTCAACAGGCAATTGATTGTGATGTGATTTAGAAGTTGTTGATACGAAACGACTTCAAAGTGTTGTGAAAATTGCAAAAAAGAGAACAAGATGCCATTTAGTTCATTTCACTTCTCATAGGCTCAGTTTTTCTATCCTTTATTATCTTCGCTGCAAAAAAAAGATCAAGGGACTGACTTAAAAACACATTTCACATTTAGTCAAAACGAATAATTACGTTAGCTGTTACTTCTTACACGTCAAACTTTCTACTTATGTATTTTGTATGTTTTGTATCTCTAAAATAATCAATGAACTTATTAGCTGTGCTCAATTTCAATTCATGTCATCTCCAGAAATTCATCCGTAGCTTATGTTTAAAACAACTATACAACGCGTTATAAAAGAGTGAATTACAAAATACAGTAGGCAGTTTGTATTTGAAATGCAGTTAAGTAATTAAGTTTTGTTATTTTTCGACATTCCTTTTCGTATCGCGCCGATAATCGCAAACAAGTTGTTCATCCGATCATATTTAATTATAAATATTTATTTAGTATTCAGAATTCGTATTCGCGTTAAAATATAAAACCCATGATAAACGCCGACGAGGTAGAGTAAATAAAATCATAATAATCATAAGTAACTGAGATTTAAATTTTGGTCAAGTAAACAATTCAATTCCGAAGACGTGACGTTATGCTGGCTTTTAAAAAATAAAACAAACATTTTTTCCTTGGGGTTATTAAAATAAAACAAAAGCCAATTATTTTGAGTAGTGCGCACAGAACCGCTCCCCGGTGCGTTGTAGTGTGTATTATGTATCTTCTTTATTGTCTTCGAATTTTCGACTGCATTATGCAGGCGGTCGTCCTGAGAAATTTTGTAGGGGTGACTATAATTCGTCCCAAGTAACTTTCTTCCAGGGCTTTGGAGTCGGTAAAAAAAAGTTCGTCTCCGACTCCAGCATTTACCAAAACCACGACTCCGACTCCAACATTGACCAAAAGCACGACTCCGACTCCGACTACAAAAATGATTAATATCGTCACTTTTCTTTTTAATTTTTCTAATTATGTGTATTTAATTAAATATCAACCCTACCGATCCGGCCAATAGCCAAATATATATGCAAAAATAAAAAGTTCAAACTTTTAAAAATTACCGACTCCGGGTACGATTCCGGCCAAAGCCCCGTGACGACTCCAACTCCGACTTCACAGTCCTGCTTTCTTCGCATAGGACTCGCTAACATTGACTACGGCAGGGAGAGTTGGGCACCTCTGCCAAATCTGCATTTTCTTCCGGAACATAAAATGGCGAGTGGATATAATTAAAGGCTTGATTCCGAAATAAGTGGACGAGCCAATTCATCACTGCTTATATCTTTTAAGATTGGCCGGATAGTGTTTAAGCCAACATGCAATATAAAGCACGACCCTGAACACATTCTATGAGAGTGTCGCTCAATGAAAACTGAAGGAAATGGAAAAGCTGCGCCAATCGTTCCAACCGTCCATTGGACCGATTGGTCACGCGAACTTGGAGGAAAATTACAAGGTTCTTATAAAATTTAAGGCGTCATAGGGAGGGCAAGTAGATCTCAACTCATTTAAGCTTTACTTTAATTTCGAAGGATTGATTTTTCTGCTCACGTTATTGCGTACCACCAAGTTTGGAACAGTTTCACCTGAGACTAAAATTCATTGATGGGAAAGCAGTGGACGAGAGCAAAAAAGTAAAAAAGACTCATTTGGGGATCGATTCTTCATTCGGGTGAATAAACTCTTATTCAATGGGCTATCAAAATTGAGCATACTTAAAGAGCGTGGTTGAGCTTGGCCATAAATGGGACGAGTACATTTGATTACATATCGATCTTCAACGCCATCTCACCTGTGTAATACGTAACTGTTACCTTCATCACTAATGATTCGTTTGATTATTGCAGTTGTATTCTCTATTACTAATTTTGTATACTCGGACCCCCGCTTGCAACTTCCAGGCCCCTAGGGGTCCGTGGACCACAGTTTGAGAAGAATTGGGCGATCACCCGTATAATTAAATATTAAATAAAAATGTCTATTTCGATAAAAATATTACAGTATTATATGCAAATATTTCACTTTTTTAACTAACAAAAGCTTTAATAACCTGAAATAAAAATTCTACGACATTGTTTTATTTCACGCAATTAATTAAAAATAAAGATTCAACAAATTCAATATAATATGACAAAGAGCAAGAACGGTTTCGCTGTTCGCGAGCATTATCAATTAATGTAATACGCAATAAAAAAGGTATTGTACAACTATTTTTTTTTCCTAATGCACATAATTGAAAAAATTAGTTAATTATTTGATCATATTGCATTTATTCAATGTGCACTTAAATATACGAAACCTTGGTCACCCTTCTTCTCCGTTCTCCCGGTTAAGTTTTGTTGATAGTGATTAAAAAAAGTAAACATGGAGAGAACACGAAATTGAATCTTGAAACTCGGTTCCCATTCTGGTACACGTCATACTTTCGATGGGAGTCTGGGAGACCTACAGATGCCCAATGCTTCATACTTCTCGTCGGCACAGACGTATACTCAGGCTCAGAGGCAAAAATAATACAAAACTATTTTTATATCCGCTTTAAATAAATATAATAAAACATCTTCCTACGACATATTTGATTGAAAATTTTACGAATTCTTATCGCGGTGATTTTTTATAAAACTTTTAGATCAAAGAAATTTTGCAGAGCTGTGCAATTAAAATCATTTTTAATTTATCAGGAAGGATTCATTCATCAATTTTAAAGTGCTAATTGAAAAATTTTCGTTGAAGGGCATTTCATTTATAAAAATAAATTTCGTTAGTTTATAATGTAGGAAAGGTAGTCTAGTCTCACGATATTAGGTGCCTCAATTTCGATCTAGCACGATATTTTTTTTAGAAATTTCAAAAAATATAAAAATATTTTACTTTTAAGTAGTAGTATCTTACAAACAGCGATATTCGACCAAAGAGCAAAAGCTTTTAAATGGACTACAAATAATAATTATTAAAATTACATTATGTTTAGAGACGAGGTCTATATCGATATGGCTTAAAGTGTAATTTTGATATCTCTACTTTTGTATTATATTATGCAATGTGCATGAGTCCCGTAAAATTTATTTTATAGCCAAAACTTATTTGAGTGCATCGAAAGAACGTTTTAGGAAAATTTGATAACTCCATCGTCGTTCTAAAACCTTCTAAGCTAATTATCCAACTCCATTATTTTCTATTGTCACTTGTCATTCGTTCGTTGTTTTTCAGCGGTGGTACAAAAAAAATCGTTTGAAAGTCCTATTTTAAATTTTCCCCATCTGTTTGAAAATACCAAAATAATCAGTTTTTACCCTCTTCCTGCACAATTTACAAAAATGGAGTTAGCAAATTTACTCTTTACGCCATCGATATATGTTTGGATAAATATTATTTTCATGTATCTATCAATGAATTTAGACCTGATTATTTCATAAATATTGAGAGATTTAATGCTCATATAAATAATATGCCTGATATGTATTGATAATAAAATAATATCGGGGCGAATTAAGCCACAGTTTGATTCTGGGCGTGTCAACTTTTTTGTGTGCATGTGGAAATGTGGCCCAGTGTGGGGTACAAAATATAAATACCCATGCTATAAATCGATCGTCTTTAAAAAACAAAAAACAACAGCCTAACATTATCGGTTCTGATGAAAACTGAAACGATCGATCTTCATATAACATCTACTCATCGTCATAATTATGTTTACTTTGTGGGACTCCCATGGAATTATATCCATGTTAATAGACAATCATTGTATCTCGATTGAAACAAAGACAATGAATAGATTTATTGTTGATAATGTTAAAACATGATTTGAGGAATTCATACTTACAAACGTGAATAATGACATACATACATATTCTGAAACATGGATTATGTTCGCTTAACATTCAAAAAATCGACAGTGATAATTATGGAAAAACGTTTAACATTGAATTATTGAATTTCAGATTATTGAAAAAAAATCATCATTTATTTTAGATTATTTAATATTATTCATTATACTTAATCGGATAAAAAGTCTTTGAGGTTATTTTTATGAACTCCAATATGTGTAGCAAATTTATAAATCGATTAATGAATCAATCGATGTATGGATGTAGGGGTTATTCAATCGGGACGCTTGAAATTTGTTAGGTTTAACATTGTTAAAGTGTCATCTATTTAATTTAATGTCAAGTGTTGGTACGGCAAATCACCATATAAGTTATAGCGTTGGACAACGAATGCAAATCAAAAAGAGTTCTTTCCTATTCATTGGATTTTGGATTAATGGATATTTTAATAAGCAAATGGACTTTCAATTCAGATGTTCGCCACCAAATGCATCCCAACAGATTATGGTCCAGTCTTAGAAACGAAACTGGCACTGCTGTAACCGTCCGAGCTCTAGTGCGGCAAAAATGGATGATTGAATACCTGTTTTTTGTACTCCCCGATAGATATTCTGTCGTCCTTATTGAAAAACCCTTATATTTAGTAAGCATTAAGATGATGCCTTTGATGATCGTTTTCCTTATGATTAATCCTTGTTAAGATACCAGAAACAAAGCCAAGTACCAGACTGACTACAAGTATGAACTCCATCATTCTTAAAATATTAAAAGGAAGCTTTAATTTACTAACTTATTTATCTGTATTCCATCAACGATATGAAATAATAATGTTTGACCAGTTTAAGGTGTTATCTGTATTTACTTGTGGAGTAAATCCATTATTGTAAATAAGTAAAAACACTAATGATGGCAATGAGAAAAATAGGTCCAGATCTTTATCAGAATATGTGGGGAAATATAACGAAAAATGTGTTTTATTTATTTAAATAAAATTTGAGCATTTTTCTCTTTAGCAGATGCCACTGGCATGGGAGCTAAAACTGTCATACAGTAAATATAATCATTATAATAATCCAATGTATTGATAACAGTTTCCTACATTGAACTATCCATGGAACTGTCTTTATCCAATTTCTAATTACTTGCCTTTTGAATTCTTCTTAGATTCCTGGCTTATTTATTTTTGTTTTGTACAGACTTAATGGCTCTCAATACTTGCTTTAGCAAAGTATTTTATGTCTAAAAATTGTATCAAAGTAAGTTAATGGCAGGGTAGAGGGAAGCAATTATGATCCAAAAATTTACAAAAAGTAAAATTCGGTTGTGTGCATTTGTAAATGTTTTTGTTATTTTGGATGATGAAAAATAATATAATCTATTCATTGCAGACTTGTGCAAAATAAATATTCCACAAAATTCTCCAAACATGTGCAGTGTGCACAAAAAGGAATTAAAACAAAATGAATAATGCAGTTTATAAATAATTACCGATGACGATCACTTAAAAGCTCTCGGAATTCTGGCGCATCTATGTACGATCACTTTTTCATTAGAAACATTACGGCTATATAGATATCTCTATCATTTTTACGAGCATATGTAATACGACAGAAAGAGATAAAAATACGTAATTGTATGTCTTGCTAGAATACATTATAGAGAGGTTAGCGCCAAGTGGCTCTTGAAAGGAATTTATCACAGTTGTTGAAGCTGGTGTTGCCATTGAAGAATCTTCCCCGTTTAAAGGGGAAATAATAAATTTACTCAGTATTAAAGACCAATAATATTATCTTTGCATATAATAATATTTATTATCTTTGCATATTGGAAGCATATAATGGTGATAAATTATTCAGTTGTAAACAACAGAATAATTTAATCGTTCATGTTAAAACATGAACTATTAAAAAATTTAATTCAAAATGAATATCAATATTTCTGAATGTCTTTGTTCTAGTTCCAAAAGAAATATTCTTAATCATAATACAATTAGCATTGATAAAATCCATTTAAATTTTAGCTTAGCAACTTTAATTTTATCCGGAATATTCTGATCGCAAAGTAGAACATCGAACGCTATGGCTTTGGAAATAATCAATATATTGTACAAACGCGTGGTATAAACACAGCATTTGGAATAAAATATTTTTAGCCAGGGCTGTGGAGTCGGAGTCGTGTTTTTGGTCAATGTCGGAGTCGGAGTCGTGGTTTTGGTAAATGCTGGAGTCGGAGTCGGAGTCGAACTTTTTTTTACCGACTCCACAGCCCTGTTTTTAGCGTAATGAAATGCTTTCTTCTGTTTTACTTTTCTTACACGTTTGAATTTTTTAGCGGCACAACAGCTTCATAGTTAATATTGACATTTTATTGTCATTTCAAAGACATTGAAAACATATTTGTTAGAAGATGCTTCTAGAAGAAGTGGAGTTAAAACATGTGTCACTTTTTTAACACATCAGTGGAGTAATAAAGTTTAATTTAATATTATGAATACTCAACTGGATCTTCTTGGTGGAAGTGAATTAATTAAAAAAGAGAGTGCCGTTAAATTGAAATCTCTTATGTTGATAGGATAACTCTTCTCTTGGAAATGCTCGCGATGAACGAAACCATACCTGATCTTTATCAGAATGCATGTGGAAATAGTACTATATAATGTATTTTATTTATTTAAATGTTTGAATATTTATTCTTGAATACTTTTTCATTTATGGTTTCTTTCTGCATCCTGATTTAGTCACCGAACTAATCCGAGTTTGAATTTTCGATTTCACATATTTTTCAAAATAATAAAATGTGCATGCAATCTTGCCAAACAAAAACTGAAGCAACTGAGAAATAACGAAAAAAATTATCCATCAGTAGGTAGTAAATTTAACTTGGTTATATTATCATTTCAAATTCTCACTACAGGAAACTGTATTTCAACGCCTAGCAACTGTTTCAAACTGAAATAAATTGTGATCAGTACATGAGTAACAGTCGGCGTGAGCGTATGTCTGTAAACTAAGCAGAGGAGTTGTTTATATTATGTTATCGTAAAAATATAACACTTACCAGACAAATAATATGAGGACATTAATTATTCATCTGAGACTTTTTAATTTCACTCTAGCTCATACCGAGTTTACCATTAATTAAAAGTGAATATTTAATCACATCATTTAAATACTTACTAACTGACAAGTGCCCCTGATAAAAAAAATAAAAATAAGAACATAACATCGCATCACAAAGTGGCATGTTTTTGAAATAGGTATATGATAAATTAAAATTCATCTACCCACATGAAAAACATTTTTCCGAGTATATTATAAAGTAAACAATAGTATTTACATATTTAAAAAATATATAAATAAAAGTGGCCACTTTTATCGCTAATTAAATAATGAGCCAAAGTATTTTGATAATACTAATTAGAGAACTGTTTTTCTGTTTTTAAAGACAACAGCTATCATTATTATACAATTCGCCTTATTATAATTACTATTAATATTCGTTTAATGTTTATCATTAAAAATAAACCACAAAATATTTAATTATTTGATTATAAAAAAATATTGAACTTATTATTATTAGCGATAAAATTAAATGTTTTTTTCTTCAATTTTAACACGCAATAGATAACATGTCCAAACACTTTTTTTAATAAAAAGTTTCTATGCTATTCTTAAGTAAATATCAATATAGTTTTGCTGTTATAACCGTTAAAATAAAACCGCCAAGAGTTAGAGCAGACTGTTTCAATAACCGATATTTTTTAATCCCTATAAACAGGGACTGATTGATATTCGAATGGATGGACTTAAAAATATACATTAAACATTTCGTAAGACGTAAGAAAACGGCAGGAATATTAATTTTTAGTGATAGCATCAAACTGCATCGTGGTCATTGGTGTTGGGTAAATTAGCATGCCTAACGTGGCGCCGTTTCTTACAATTGACTCCCGCTGAACCAATAACTATGGAGTCATACGTGACGGCCGGCAATCGAAGACTGTCGACCATGGCTGTCTTTTTAGCGATGGTGACCGTCTTTGGAGATAGTTCATCCGCTGTGGAATATGGAGAAAAGCGCGCGATGAGCCTCAACACTCCAAAGGACACTACAGCTTCCTGGCCGCACATTTATGATCCCTCGCATAAAGGTAACATTATTTATTTTACATAAATATCCTTAACCATTATTGTCTGTAATTGTATTATGATATCGTCAAATCATTGATTAATTGTGATTTTATGGGCCGAGACAAATTTGGGCCTTAATTATCTTCCCTACCCCCAAAAGAGTCACCTTTCGTAACAATAATTGCGAAACTCTCGGATTTTATTAAGTAATTTTTTGAGGAATCGTGAACATGAGTTGTCTGCTCTTCCCAGTGGCAATTAGGATGCCACTGGAAGAGCTTTGGAGATTTTTAACGGAACTGCGTCAGATGTCGACATATTTCACATGGACGTGCGTGAGTTCAGACGAGTAGTATTTTTTTTTATTTATTGTAGTTGATTTTGTCGGAACTCACTCGGTTGACTTCTTTGCCAATTTCCAATGTATTTTTTTTTCTTTCACTCTTATATCTTGTAAACTGTAATGAACCATTTTTTTTAAACCAATGTTTTCATCTTTTTTCACATTGCAAAAGCAATAAACTTATAATTTGTGGTTGTTGCAATTATCATATACATATATAATAAACAAAACAACAACCCTTTCATCACATGGTGAAACAATTTAAATAATTCCATAAATAAATTCATCCGTTAAATATGTGCACAGTAAGTCCTCGACTAACGCACTTAATTGTTTGCAAAGGTTTTCGTGTAAGTCGAAAAATCACGCAAGTCGAGGAAAAGTAAAAAGATTTTTTTTTTATAATATTTGTTGGTTTCAAAGGATAGGTTAAAAATATCCACGAAAACTGGCACTAAACAGTTTGGCGGAGAATTTAAAACAAAGACACATAAATAGGCACATCGTATTATTTTTCGATCACATTGACTGTCTTGCACATGTCTATTAGATAATTTTATTTTTGGCAGTGCTTAAAAAAACGGCCAAGTGCTATTTATAATATTGGGGTTAAAATACCGTATCGACTGCTAACTCTGCCAATTGCAACTTATACATGTATCATTGCTACCTATTTCAGAAGTAACAATTGAAAATTTAGCCTTGCGACGAATACAAAATCACGGACTACGATTCCACTCAATTCTGTTTTTACACGGTCGCTTTATACACACTTAAAAAATAACACTGTGTAAACAATTTATTATAACAGTCACAGCCCATAAATTTAAGAACGATTTTTAACATGCATGTTTTTTACAATACAATGTAAATTTGATGGGCGATTAGTTGTTTTATTGCTGACATCTTGTATAGATTTTTATACAATGGAATCTACATATCTGCCACTTTTTTCGACTATTTTCTATATTTGTACGTACATGGTATTCTAAGGCTGGGTCCGCAGTGCAGTGGTCAACAGCCTTGGCTTTCGTGACGGACCTCACGTGTTTATGTACGAGCAGACTTTTTTCAGTCGATCTATCGATCCTGTTCGAAGGCATTGGTGTTTTTGTTGCTTAAAGATTGCTTTCCACCCAGCTTGTCTTGTCCTAGACTTCATATCCTTTCAACTCCTACTGTCTTCAAAATGGAGTGGTCGAGCAACTGAGTAGGCAAACATCTACAGTGTAAAAACAAATTTTAACTTGCATAATAAGTAAAAAGCCATCAAACAAGTGTCACAAAATATACAATCATTGGAGAATTAAAATTATAGAAAGTCCACCATTTCACAAAATATGTAAAATTACCGTTTCAATGGTTTCATCGATGATCTGTGGAAATTTACTAAAATCAATAATATTGTTATTTTATTGTTGCGTAACTAAATGTAAAAACATGTTTTAATAAACTGAGAAACAACGTCAGACTCAAACTTTGTATTATTATGTAAAAACCTAATATGTGAAAGATTTGAGAAAAGGCTTCCGGTATCTTGGCACACCAGGAATGAATCGAATCGGCTTTCTTTTTATTCAGTGGTGGCGAATCTTTTTACTCGCATGTATCAAAAATTATCCTATGTTTTCCATCTAACATGCCAAGCAAAAAAAATGCTGTTCCTTTCTTCAGAAATTAGTTACACATATACAATAAAAAAAAAACAATATTATCGATAGTTTTTTAAGCCTCTAATGTTTAAGGAATGGTATTGTCTGCATTATCTCTTCTTACACATTCTGCAATTCGATTATTTGAATTATTCCTAAAGCCATTATTTTTTTGTTTCCACAAAAACTGAATCGGAACTCGCTCAGCTTCATTTATACATGAGGTTATTATTTCCAAACACCGCTCGTTCCACAAAAAATGAATAAAATTAACCATGTATGTCATTTTGGTGAAAAAAATAATAGTTACGAGTTGCCTTTTGTAATGTATTATTACTCTGTCACATCAGCAATACATTTTAGTTGTAAATTAAACATTCAAATGAATTTCTCCGGGAATTACGGTTTTGGAAACGAGCCGCCTTTGCAAATGATGCCCTCATATTATGATATAATCCAGATTCGTGCATCTCCAAATTTAACGTGAGTGTGATCTTTGGTACGCGCGCCATAGGTTCGCCAGCCCTTTTCTAGGTGAGACAATTTATAGCCAAATATTCTAAGCATTGTGACCGATCGTTACTTGATAGCGATTTGTTCTATGTGCAATGTGCATATTCTATGATTGTTAGACTTAAGTGATTGGTATTTAGGTAGCCATAGGTATTCCATGCACCTGTTTGAGATTCGGCTGCGAGATAAAAAAAAATGAAGAAGGGCGACACGCGGCGCTAAATCGCTTTTGCGCTGGCGCCGCATTCTGGGTCACTCATTGTTGCTACGGAACTATTAGGGTGACCCTCAACTGCAACATTTATAAGTTATTAAAAAGAACTACAGATAACGGTAACTGTCAGCGGCTTCTTTTTGCTTCATCTAAGTTCATAGAAGTGGCGGTGGTGCCTAGAATATTAGGGAGTGCATACGAGCTGCGTTGGGAAGGAATAAGCCCTTACTAAACGTCACAATATTATATACATGCGACAAGCTAATGCAACGTTTGACATAATTTCGGCAATCTTTTCTTGGGAGATCTCAACACAGATGATCAAAACTTCTCTTTACACATTTTGCGTGTGGCGTAGTAAATACTAGCGTGACGTCACCAAATCTTGTTTTCTGTCCACTGTTTCAACTTTGGTGCATTACAAAAAATTCACCTCCTGCCCACCATCGGATAACTTAGAAAAACATATAATTATTATAAAAAGAAAGCTTGCAGTTTAATCAAGCAATAGCTTAAGCGTGGCATGACACGACTAAAAAACACATATTTTGATTCGTGTGGTGAAATAACAACAATAACCATTTTTCAATATTGTTAGGCTCGCCGATCAAAGCTAACGGTGACATGCATACTTTTATTTCTTTTTGTGATACATACATATTACATTATTTACTTGAATTTGATCCAAAAAAATCCACCTAATAATCCACGAAATAAATTTTGTAACTGCAAAAGAGTGGTCATCCGACGCAATCCGCATGGGGCGATGCACCGTTGCAATCGCAAGCTGCAGTTTATAAATAATGCAAGTGCCTTAAATTGGTGTTATGCATATTAAGAAAGTGCCATTTACCAAATTAAATTACGTAACAGACTGGCCATTTTTTATAGAATAAATAAATAATAAAATCCGTAAATACAAAGACTACGGGAGATATCTTAATTAATTCGATTATGGCGTTGACCGCGTAAACCTGACTTGCAAATACATAGTAAAAATAATTGAAGTAATTAAAATTTGATTATTTTAATGAAAGTGGCTGACTTACAGCCTTCATATATGGGATAGTTAACGATAATGTAAATTGTAATTTTTTTGCGAGAAATGTTCACGTCAGTCTTAATGATTTATTGTTTTAATTGTGTCATGTATTCGCAGATTCGAGCTATAAAAATACAAATTCACCGATGTTCAAAAAAAAATTCCTAATCGCTTTATGATTATTTCTTTGTTTTCATAAATTCAAATAGTTTTCCATCAAAGCAAACTGATAATTCTAATAAAATATCCAACAAACGGATACCAATAAAACAAAAATGAAAACAAACCAGTTATCCACTTGCTTCTTAAGATTGAACAATAATTTCATCCACCATGTCACATGAATTACCGCGCTATTCGTAATTCGAATACTGTTGGCGCCAATATCTTTTTTGTTCTCTTGTATTTATGTCATAATTATTATTTTGTGGCTACATGCCGACTGACATTTATTAGCCGGCGAGTTTTTGCGATATTATTTTTACTTATTATGTAGGTATTTCAGATGTTTTTAATGCGTTTTTCTTTACATTGTCTAGAGATAATAATTTAGAAATACATTTTTGCTTGTAGGTGTATATGCAACATTTATATGTATAACTGTATAGCTGTGTATATAAAATATAAATAAAGCGTAATTTACTAGCCACTGCATCAAATTGACAGTCCAGCCAACAACTAGCGGAGACAATGTTAACTACACAGGACTAAATTTGCGACTGCGGAAAAAATAAAGTAATGTTCGTTTCAAAGAATTAGAATTAGATCGAAAAAGATGTCGCCGTAACGAGTAATAGTAATTCAGGTCTTCCGTCCTACTCTGTTCTCTGCTTAAAATTTTTTATAGAATTTCAAATCCATGAACTTCTTTGACCTTTTTATCCTTGCTTAACTTTTTTATCTGAATCTGAAAATATGATATTATGAGAGTGAATATAGGGAAGCCATCATTACTTGTCCACCGTCGATTCCGGAACTTAAATAGTAAATCGATAGTTGAATAATATTCCATAGCATAAGCCCATCCTTATACCCTTGGGTTTCTTACTGTCATTAAAAAGCAAGACTGGACGACCCATTTTATTGTAATCTTCTATGACAATAAATGGAGGACAAATATATCAGTAAAAAGAAATATTCATTATGTTTTCGTTTTTTTGCTGCTTATACAACGTTATGAAGTAAAAAAAGTAATAGAAAATTGATATGAAATGTAGATTTTCTTACAATTTTAAACCATAATTTGCTCAGACATGGTAGGCACTGTGTTGAACCGTCGCCGAGTGGTTGAGATCGTGACACTTAGACTTGTGTTCGAAGTCATGTATGTCTACCTTAAATCCCTTCCACCGATTTGCTAGACACTACTTCTGTCGCAGCTCCGTCTATTAATTAATCTGTATTTAGTTTGAGTAACAAACAGTTTCCGTTCAGATAAGCGCAATTATTGTTTATATATCTTTTGATCCAACTAAGCCGTGATAACGTGGTGAAAGATATGCTTTGAGTTGAGCGGCTGAATATCAACCTGTTCTCGTATAACAACGTTGGCTGATATGTCTTCATTACAATTATATAATATTATACTATCAATTGAAAAAAAGCCTTGTTAAAAAAAGGTTTTTTTTTTTTCGTAATTAAATTTTTAGAAATGGTTCTCCCAAATATGTTCGTGCGCAGCGTTGAAGATAAGTTGGCATTATCTCTGCTTTATTGCTTTTTTTTTCGAGTCAAACCGCACACCTCAAATGTTCCGTGTGTCGAGAGTTGAATTTGAACTTCATCTCGCCGAGTTTATTACTTTGTTGTAGGCATTTTATTGTCATTAACCCAATAAAGTTTTTTTTTTTTCGTCCGCGGTTACATTCCAATTCGAATTACTTCAGCCTATTCGCTTGATGCCAAGTTAGTCCATTTGATTTTTTGTAACACATTAAGTCTAGTTTTTCTAGCAAGGAATCGAATATAAAAATCTTAATACCAAGAAAACCATTTCCTAAACATTTAGAGAAAGAAAAAAAAAGCTGTCTGTATTGATAATTTCAACCTTGACTTATAAATGTGAGGTCATACTAAAAGTACCTATGTCAAATATATCAGTTATTTAGTATAGGCAATTGTGCTGGCGATGTGTTTCTGGCTGTATATCTATGTCGTTTAGTACAGTGGTGATTTTTCGCACTATAACTGCCTAAGTGAACATAGAGACCTCTTACACTAATAAATCTCAACTTTTGATCATCTATGTGAACTTGAAATTTCTTGGTTTTAAAGTATGCTGCATGATCTTGACATAAAAATTAGCTGTTCTTATAAAGAAAGTGTATTTTAAAGCATTTTTTCATGAAGTACAAATGGCTAAAATCTGACATAGGCACTTCAATTGTTTAGTCCTAGATATTATGAAAAAAAGAAACAACTATTCCATATTCAAATAAATTACAAAAATATGCACTATTCTTTATTTGAAATTGTCAAGGTAAGTTATCCGAACACTTTCCTCAAAATTGGCTAAAGATTAATACAATCATCTACATAATAATTATATTTGATTTCTTCATGAGTCATGAATTTACCACTTCATTAGATAAATTTTGACATTTTCCGTGGGTTATCTTAGGTTAGATCCTTATCCAAATACACAGACCGAAATTGTTTTCTTTAAAAAAACCAAAATTAAAGAATTTCGCTGATTTGTTTGGATTTAAGAATTGGCCAGGACTGATTCTATTCAAATCATATCCACAAGGTTTTTATCCAATTTGTTTACTTTATTGCCTGTCGCAAATCTATATTATGTTTCTCATAACACGTTTTTCTTTCGCTAATGTTAATTATTAAATTTTATGCGTGGACCTAATTAATAAATATGATAATCTTCTTTTATTTCCCGCTGTGTGGTATAACACCGATACGATCTGATTTGACTAATTTTGCCATCTCTGCTCGGGATCTGCTTGTTCTTTCTTTCACAAGCAGTCGATTGTCGCTCTCACCAATATCTCGCAGAACATTCGAAACATAACCGATTTCTTCCAACTTTCATTATTGATAAACAAATATAAATAGCATTTATGATGCACTTGAAATGTGAGCAAACTCATCTGCCAGCTGTAACTGGCGAATAGTACAACTTAGAAATGATTATTTTATCTTATATCTCCACGTATTTCACACACGTAATTTTCCTCTTATACCCGTATAACATCATTGACTTTCTTTGCTTTTTTGACTTAGAATGAATGAAGATTATCTATTGTAGTATTCCAAACAGCCTGTTGAATAATATACAATTTAAAATAACTTTGATTATTCTACGTATTGTGTTACTAACTATGACACGAGTTTCGCCTATTTCTGAGGCATCTTCGGACTAACTATCGCAAAGTTTGCTTAAGTTATAAAACAAGATTGATTCTTATAATTTTAAAATGATAAATTACAAAAAAAAAGCTTGGGATATTTTTTTTTTACCGGAAGCAAGGAGGGGAGGATAGAATCAAAACAAACAATAATTATACTGTGTATGGCATTAACATTACAAAATTAATAACATGTGAGATGCAATCAATTGGGAAGAGTTAAACCCATTGGAAATAAATTTAGCAGTGGAGAACAACCTGTCCTATTTAGGATATTATTTAATAATACTTCCTTACTTCTAATACTTGCCATGATTTTTCAGACTATTTTTTTCGCCGAGCATCTACTGTAAAATTGAGTTCTTTGATTTTTCCAGCGTGAAATTATTGTTTACATACGGTGTTGGTAAAGTTATATAACAAAGTGAAAAGGTTTTATATTAGAGCACTTAGGTAAATTAGAGCAATTGAATATTCAAGTTACTAACAAGATACGGAGTTGGTCTAGATTTAATTCCTATTTGACGCTTTGTGTAACAACTTACTGCAAACGATGTTTGTTTTTGGTTAGAACATTTTAACCGTAAAGTATAAAATTATAACGTTTAACTGTGGCTTAACTCATATTGGCATAGTAGGTGAAAAAATGTACAATAAAAGAATGACATTACTAAAATGGAATAAATCTGAAATCATTATATTTATTGAAATAATCACGTTTAAAGATTTAAGCAATATACTTTGTATACGATCAACTTTCAGCATACCAGTTGTTTTTACAATACCTTGAAAGATTGAAAATATGATATGAATGTCAAAATCGAAACAAATGGTCGAGGACATTTTAATGTTGGAAGGCAGAATTTTTTATGTGTTATTAAATAAAGTCGCATTAAAGAAACTTCTATATTTATTATGTTCTATATGAAATAATTTATTAATAATTTCACATATGGATTTAGATTAAAGGTCATACAAAATCGCATGTTCCCCGCCCCTGATCATCGACATATTTCTTTCAATAAAACACGATAGATCACGGGTTCCCAACTTTGGTTCGCGACCCTGAAAGGGTCCCAACTTATACAGTCAACTCAAAAAAATATTCACAGAAATGCATTTTCGTTTTTTTAATTACTTTATTGAATATACCTTTTTCAATCGCCTTGGGGGTCGCGGGTAAAATGACTTTTATAAAAAGAGGTTGCCACCTGAAAAGGGTTGGAAACCTATGCGCTAGATGGTTACATACAAAATGAAATATAAATTTACTCTAATTCATTATCCACTCATCTCACGAAAAAAACTCGATCGCAGATACGCATTTTGCAAGTAAAACCGACACTAAAATACATTATGGTATCAGGCAAGTGTATACGTCCAAGTTAACAGATAAGAAATAATTTAATGTAGTTTTTATGCTATGTGTATTATTATTTAATTTAAGCATCGACGAATTGCTGTGTTCATAAAACAGCTTCAAAAGATTTTATTGTATCCGTTTGATGTTGTTATTTTTTTTGTTGAATTTATTTATTTGCATACTCAAAGCCTAGAGCCATGTAGCATGTTTTTATTTCGCGTTTTTTATTGAGCCGTAAACAATCGAGAGGGGAAAATATTTTCGTCTGTAAATTAGTATTAAATAATAATTAAAAAGCAAGTTACACGAGCGGCATTTTTTCTAAACTGCAAGCTCATGTAAAAATTTGTCTTTATTATCATATTAACGATATTCGGGGCTACTGGAATTTCAAGTTAATAATCAATGATAGATATTATCTAACTGCAGCGCGGTGTAAATTTTGCTTGTTTGGGTTTTTTTCCTATTTATTTGTCTCGAGCACGATTTTATCGTTAATCCCGATTATCGTTATGCGCGTGATACTTAAGTGCAGTGGTTGCCATCCTTTTGGACCCCATGTATCTCTTTAATCTATTGGGCCTCTAATATGGTGAACACCGTGCCGGGTCCTTAGTCGGGAGTTAACTTTGATTCTATTGATATCGGAGCTCGCGGGATCGAATCCAAATATGGTTAATTATTTTTTATTGATTTATTGATTTCAGTTCAAAAGGCATGAATTTTTCTCTCTCATCTTTCCGACCTCAGTATAGGTAGATCGAACGGTAGTGAGGGAGTTTTCTACCCACTAATCCTATCTTAGCCCTATCCTTACTTTCTCAGGAACGGGGAGGTTGAGCAAACGAATAACAAGCCGTTCTCTTACATTTAGTTAAGCATTATTAGGAGGATGTATGCTCCACTCAGAGAGTGGGCATGGTTTATAAACTATATAAACGTATCAACTAATTTTTAATAGATGTGCTAATTTTCTTATTAAATTTATCGCTTTTTAGGAGTGAACAGTAACTTCATCGTGGAAAGGTCTCATTTTAAATAAATAAAACACATTTTAAGGGAACTACTTTCACTTGTGTTCCGATCAGGGCCAGTTTCGCTCAGCGAGAGAATAATCAACTGATTTCATTTTATATATTATCACTTGTTTTTGCATATTATTACGACAGCAACTCAAAACAGGTAACGAGGGAGTGACGTTAAATTGAAATCCCTTGTGTCGACTCTTCTCATTGTTGGGAGTCTTATGTAATAATCATACAACCTGCTTGATTCAGGATGACGTTTCTTTATCACGCCCTGTTGCATCGTTGCATTGGTAATGCAATCGTGGCTTGCGTGGGTGAACAAAAGTGCCGCCGGACTTAGATAGAGATCTGCAGCCTTGCCGCTGGTAGCTCACTTGTTCGCCGAGCACCGCTCGTCGAGCGAAAGATCTCCGTTTCTTATCTGGGCGGCTTTTCCTTTTCCATATCTTCACGCACGCAACATAATGCACGCCAACTATTTGTGCGCTGACATGACAGTCGATTGAATCACAAACTAAAATCAAAACTAATTTCTTAATGTTGATCTCATTAATACAAAACAGTTACAGTAGGAATATTCCTTGACCTTTCCTCTGCCATGCTTATTCTTCTACTTCATTCTCAATCAAATTCATTCTGTGATCTTGTGACTTCTTTTTTATCTATAAAAACTGCTTTGGGATAAAGAGGTGTGATCAGGTTAAAGCCAAGATTGTTAACCCTAAAGAAATATTTAATTCGTTTGCAAATATTTTCAAACTTATTGTGACTTTCTGTATTTCTGTAATCGCATGAAAGAGAAACATATTGGAGAAACTTCTTGATCGAATGTAGTAACATAAAAAATAGAAAGCTCATCATTGCTGTAGTTATTTTAAGGATATTTAAAATACAATATTTGTAACATGCTTTATTTGATAGTGTTTCATAATAGTATTGCAACTAAACGACATTCCAATTTTGTATAATTAATCTATACTTAGCCCTAAAAGTCTTTTTTGTCAACCTTTTTTAGTAATTGATTATTTGAAGATTTCGACTGAAGTTGTTTGATGGTGCATCAATATCAAATTTAAATCGTTTGAATTTTTTACTTTTCTAAAAGTGCTGTCGCTAACGATGATGAGAATTTTCCAGCTTAAATTCATTCGTGGACTTGAAATGCCTGAAGGTGCCGAAAGGTGAACGCCGGGTCGTTCAAATCATGGAAAGTACAAAATTCAAACGATTCAAATTTGATTTTTTCATCGTTTTTTTTATTATCGAATACGAGAATTGACCTCGTGAGTGCTACAGATAAGTCCACCCTTCCCACCTACCTCAATTTAAAAACATAAATAAGTTGACAAGGAATCGTTGTAGAAAATCTTCTGTTGAGATAATCTCCATTAGGGGTCCATATACAACCCACTGTGCATTTGAAAAAAACAAATTCATACGCTCTTCCAACATGAAATGATTCCCCATCTCTGACCTGAACTCTGTAATCATAAGAACTCGTATTTAAAGAAGCTTTAATCAAAGCAATTATAAAATTAAAAATTAACATAGATAGAGTTTTTTAGGTTACACAATTATCAATTAAACTAGAAAAGTAGCTTTTGATACATACAGTATCCGATTATTTCATGTAGAATATATTTTTTTATTATTTAAGAAACTAAAACAATTTATTAACCACTGATGAATCGAATTAACTTTAATTAATAGGAGAATTTTAAATACGGTTCTAAACAAATCAATGTAACACATTTAATAAAATACACAAACCTGTTTGAATTTTTAATTTATTGTTGTTTTACGAACAAACTGTATATTTCGGCGATCGTTATCTAACCAAGGACGTGATTTCGTATTTTTTCAGGTGGTGGCAAAAGTTAACAGCTAGTTTTTTTTAGTTTATCTTGATGTGCAAGCGAGTATACCAAGAGATAATTGTATGTTTCTTCTTCATAAAATATTTTAAATAAATTATGAAAATGTTCACTATTCATTTAAGTGATATTTTAACAAAATTTTACGATTTAAAAACATAACAATTAATTCCATTAGATTTATATCCAAATATCAATGGCGATGTTTGGTTATATCGTCTCTAATATGCGCATGTAACATTTAACAATTCTAAGAACTTTTCTTTGCAGTTAAATTGATATAAAGATTTTTTTGAAATATAACGATGTTGTGTTCTAAGAACTGAGTAAATTATTCAAGACTATTACTTTTAAAATATCTAAAGCTAAATAGCTGACTACCATTTCATTATTCTCTCATATTCATTATGACAAATTCATAATGTTAAATTGAATGTTCCTGATATTTTTTTGATGTATCGTGAACATGAGTTGTTTGTTCTTCCAAGGAGTAGAACCAGTCAGCAGATACAGATGCAGAAGGGACATCTATTTTGTGGCCTTATCCTTTTGCCTTGGCATGATCACGTTCACTCGTTTGAATGGCCGCATGTACCTGGCCATATATTTCTTTCGGATTCTCCGAGGCCAAAATAAGAATTCCACCATTCTTGAGAATGCTAAATTGAATGTTCTGATCATTTTTTGAAGAATCGTGAACATGAGTTTTTTGTTCTTCCAATGAGTAGAACTAACCTGCCAATAGGGATGTCAAGGGAAAGAGCTTTAGAAATTTTAAACTGTATTACTTCTGGTATATTTAAACGGTATTGGATTCGGACATATTTCACATGGACATGAGTGATTTTGTATGTACATATTATAGTTGATTAGGTCGGAACTCACTCAGTTGACTTTTTTGCCATTTTTCAATCAATTTTTTTTCTGATATGTATATCTATCTGTAAACCATGTATTTCTTTCTTCCAATGTTTCAATCTTTTTAAACATTTCATAAACAATTATAAGTTTATTTGTTATTTTTGTAATGTACATTATTAAATATCGAATCATTGCAGCTCTGAGCTCATTCATCCTTTTGAATTCCATTCCTTCCCACGTCTTGCAGTTATATTAAACTAAACAGAAAAAAAAATCAAAACATTTACCCTCCCCTGAATTTGCAAACAAAATATGTCGAATTTGAATAAATTTATGATTGTTTTCAATATAATATAATATACTACATTGTTTGAATTAATTAAAAATTGAATAGGCAACACACTATTATAAAAGAATCTATACCTGGAGGCTATTAAACCATAGGTGAACACTATTCAATACAAGAGTTTATTGACTTTTCTAATTAATTACCTTGTTAGAGCAGGGTTCAGCATACATTTTAAATACCCATTCGTTTTATATTGACGATAATAAATCATACGCCAGCTTTAATTTATCAAAAATTATGATTTTTAGTTATTCAGTTGAAGACACGTCTTTCAATTTAAGCCAACATATTTTACGAGTGGGTCAGCAAATTCATCGAGTAATTATACTATCATAGTTTATTTATCTATATTACTGTCGATTATTTCACGTTAACCGTGAAAGAAGTGACTAGCTTCTAATTCAAGTGTGAAGCTTAAAGCCACTGTAAAGATATATTTTTAAAACTAAACTCGAAATTAAACCCGAGATACTTGGACTTCTGCAGGCAAGAGAGTGTGTCCGTGAGAGCCGAAACATTTTTCCATATTTTAATGATAGTATAACAACGATGCTCATTAATTTTAAATTAATTAACATGTTGGCTTTAGGTGCTTCAAACCATCGGCCGACACGCGTGAAAACTGATTGAGTGGTCACGTGCTAATCGGACACAGTAAATTGCTTAGTTTACTTACTGAGCGTGAATAACATTGACAGAATGTCTTCTTTTTAATTTACATCTTTTATTTTAAATTTAGTTTGATGAATCCGTTATTTCTATAATTCACTGTACTCAAAATTAGCTCATTTTTTAATCCATTCTTATGTTTGATTGGTGGATGATGAACAGCTCTTTAATAGTGAAAGTGTAATTGAGAATAAGAAACGCATCATAGCATAATTCGATTGATACTAACCTAAAAAAAGTATTATATATTAAATCTCTACACTGTCATAAATTTAATATCGTGTATATGTTGCAGTCTTTAGTAATAAGTAAGTGCTGTAAAAATACTGCATATTTATCAGTCGATAGTAAAATATGTATGATTAATTATTACCTTTAGTAAATTGAATAATTTTCGCTAGGTATATTTCGAGCATCTAAATAGAAATTGTAAGTGATAATTTGCCATTCATCGATTTAACAACATTTCAAAGAAGAATTATTATAGGACTATGGAAGGTGAATTTATTTAATCACGGAGTTTGGAAAGAGCAAACAGTCAGATCATATATTATCTAAATATTTGTAAATATGTAAAAAACTTTTACTACTTTACTAGGCTTGTCATCCAAGAACGTCGAAGGAACGTGAATTTTTAATGGAATATTGGTAACATTATGTTATTTACTTTGATTAACTTCATGTTTAGGTTTTTTAATACGCATATAAAATAAAGACTACTAATTATTTGGTCAGTTTCTAATTCGATAAATGGTCAGTTATAAATACTTAAAACGGTCAGTTAAAAATAATAAGTGGTCAGTTAAAATAATAAATGGTCAGTTAAAATAAAAATAACAATTCATAAATTTGCCTATTACGACCATATTTGATAAATAACTAACCATTAAAATATATTACTGACCGTTTTATTTAATAACTGACCACATTCACACTGATACAATGACAACTGACCGTTTATAATATAAACTGACAATTTTGATTTTTAACTGACCATTTATTTATTTAACTGAGCAAAACTTGAATTAGTTACTGACCCATTAAATACATGCCTAAAATAAAACTTTCATGGATTATCCAACCATTATCATTACTCTAACTGTGAACCGTAGTTTTCCTGGATTAATTGCATTTCAATTTCTATGACGTTGAATTTTGAAATTGATCAACCCTTCTTTCAAAGTACACGTACAATAATTGGTCAGTGCCGAGTACTCGACCGTTGTACAGATAAATGAACGTTTGATTTATTTAACCGTAGCTGTAAATTTCCAAACGGATTTCGTTCTCACGTTCGCGAAGTCACCAGTTAGTAATTCTCATTAAAAGCCTTGTATAGAAAGCTCTGTCGCTAAAATATATCTTTATCCTGTTGTGGGATCTCAGAACCTGACCCGGTGTGTACCTACGTTAATAATTAATTATTGCAAGGCGCATCCGAATGAATAAATTGCAATCGGGCCGGGAATCAACTTGTTGCGAAATCTGCCTGCCTGCATTGCATGCGAACGGATACCGCTGCACCGCAACTGGGACCTTTGCAATTGAGCATGAGTCCTTCAGGCCCATACCAATTTTATTAACACAATTAATTAACACCCAATAAAGCAATAAGGAAAATATTCCGATCAATCCCAATTCGACGCAATGGCAACGTGGAAGCGATACTTTAAATATGCTAATTATATAAATTATAGAAAATGGGTTGAACGTTTTAATTTTTGAGATTTCCTGCATAATATATATTGAAAATAATGTTGATATAGTATAGTTTACAAAAAATACTATCAAATCTATAAATCAGTATAACTAAACCAGTTGTTTCGGGCTACCTTATCATGTTTTTCCTTTATTTATTTATTTATTAAATGCGATTTGAGGCTGCAATCCATTTCTTAGATATACATGTAGAAAAATTGATTGATTTGTGAATCGATTTATGAAAATACCTTTTAAGCTTAAACTTTGTGAGCACATTGAGCGAAAAATTTTCTTCTCCTTCACCATTTTACATTTCGATGCCAACTTATAATTTAATTTGTATATTTAAAATTTATAATGGCTTTATTAATTAAATGTCGAACAGTAAAATCAGTCACACAATATACATATTATCATAAGCCTATTCTAGATAGATAGTTAACCATATTATAAGACTTGTTTTTGGATAGTAACTGTGGTAAATAATACTATGCAGTAGTTTTAAATTATTTAAATATTCATCTTGATGACGATGTTCACAAATCCTGTTTATAGAAACTGAATAATAATTGTATTGTGATATGCTACCTTTTACAAACACTACCCTGAAAAATATTTAGTTATTCAGCGGTCTTCTTCGGAGGCCATGTTTTATTTCTTTCCGTACATTTATATATAACGGTACTGGGCCAGAGTCCTCATCCAGATCAGAGTTCCAAGGTGCCGCACGCACCTGCGGGGAGTTACTGCACCATCTTAAATATTTATTGCAAACATAAAAATAACTTAATGGGGTTTTCGTATTTTTCCCGTACCTTCCCAACAAACACGTGCGCATTTTAAGTATTGCAATATATTTAATGAATGTGTATCTTTAGATATGAAATAATTTGAGAAATCGATGAATAATACGAAATTTCTAAATGATCAGCATAATTATTTCAATAATAATAATTATAATACGTTATAAATATAAATTATCTTTCGTGTTTGACTGGTTGTGAAAATACATTAAACAGCGGGGAGCCTGCAAAAATATTTTTTCGGAAATTAACGTCTTTTGTCCATTGATTAGAATAATCAATACAATTTGCTAAATTAAAATACTTTTACATTATTATAATTACTTTGCGCTGTTATCACGGTGGATACATATAATAAATTAATAACATCTTTATCTTTAGCACACGGTGTTGTGAATATACATAATACACACATAGTATTACTTTCTAAACGTTTGTATTTTTCCATATGACAGGTGCTATTCAATATAATTTATTTTTATGCGAATGACATATATCCATTTTACAGTATTCTCTGCTTTTTAAATATTTTATTTATCAACAGAAATGTTTTATTAACTACTTTAGCGTAAAATACCATAAAATACCAAACAAATGAATAACTGTATTGATAAGGTGTTCAAAAATCACATTTTATCACCAAATATAAAAAAATATATATATTTAAACCCAGGCTTATAAAAATGATTTCGAATGTCTCGTTTATTCTCACCTCACTAAGATTGTGAGAAGATTGATTTAATATAAAACGAACAGAGAGTGCAACAATAATTCATATTTTGTCGCGTACATTCAGCTTTGTGTCAAATATAACCCGTACATTATTTTAACCATTTCTGCTCCCAGTGAGGAGCATATAAACTCCTGACTCCTGATGGAGATTAACTAAGCAAAAGTTGTTCAAAGATAACTACATGTTACCCAGTCACTCGATCACTCTTTCTTCGGGTAGGTTTAGCATGATGATAGGGGTGAAACAATGTTGAGGATTCTGCTAATTGCTTTAAGAAAAATATTGCTAATAGTAGCAGATAATTTGTACATAAATATTTCATTTAACTGAATCCAGGTTTGATTTAACTAAACCCAGGTACACGGCTAATTTCTCTGAAAAAGATATCGAAAATAGCATAAGATAATTTGTACATAAATATTCCATTTACTAAACTAAACTACTAAACTAAACTTAATCCAGGTCTTAAAGTGACATGAGCTTTTTTTATTTATGTAGTGGCGCCGCACAGATAGTCGGCGAGTTGCCAGCTTGTAATTCGCATGACTATGCAGCTAGGATGGCATCTTGAAATATAGGTAACAGAAATTTACTACACGTTAAACAGAAGTCGTAGAGCAAGGATTAATTCAAGTTTGCCCACGAACATTATTATAATCTAATTTTCGAAAGTAGATATTCTAAACAGGGCGGCTATGAAGTCTAAATTTCTTAAGACTCAGGCACATATCGTTCGTGTCATATAACCGGAAATAAATTTGTCAAATCCTGCATTGTATAATTTTACTATGAGTAGAGTAGGATGATGGTATTGTTGCTGAGTATGAGCTGCCAACTTCTGACTCTAATAATAAAATACGCCTTGCACAGCTTTCATTCTAAGCTTACTTTGTAAAAGGTACTGATATGTTCTCTCATTGTAACACATTGATACACAACCTGCGGCCCGAAATATCATTTCATGCGGCTCATTATGACAAATATGAATCACCCTTTTCATTCAAAGCTTTTAACGGACGATGGAAGATAAATATGAAATTTTCATATAAAATTTAAAATAACTTTGATTATTCCAAGTATTGTGCTACTAACTGTGACACGTGTTTCGCCTCTTTCAGAAGCATCTTCAGACTTACTATCGCAAAGTTTACTTAAGTAATGAAGCAAGATTGATTCTAACATTTTAAATTATGAAGTTACAAAATGGATTTCGGGTTTTTTTCCTTCTAAAGGAACCAAGGAAGGGGTGATAGAATCGAAACAATGCAATCAGATAATGATACTGATATTAATGAGCTGCAATCAATCAGATTGGGATTTTTCCTTTATAAGTAAGTCTGAAGATGCCTCTGTAAGAGGCGAAACACGTGACACAGCTAGTAGCACAATACGTGGAATAATCAAAGTTATTTTAAATTTTATATTAAAATTAACTTCCACAAAGTTACCGCTGAAACCATCGAAAGTAATAAAATTTTCAATTTAATATTTACTAGAAATATCGATAGTGTCTTTACTTTTACCCATGCGGCCCTCGGGCAATCTGAAAATTGATATGCTGGCCTTCTGCCGAAAAGGTTGTACATCACAGCTATAACACAATATTAATTTGTCCGTTTCTCCTTTTTCGTCCTTAATATCTGCTCGCTGAGCAGGGGTTGTGTGCAACAGCATGCGTTGAGCAAGGATCCTTGTGACTTGCCAGTCTTTTTGAATACTTCCTAACTTAACATTTTGCAACTCTACTAAATGTAGGTCCCCAATGGATAGTTTTCCGCGATAAAGAAGGAAGAAGGATGGCAAACCAAAAACTAACATAGGTAATTTTCGAGATAGAGGAACGAAAAGAGTTCTTAGCAATCATTATGTGTTATGTGAACTCACACACTGGATCCATTTCACACAAAAATAGTCTCATTTTGAATAAAATGAAATGCTATATTGATAATTAAAACTACCTTGTTGGTTGAGGGATGTGTGTATATGTTTACCGTCCATTATAAGAGGGCAGGAGGCTAAGATCACGATTCTACCCTTACCTTCAATGAAAAGGGGACGCTGAGCAACTGAATAGCAAAGACCTTGTATAAACGTCTGCTGACATGCTCCACATTGAAAACAGAAATGGTTGAATTGTTTTATAAATAGGAACGAAGAATCGGATTGTAAATTGTTAATACATTTTTTTGCCGCGCGGATTAATAACTTACCAAAGACGTAAATAAATAAATAAATTTCTTTTTAAATTCCTTCTTAAAATTAATACACACACACTTTACACAATATGTTGGCATGCTTCAAAACCGGTTGCGAAGTAAAAATATTTTCGATTTACAATCTTACAACTCTGCAATTTATCTGTAGTGTCGGTAAGTACGGTACAGCAAGCACTTCATTCTCAAATAGCTGACCTGGAATTTTTATTTTTACATGCCAGAACGGAATATGATCCGTGCATTGTACCTGCGGGTATTGGGATTTAACAGCCATAAATATTAACGGGATACGAATACCATATGTGAATTTTCGCTTGTAGCCGAGTGATCAACGCCGATGACTTCGGTTGAGGTGATCACGAGCTCGAAAAACAGTGTCATAAAATTATTTATGGTTTTTTTTAATGGTATGGATCCGTCGGTCATCAAAACAGAGAAATCAAAGAGTTAATTGTACTAGCCGATCTTTCCCTGAAATAGTAAGTTTATGCAACTGTATAACACGCAGCTATCCAGGAAAAACTTCTGTCAGGATACGCTCCATTATGATTACATATGCTTCGTATTGGGAGCGTACATAATAACATAATAATAGAATTGGTTCCTCAGCACAACGTGTAATTCAAAACGTTTCAAGTCGAGGGTGTTTTATTTTTGAAATGGATTAGGTATGTTTTATATTTATATGTGTATCATACCTGACTGAGAAGTGGGGGAGTCCTGTAACCTCATCTGAGTCCTGAGCTTAACAGTAGTTCGTTGAATTTCGTATAAAATAAAAAAATCCTTCCACTGCTCGCCATTTAAAATGTAAAGTTTTATATATGATCCCTGAAAAAATATGTGCCATGTATAAGTAAAAATCTTGCTTGTATCTATTTGGAATGAGAACTTTACTTGTAAGCAGGGCTGTGGAGTCGGAGTCGTGGAGTCGGGGCTTTTTGACCGGACTCGGAGTCGGAGTCGTTGCGGTGATTTGGTCGGAGTCATACTCGGAGTCGGAAATTTTGAAAAGTCTGAACTTTCCATTTTTGCATATATGTAATATGTAAAATTTGGCTATTGGCCGGATTGGTAGGGTTGATATTTAATTGAATACACACAAATAGGAAGATGAGGCAAAAAAAAGTGACGATATTAAACTTTTTTAGTCGGAGTCGTGTTTTTGGTCAATGTTGGAGTCGGAGTCGGAGTCGTGGTTTTGGTAAATGCTGGAGTTGAGTCGAACTTTTTTTTACCGACTCCACAGCCCTGCTTGTAGGTCAAAGGCCCTTAACCCTGTGCCCGCGGGGCTGTTATCGTTCAGAGTATCAAATTACGAAAAGACCCAATTTTCTCAGAATTGTATTTTATTTATATGTAACTGTATGGTTTTAAAAAAAATTGTAAGTGTAAATTAAGAAAATAGTACATAAATGTAAAACATGTGTAAACTTCCCTGGAAACTATGATAAAAATAAGTAAATATGTAATGGGTACTTAAGATTTGTTTTTTAATATAATCCGGCCTGCGCCCGTCACTATTCTCCTCGATCTTAAATGCTCCCGGCGTCGCAATAAGGTTAAGAATCCCTGTTCTAAGTCTCAGACGTAAAAAAATACCAATTGAATTTCAAGCAGATTATTTATTACTAAAATATTTAGTGTCTCAAATGTGGAAGATAAAAAGTATGAAATTAAATTAGAGACGTAAAGTTATCGATTGTTGCTTGTTATTAATAGTGCGATCGTTTAACAACAAATTAAAACGTCGTAAATTTTCATAAATCAGCCAGTCGAATAGGCATATAACCGGCCAAACCGGGACTCGAGCGCGGTGCCTTCGTTAGGGCTAGCCGGCACTCGCGAACCTTAGCCCAAAGGTCGAGGAAATTAAAAACTCACTAACGAATCAACCGAGCTGGCTGAAAGCGGAACCTGTTTGAAAACTTCACGCTTTCTGTAAAATGGAAATTTCTACTCGATATGCATTTGCCTATATATTTATTAGTATACACTTCAAGAAAAAGATTTCTTTGTAAGAGTTAAAAAAAACTTAACTTATTATCATTTCCCGTGGTTGAGTTTCAAAGTCGTTGGATCGGTTGCAGAGCGCGCGGGTTCAAATCCCCCAGTCCGGGCAGCTTTAATTTTCAATCAAATTATTGATTCATTTCGGAGACATGGATGGCTGTGCTGTCTACATTTATAACGTAACGAGAGCGATTGGCTCACTATTAGTGTTTCCATTTTTATCACCACTCTTTTCGAAATGGTTAACAATCAGTTCTCGTAGAAAAACTTAAAAACTTAGTATATTCTGCATAAGGATTTAAAAATATGTATATATTTTTTACTTAATTTAAAAGGGTAGTTGACAATCCATCATCATAATCGTCGTGTCTTGCACCGATACGGTCCTGTAGCCAAATGGTCAATGTGTTTGTTTATATTATAGCCTTGGTCGCGGGCTTGAATCCTTGAACGGAGACTTTCATATATTTAATTACCATTATTTTGTATAGAGTGTTAAAAAGCTCAGATTTGTGTGACGCTCATATACGATCGCACCTGCTTGAACCTTATATCGGAAAGAAAGGTCAGTCAAGTTATATAGAGGAACTTTGCGATGTGAAACGTGTTTTTTCAAAACCTGTGACGTAGTACGTAGTGCGCAAATTTGTGCTTTTGCTAACTGGCCATCAAATGCGAAATAGCATCTTAATTACCAAAGTAATAAATAGGGCCCGTAAACAAAGTGCTAAAAGAGAGTTGAGTGTACTTAATATTTTTGCTATACTAGAATTCTAACAAGTAAATGTCCAAATGCTATAAAAGGGTGATGGATAAAACTTTGTACAGACAGCGTTCGTGGGTAAACGTATAAATATGTAAGCTCGCTATATCCATTGGAGAGATATTAAATGCCTTTATTTCTACGTTCCCGTGCATTTTATCATCTTTTATATTATCCTCGTTAAGTAATTTATGTGTTTAAAACACACGAAGGTTTATAAAATCAAGTTCTTTAAGATTATTGCTTAGAGCAAGCCATTGCGAAAGAGCTAAATACTTTTTCAGCTAAAATTGTTTTCCGCGTATTATGAAAACTGGAAACATTAAAAATTGTAATGACCCGCGTTGCGTAAAACTCTCGATACGTAAATTAACATAAATTAATAGAACGAAGTAACTTGCATTAATCGTATTTTATTAATCAGTCAATATCATTTAGAAAAAGTCCGCGCGTAAGACGAGAAAGTCGTTTTTTTAAATTATTTATTCAAATAAATTGTCTCGAGTCATAATCTATAATAATATAATAATTTGAGCCGATATTCAATCTGGAATAAAACGAATTCATTTAAATAGACGTTCTCTTTATAATCGTCTCTGCGAAAAACCTGCAAAATTAAAACATTTTAATTGAAATAAAAAGCTTTTCAAACTAGAATCACAAACTAATTATAGATTCACATTAGGGATTTAAATGTTCGTTAGAAGCGATTACCTGTTCGAAAATCTAATTTTAATTAATACCTTCTACTATTTGAATATATTCGAACGTAATAATGTATGTATTCCATCATGTATATTCATTGATTTTTTATATTTCTGGCTATACGTATTTTGACGCCTAGTGACATTTTTTTGCTAACCTAGTGACTTAATACCATGCATTAATAATTTTTCAATAAATTATTAAATATTATAATTTTTTTTAAAAAAGATGAATATATTGGATTAGAATCTTTACTTCACGTGGACTCGACAGCTGCTATTTTTAGAATATAAATGAAGTATACATTAAAATTAAATTGAATTGATAACTGATTGATTTGGTACGTTGTGTAACAAACAGACACGTGTTTTATTAGATTGAATTTCCACAAATTTACAGTAATTTTCATTGAAAGTATCGAAGAATATATGTATGTATTGATTAAAAGAACTTTCATTAGTTATCGGACAATAATTACGATCGAAACTACGGCTTTGTGGCAATTTCCGTCGGGTCCAATTGATTTTTCTCTCATTTTCCCTCTAGATATGGAAACCTTTTCGTGTAATTGTAAAGAATCTATTTAATTTGGCTGCATTGAAAATTTTTCATTAAGACATACTTTAAAACGTGTGTATCTACACTATTTAAAAAATAAATTTGGCAAATGCTGCATGCTCCCCACCTCTGGATGGTGTGGTTAATTTGTGTGAATTAATTAATGAATACGGAAAGAAAAATAACAATGTATTTTAGTTCTACATAAATTATTTTATATATTTGTTGATAGCTATTTCGGCTTACGCCTTCGTCAGAACTAGTTCTGACGAAGGCGTAAGCCGAAATAGCTATCAACAAATATATAAAATAATTTATGTAGAACTAAAATACATTGTTATTTTTCTTTCCGTATTATAATGGAGTTCTACCAAGTAAATGCCTACTCAATCAATTATTAATGAATATAAATTTAAGCTTGATTTTAATGTTGAGTATGAAACAAAGCTATCATTTTCCACAGAGCTGCTTTCAAAGAAAAATGAGATCCACCGCACGTTCGTCTGAGATGTCAAATTGAATTGAATTGATCTCGAAAATATTCAACTAAGGCAATGACGTATTGGGTAATATAATATTACGTTTCACTTTAGTATCTAATTTTACTCGAAATAGCCTTCAAAATAATGCAGACATTTCAAACACGAACAAATTGTCCAAGCCGCACTGGCGCCAGAGATACATACAATAAATATGCTGTGAGAATGGAGCGACAGGTCAGTTTATTATAATAAAAAGGTTAAGTAATGAGCAATTCTTTTGCTTTTTAAAATACACGCAAATAACATTTAGATTTTAAGAAATGATAACCTGCAAGAAACGGCTGCTTTGCATTAATGCAAACTCCAGCGAGTGGAAACTGCCTACCAGGCTTGGAGATCAGATCAGCTGTCGAAATCCGGAGATAGCATCTTTTCGCTTCATGCCGCTTCGCATCTAGGACGCCGGCGACGCTGCATCAAAAAAAGGAATGTGACAGAACGACCTTTTCGATACTTAGTACTCGGTTTTACAAAAATGCTCAACCCTGTCTCTATCGTATACGAAGAGCACAACTGAGATATCATTCAGATTCAAACGATGCGTTTATCTTTACGATGAATATTTTTTGGATGAATTTATTTTAAATTATCAATTAAAATTTATAACTTTTTTATTTTACATGTTCTGCAATTACGCTTGAGGCACGTTTGATTTATTTGAGAAGCAAGCAACATTCCAAAAGTAAACTCAAAAGATCGCGATTCAATTATTCTTGAAACGATACTTTTGTTTTTTGAATGTCAGTATTCGCAAGGGGTTTTCGATAATCGTTTTCCATACTCAAAGCTACTAGTTGATATTATCTTCAGGCTAAAAGAGAATAGCTAAAATATATATTGTAAATATAATAAAAGAATACACATCGACAAATATTTTTTAGTATGTACTCACAAATAAATACCAATTTCGGGTTTGCAGTGCAGTGGTCAACGTCGTTGGTTCACATCTGTGTTTGTGTTGTGTAAAAATTTCTTCCCACCCATCCGATCCTTTGAGCGGGACGTAGCAAGACGACAAGCTAACCACTAGTCTTATCCTAACCTTGTGCTTTATATCCCTAATCTGAAAACAGGTTTATAACCTAACCTAACCTAACCTAACCTTGTGCTTTATATCCCTAATCTGAAAACAGGTTTAGCGGCTGAGTGAAAAGCAGTTCTCGTAGAAAAATATCTTGAGATACCTCTATTAGGACGTGTGTTCCACATAGGGAGCGGAAATGGATTAAAATACCAATTTTGGGCAATACTAAAAGACAAAAAGTGGTGATTTGCTGGCAAAGATTTTTCGTTTTGACCCGAAATACGTACCATTCTTAAAGTGACCATACGTCCCGTTTTGAACGGGACCGCCCCGTTTTTAGGTAGCCTGTCCCGCTGTCCCCAAGTACAGCTTCGGGGCGTCGAAATGTCCCGTTTTCAAAAAGAGGGCAACACACGGTAACAATTTAAAAAAAAAGTGCAAAAAATCGACGATGGTGCGTAGTATAGCCGTTTCGAATAAGTTTGCGGAAAGATACTAGCTTGATTTCGGTGCATATGGCTACAGCGGGTGGCTGGTGAGAGTGGTGAGTCATGTGCATGTGCATGCGCAATCCCCAATAGTAATAGGTGAATTAAAAGATCGCCTCGACGAATGCACTTGTGTTACTATATTAACTGATGCTTCAAACCACGGAACCAAGAAAATATTTCCAGTCTTAATTCGCTTCTTTTTACCATACGAAGGCGTACAAGCCAAACTTCACAATTACAAGTCGGAATACTTAAAGCGATGTTGTAAGTTAAAATAAATTTTAAAATATCCTGCCAAGAATTCCATTCTTATTTAAAAGGAAACCCAGTTATACTTAAGAAAATTTGTTCATCAGAAAAATATGAAACAACATAATTTTTTTCATATTTATATTATTTATTCCTGTTATTTTCTTTATCAACATTCCTTTTCTTTTTATTAATACATGAAAACTATGAAAAAATACGTGATTTCTTGAATATATGTACATACAATTACGTAAAAATTGGTAGATGTCCCGTTTTGAGGACAAAAATAAATGGTCACATTAAGCGAGGTTATCAATTTTAATTTTCAATTAATTATCGATCGTTTGAAAAAATCCCTACTTCCAACGTACAATTGAAATAACGATTGATAACATCGAGTAGTGGTTTGTTGGTGGTACCCAAGTATCGAAGCAACGTTACATCCCTATTACCAAGTAACAGACACCGCACAGTCAGTTAGTTATCGCTTCCTTTCACTTATTAATGTCGGCATATTCGTGTTGCATACCTTTGGGGCATAATAGATTATTATTTGCAATATCGCTTTCTAGATCAAGGATATTCGTACAAACAAAAAAATACGACTTGCTCGATTCAGCAATAACAATCCGTGCCACACATAATATAATGTTTTATTTTTCCATGTTGATTTTACTCATTTTTTCACAATGGCTTGCACAATGAATTAGAAATAAAATAACATGATAAGTTAAAAATTGATCAAGGTCTGTGCTAATTAAATTCAATAATATATTTGGGTTTTCACACCCCTAAGGATTGCCAATCAGAAAAATTAAGTCTGGCAGGGTTAAGGAAACACTTTCCCAAAGATATTCCAAAAGCAACGTTTCCAAATTATCAATCAGTATGCAGTGACATTTTAACCTGTTTAACGTGTCTATAAATTAGTCTCAAGTCACGTTTCTTTGACTCTAAGCTCAGAGAGACTGATAATATTTTGACTATGAATGGCTAACATTATAACTTTATTACAAGCTTTTCAAAAAGTCTAAAATATTATGTCATAAATATCTCAGTTGCGATATAAATTCATTTATCGATAGCCCCCAATCAATCTCAATATAGTATTGGAGAAGCCAATAGTTGGTTAAATCTTGATTTATATATAAATTAATGTGCATATAAAATATTGTTATTTTTGAAACGTCCCTAATTAAACGAAAGAGTCTCGCGCAGTTATATAATACCTTCATAAACAGTAAACAACAAACTTTATCTTACATTTAAATACATTTTAAATTACTGTTACTTAGAAGCTTATCTTTCTTATCGATTGATCATTATAATCAGATGTTAGCATAGTGATTGAATAATTAATTATTCACATAAATTAACCTTACTGTATTGAATAGGCAACGCAAGGGGTTTTGCTCAGCGTTTTTCAAACTTTTTCAACGCTAACCACGTAGCAGTACTGTATTTTATAATGTCTCAAGGCTGATGATCCGTTGAAAGCCATACCAAATCTGCTATGCAACATTTGATTTTGTCACATATTTTTTTATCCCGCCTCGTTATCAGTACAGTTGGAATTTCAGCAAAAACATTACTGACGTCTTCTTTTCGCTAGTACTAAGCAGACGAAGACTTGTAGGTCCTGTGACAACTTTCCATCCATTAAAATAGAAGACTCCCAGCTCTCCGTCTTCCCTCGGGAGTAGAAAATGTGAAGATTTTGAAGCTGATGTATGACGAATATCAGGATGCTGATGAGAAAAACATAAAATATATTTGTAGGTTAACATAAATTACTTTCACATCAACTCAAGAAAAAGAAATGTATTTTTATAATTTAATACTATTCCATTCCACCGATAATTGACAAAGAACACCTAAGAAATGATCACATTACGCATTTTTTTTTAAATACTGTTTCCACATACATAATATGCTATACAAATGAAACCAGTCTCAGTCATAATAAAGTAATTGGAATCAATACAAAAAAATATGCTTTATTAAACTGAATTTAACGCCTTTCCATCTTCAAAGTGAAAATTAAAATCACTTTAAAGACATTCGCCTTCAAGTGCCTTTTTTATAACTTGTCTTTTCTCATACAAATGTCTACATTACGTGTTTTCACGTCTTCTCCGTTTTATAAATATGCCGTTTGTTGTTTTATTATTTACAAGCCAATTTCAATAAATTTACAGACATACTGTCTGAAAAATACGTAAATTTATTGAAATTAAAACTATCTTATATAAAATACAAGTATGCAAACAAAACATAAATTATAATAAAACAATTTGAATCATATAACCAGATACATATGCATATCATTACTGCTGAATAATTTTAATTACTAAATATATTTAAATAATAAATTAATTGAATAACAACATAATATTCAAGATCGATTTACTCTAAAACTGTTATTTCCAAATAATAAAAAAATCGCAAACGAGAATGTCTCTGACAATTGCCATTTGTTTCCCTTTGTCGAGGACCATTTTATTTGTGGAGCGACCACGCAGTTTGAAAAACGTTGTTTGAGTCTATGTAAAACAACATCTACTCTATAGCAACACTGCTGTGATAACATCAAAGTATACTGTTAAAATTAATAATGTAGGGACTACTTTAAAATGATCAAATTCTGTTATCTTAATACAATATGGAACCTGTATTTCGTTTTCTACAATTGGTTAATCATATTCAATAATCTAACTACATCGACCACCTCTTTCTAAAATTATTATTTATGTTATTTGACCTAGACATAATATTTTTTAGATTCAGTCTCATTACATAATAAATTTTAAATCTTGGTCATGAAGGATCGGTTTGAGTAATGTTGCTAAAATTCACCTCGATTCAATATCAATTGATTTTTTTATCAAATTGACAATTTAGCTGTAATGTGTGTATCTGATTACTTGTGTCCTGTAGCCGAATGGCCATCACTTTTCAGCGCAGATATGTATGGGTATGATATTTATATTCCTCCAACCCGTCTGATCAGTGGCGGATTATGCCATTGGTAGGCCCCAAGTGCCTTTTTTGCGAATGATAAAACAGTATCGTAAAATCACGAATACTTTGCTATCATTGTTGATTTCATTCTAAATCGTTTCTCAAAATTGTAATTTCCATTTTTATTGTATATGATCGAGATCGTGGCATGAACAATAAACGGTATTCCCCGCAGTTCAGTGGAAATAATTCAGCACCCAACACACCTGCACATCGTTCTTTATTATTTATGACCCTTCCATCGGTCATTCAATATAACGAGCATTGAATATGCATTTTTCAATGTGACAGCATAATTTAATTTTCCAAGCCAAATACATGTGTCAAAACTATTTGTCTTTATACATAATGTCAGCTATATCAATGTGTGTTATTTTTGAGGCCCTTAGGTTTGGCGGAACCAAGAGCGCGCGCCTCTTGCACTCATGGGGTAATCTGCCGTTACGTCTGATCGTAAAAAAGGAACCATAGAGAGAGCTATTAACAAACTATTATTCGTTTCTAAGCCTCGTCCGAATTTAATTGAATTTGCTAACTATTAATTAAGTTAATTAATTACCGCTTAACATAAATTTACTATCGAAAATAACAATCAGTTGCAATATAATTTCCAATAAGTATAGTTATTTTATAAAGAGTAGGACTGTTTTCACTATTGGCAAGCATTATAAGCCAATGAAGGAACCAACAATTACAATTAAGTCTCCATAGTAACCAAATAAAATGTGTCGAATTAATTAAGGCTTTTTAATATGCCGATATAGTGACACCTGTTATTTCATGTAGCTACCGCTGAAATATTGTTTCCATAATTAATACACCATCATTTATCAGATTTGACGATAAAGAAGATTTCTAGATAGCCTTAAAAATGTTAAGCTTAAATTATTGACCTGACATAAAACAGCTGAGACGCTTCATGAATATGTATACGGAAGCCTTAATTTTTCCGGCTGGTATTTATGTAAGAAATTTATTTCGATGCTCATGTATTGAGGCTGTGATGTTTTGAATAATTAATTACACCGAAAGATCGATTCGCGAACGACGAGCGATGCTATGAATGCTATGCATATCAATATTATCAATTAAGTGTTATATAAGCCATATGTAATATATATATGAAATTTCAGATTCACATAAACTAGCCAAAAATAAGCCAGAAACATAGAAAGAGAGAAATAAGATAAAAAATATTTTAAATATATAAAACTCATTTTAAATTATATCCAAATCAGTATATTATTAATTCAAATAATATTTCATAGTTCCTCGACTGACTCCACCCTGCGTTAGTAATTAAATTGTATTATATTGACACGTAATACAATGAAATATAATAACACATATTTAGTACTTATTCCACTAAAAATTGTATGGATCAGGACCGGATTCGCTCATGGCGAGCATTATCAAATGATAAGAAATACAACGAAACAATGATATTTCGTCAAAAGTTAAGCATTATATTAAAAATAATAAAACATTTTTTATTATTTTTATTATAATGCCAATCCACCAAGTATTGACGGTGAACACCTTAAAAGTGAACATTATGACATTGCAATGAGATTTCGGCAGCTACACGAAAATATCATATTCTCAGTCATACAGTTTTTAGCTCATTTACAGATGTCGATAAGAATATATGAAGCTGATAAATTAGTATCAAGCCGTGTCTCATATCTCATGGAATGAACTTCAGCCAACAGGTCACTGAATATTCTGCTCATCTGGACTCATATGTAAATTTTAGTCTTAAAGTCATCTGTCAATTTCAAAATTATTGCAGTGTTAAAACACAATTCTGTAATATATTGCATGTTGGGATCTAAGCACGGTAGAATGCATGTTTGTCTAGTGATATTAAAATACCAAAGAAGACATTTTCAAATAACCCACGTAGATACGACAGAATTATTTAAACAAAAAAAACGAATAGAGATGCAATTCATTAGCCACACATTGATAGTGAAATCTCGTAAAGAACCGATGAATGTCTGTTAAAATTACACAACACCTCTCGTTAAATGTTCCTCCCTATAGCGTAGTTTTTTTTGCCACGCGAAAAAATTTCAAGATCAATTTAGAATGTTCATTAATATATAATAATTTCATATATGTACGTGCATTAAAAAAATATTTGTCTGTAGCTGTTTGACAAACGTTTGATTTTCTGATTTCAGGCAATTCCCAAAATACAATTGAAAGAACTTATCCTGCAATTTTGTACGGTTGCATATTCTCGCTAACCCCCTCGACCTGACTTAGTTTTATTCGATTTTTTTTCATCTTGAGAAATGACTTCTTTTTTTCATAATTAAAATGAGAAATTCAAATGATTTGCTAATAATAAATTTAATCAAGTGAACAGTACTTTATTAACCATTAACAAATAATGTGGGCATGAAACGTGTGTCGTTAGTAAATGAACGAATCCAAACGATATATAATACTAATCTATGAAGTGAAAGAGAATCACTCGCCATTTGGATCCGAACTCGGACAAGAACGACGTATCCGTGGAATAATAGTAAATTTTACCAGCTGAATATAATTTTGCAGCTTTCGACGTGCGATGTGTATTAGACTCGTCAGTTTTACGATAGATTCGTCAGATGATTTACAATTCTTGGGGCCATTGACGCCGAAGAGAGTCGCCACTTATCGAGTATGGACCAGTAACGATACGTCCAGCATAAAGACCTTACAATTTGAAACCAGTAGTGGCTGGTAACATGCTGAGAATACAGAATTGATAAAGATTTGACTGTGATAACTTATAATTGCATCAAGAACCATTTAACAGAAACAATTGATTACTATTGAGACGTTTACTGCCTTTCCAAGCAATTGGTGACTATGATAAAATTTTGAGAAAAAATAATTTGAATTTTTAGTTGATGATAATTTATAAAAAGCGATCCATACGAAAATGAACTAATTTCTTTGTAAACAAACAGTAAATAGTTGCATTGACTGTCTCTTTGCTAAGAAAGCTAGAGTTTTTGATTTTTCGCTAAAAAATCTAAAAATTTTAGCAGACGTCGATTATTTTTCCGAAAGGATGTTAAGAGTATTTTTAAGTATTATACTGCGATTACTGAGAACCATATATAAAGCAAAAATATTTAGCAAATGGCATTTGTAACTCAAGTTCAGAATTTTTCCGACCTACTGCCTTCTTCCATGGAACGGCAGTATAGCATTACGTACAATAATCAATATGGAGTGGGGGTGGCGTAGTTATATGAACTGACAAATTAAATAACCATGTCCATACCAGATATCAATTTAAAACCCACAGAAGAGATGCAAAATTAAGTCTAAAGTTCGGCCTCAATACAAAACTACAAATCTATTTTTTGGAAAAGGATCTTCTGTATATTCTCTTGCTTAAAAAAGCCATCAGATAACTATCTCGTTCCCTGGAGAAAAATGAACAACTGACTGGTTTAATCATTACAAAAACTACTAAAAAGTAATAGTTCTTTCATGGCAGTTCAAGATAAATTGTAGAGAAACGTAACAAAACTTAAAACACGACATTGCCTTACGTGTCGCGATGACAATAAATAATAATTGACGCACAGCTTTAAATAATTATTATTTTTATCGATGATAGTAAATTCCTAATTTTAAAAAGCATAATGAGCTTTACGAGGCTTACAAATTAAGCCCAGGAATGTGGAATGTAATAAATAGTCATGTATTCTTTGTAAGTTATAGACATTCACATTTGACCTGCTGTTTGTCATCGGCTTCTTATTAAAAAAATTATCGGAATTTTTTCGTGTTGTGACATTTCCCAACAATGGACGCTCACTTAACAGTAGTGCAAGATTATATCGCCGGCATATTCTTCTCGCAGATCTGTTTTTTTAAATTTATTAAATGTATAAATATTTATGATAATAAATAATCATTTATTGGCTTGCGAGATAATAAATTTTGACTCGCGATAATCGATGGCGCTGTAATATTTAAATTGATGTCTTTTGAGGTTATAATTGAGTGGTGAACGTCGCTGGATTATATTTTTTGAAATGTAAAATCATAAATCAACGTAATAAAAGCAAAAAAAAATACCGATAGCGAACGCTATAAGCGCACGTTTACCTTGCAGCTAGGATGTGATTTTTGACATTTTTAGATATGTTTTATGGCACAATAAAAATTCTTTTAAAATGTAGCCTTGTCAGTGGAATACGTATTTACATGAGAAAGATTAGAAGACATTTTCAGAAACAACTTGTGAATTATGTGTGATCGGAATGTAAATCGCTGATAAAAATGAATTCGTATTCGAATAATGGCACTGAATCAAAGAGTATCAACTCTTAATTCATGAAAGATGACAACGACCTCCACAGAACGTTTGAGCAGCTTGACGGCATCGAAATTACAGCCCACAGTGGGCTCACTATTTTTTTTTCCAAAAGTGTCAAAGTATCAATCATTCATCAGAGAATTGGATGTTACCTTATTTAAATTTCATGGAATGGCCAAATTAGATTTTTTTTTACTATGTCCGCTCCCAACTTGGAGCATATGGACTCCTCATGGAGTTTATCTCAACATATGTTTTTCTAGAAGAACTGCTTGTTATTCAGCTGCTCAACTTTCCTTTTTCGAAAAGAGTTCGGATTGCAAGGATACGAGAACTAGGACTGGACTAGTAGTTAGCTAATCGCCCTCGCTGTGCGTCGCATTTTAGGATAGTAAAGGAGGGAAGGGATTTTCAAAAACACAAACACCAATTGACCTCAAACGTAATCGATTTAACGACTGAATAAATCTACTCGTAATAGGACTCAAACCCGCGCGGTACGTCACGGAAGTCAACGACGCTAATCACTACACCATGGACATGGCTAAAAAATATTAACCAAAATTAATTCGGAAAAGAATTTCGTCAGTTCGCAAGAGACATCCGTAGCATTCGAAAAATGTCAAAAAGTGTATTTGGTAAAAATGTTGGTTAAGATCCTTTCGTCGTTAAGCATCGATATGATAATAACTCAAAAAGATCACTTTGCCGTCTTTCATCTATCCATTCTTTAATATTCTGTGTTAATTATTTAATACAGAACTATAAAAAAATGCCTCCTCTTCAACAATAATTGCTCCTTATGTCCAAAAATTCATTGCACATTTTTTTATTATTTTGATGCTGGAATACAAAACAGGTAGCCTACCGCCAGCCATTAAATGAAAAACTCGATCGATACTTAACTTTATTAACTTTATTAACTCTTTGAATGCTGGACTGCGAAATATCGTTGCTTATAAAACCAGCTAGAATTTGCCAACGACTACCGTTGTTGACTTATTGATGATGGCATTATACTCCTATTTCAATGTTTACCTATAATCGGCATTGAAAATAGTTCATAAACTGATAATCTCCCCCTCACGCTCGCACTTACAACCACTTAGAGAGAGTTGCCAAACACCGCACCAAATAGGACAAAAAATAAGAAAATAAATGCCTTGTTTCTGTATGTGATGCAGTGCTTCACAAACTAGGGCCCGTAGGTTTTCTTCGGTGGTCACACAAAACATGTTTATCGTTCAGGGGACCCACGAATTATTTTTTTCAGATTTAGGGAGCCGTTGTATTAAAAAGTTTTGGAAGCACTGATCCCGAACACCTCAACAGCACGCTCGTACGTAAAAGCAAGAGAGATAGAGGAAGCGCTAGCAAACATTTATCTGTAATGCAATTCAAATAAAGTATGGCACGTTCACTACTGAAGTATGTCAATTCATAATGTGTAATGTTTTCATTAAAAAAAATACTAATTTGGCATTACTTGTCAGTATTTTGCTAACCACAATGGCAGACAAAGGGTTAAGATATACCTTAGATCAGTGATCGCGAGCTAAACGGTAGCTCGCGAAGGATATAGTTGAAAAACCCATGCTTTTTACATGGACAGCTGCAAGTGGCCTACTCACGCGTTGGAAAACCTTCTGATTTATTCGTGTACGCACCAGACAGAAAAAAATATGTTATATTCAAAAGCACTTCAATAAACAGAATTAAAACTTAAACACTTTCTTTCTTTGCCAGGTACTCGCTAGTTTTGTTTATAAATACGTAATTAAAGTACGCATCTTACATATGTTTCATTCGAAGTCTGATTTTATTTAAGTAATAAATAATAATATGTATAGTACAATCAAAGACGACGATAAAACAATATAAAAAGGTAGCTCACTAGACAATTTTAGTTTCTCAAAGTAGCTCGCATCCTCATTGAGTTTGGAGACCACTGCCTTAGATTCATTATTTATTTATCTTATATTAACTACTGCACTGCCGAGACAGGAAAATGTTTTACACATTGATAGACACCGGTCAAACGTTTTCAGTAGCTGAATCGCAATATACCTTCGCAATATCTGTATCTGATTCGACGTTGAGCATCCTGCGCGTCTAACTGATTATGTTAATAAATATGAATGCGCAGCTACCATTCCTCGTCATATCAGATGCGGTCAATCTTCACCGATAAGATTTTGTTTGACAGCTGTGTCCGGTCGTACGCGGCCTCCAATAGCGCGGGACTGGTCGCATGTTCGGCACATTATTCGAAGATACCAAGACAAGAGACTGTTAACCAATAGACAAACACACTTAATTTCCTATGTGTAAGATTTATAATTATTTCAACCCGTTTGACACGAAAGCGGTGGCTTTCAAAGTGAGAGCGGCAAAAACCTTTTAATTTTTTAATAATTTAAACCAGTGGACTCGAAGTCGGGCTTTTCTGGCCGGAGTTGGAGTCGGAGTCGTCGCGGCATTTTGGCCGGAGTCAACTTGGAAATTTTCAAAACTTTTTATTTTTGCATATAATATGTAATTTTTTTAACTATTGGCCGGATTGGTTGATTGATATTTAATTGAAAACACATAAATAAGAAAGGTAGGAAAAAAACGTGACGACATTAAGCTTTATTTAGGAGTCGGAGTCGGAGTCGTATTTTTTTAACCACCTCCACAGCCATGATTAATGCCATTTCAATTATTTATGGCTGAAATCCGTTTATTTACCCAATTATTTTTGCTATGTACTTCCAGATATATTGTTTGATGACCAGGACCGGTTTCGCTCGCTATAAATATAAAATATATTGTTTTTATTACTTTGCATTGAACTTGTGACATCAGTGAAATTTGATACCAAAACGTCCGTTATAAAAAATATATATTAGCATGCATTTCATATTTTAAATAATAATTATTCATTTGCACCTGTGACATAGCAATAAAATTGAAATATCGAGCCCGTTTATTCGTGGAAAAATTAATAAAGAGTTGCGATTTCATCGATTTAATAAACATATAAAAAAGAAATCCTTATTGATATGATTCGAAGAATTAATGTATAAATACATTTAACATGTATTAAAAAGAGACTACGCATGGATCAATTTTTTTTTCGAATGAAGGACCTGGTAAATAAAGTTATCAAAGCGTCCGTACTGGGACTGGGACCCGTGGTCATCGGAACCGATGAGCACGTCGCTGACCACTCGGCCTGGCACGAGCCATCTTTGTCTTGGATGTTTGGCGCAAGCGGACGAAGCACCACGGTACCAATTTGCTGGCGCAATATCACTTTCAAACAGTGATTCTCAATCTAAGGTCTACAGTTTTCTCAGGTAGGCCGCACAAAACATATTTGTTGTTCAATGTGAGCGCCGATTTTTTTTTCAGATTTAGGGGTCCGTTGTTTGAAAAAGTTAAAAGGGAAGCACTGTTATAGAAGACAGTGGCAAAGCACATAATACTATCGAATAATTTAAAAAAAAACATCAGCTAATTTTTGCTATACACACGTTCAAATCCATTAAAAAAACCTTTTCTTAAATGTTTCCTTTATCACTGTCTTTCATAGGATCTATACAGGGCTGTGGAGTCGGAGTTGGAGCGGCGTTTTGCCCAGAGTCGTACTCGGAGTCGGAAATTTTTAAATGTTTGAACTTTTTATTTTTGCATATAATATGTCAAATTTGGCTATTGGCCGGATTGGTAGGATTGATATTTAATTGAATACACATAAATAGGAAATTAGTAAAAAGAAGTGACGACATTAAACCTTTTTTAGTCGGAGTCGTGTTTTTGGTCAATGTCGGATTCAGAGTCGTGGTTTTGGTAAATGCTGGATTCGGAGTCAGGAGCCGAACGTTTTTTTTACAGACCCCACAGCCCTGGATCTATACAATACTAAATATCTCAAAGTTTTTCGTACTCGTGCATCGGTATGATATTTATGTGCAATCTTTTTGAACCGATTAGTCCATTTTTGTGTATACTATTGTGGTATGATTCTAATTATCTTTGATGAAAATAATTGCAATCATATATTAACATGGCGGTCAAGGAGAAAGCTACGGATCACTCAAAACTTTACGCGAGAAAGACACATATTATAATCATGTCCATCGTTACAACTTTTACGATATATTTAATCATAATATATTATAATACCATGATTTAATCAGATTGGCGGAACGCCGTTCTTCTGTCAGTTTTTCTTAATGTTGTTGAAGTTAATTATTATTTTCGTTACGAATTGTATATTTATATCCTTAATTAATTAGTAGTCAACATAATTGATTCACGATACGGTAGCTATTCTGTAATAAATAAAACACTATCATGTAAAAAGAATAAATTACTAACACTTAATTGGTAGAACTCCATTATAATATGTTAAAAATGGCAATTACTTGGTTCCAAAAGAATAAGGAACAATATTACCGTGTTTATCTTATCACAAAAAACATTTTTTTACACGGAGATTTTTTTAGATTTTAGATGAACTATAAATATAAGGAAAATAACTTTATTAAGTTTGCTTAACTCTATCAAACAATATTCACAACACTTTTTACAAGTGGGAAAGGTGTTTTTCGTGATTTAAATAACGATGTCAACCGATATACAATATTTATAATAATGCATACTTTGCAACAAACTGGCAGTGTGCACTTCAATTTATTGTTTATCGTTCCAAATTCTAAATTTGAAAAAAAAAAAATGAATGAGTTTCTTTTATGAACATAATATTATTCTATATGAGAATAATTAACATTTATATTTTTGTAATAAGAACTAGATCAACTCTTTGTTGTCAATTTATTCGTAAATTATCAGATCGTACATTGCATAAAGTAATAAAATATCTCCTTATTTAGAAAGTGTGAACAATTATGTAGTGGCCATTATCTATAAAATGTATCTGTCGGACAAGAGTGGAATAAATTATGATTTTGGAGTGGAGAACGCGCACGTGGACATCGAGAAGTATCACTTCATTCCACTTGCCAGGGCTTGCCATTGACGATGATGATGACCGGGTCAGCATTCCGACTTTGCCTTTTGTGGCAACATGTTTGTGGCCACACTACATACCACAGTTTGACTTGATACCGACAACATTCGAACTGTTTTCTTGTGTTACGTCACAAGACGTAAATAAACAGTATCTCAAACTGTATTTTGCTTTCATTAACCGTTTCGCTGCCGTAATGCGTAACGCGGTACGATAATGATCACACCCACAGCTGCAGTGTAACATTCTAGCTCTTTATTATAGAAAAGTCTAGAGAAAATATATTTGAACCCTGAAATTACGTTATTGGATTGCAAAATAATTGTCTTAGGTGGTTCGTTTCTTTTTTTCAACATCTTTTGCAAACTTATATCGTGTTGACTTTTTTTATCTCGAAACAGAGATTATCAAGCAAAACAATATAAATAAAAATATTATACGAAAGCATTTAACACGCGAGCCGAAATGCAGAACGGCGACAAAGATGATTCAAAATCTTTATCAAACGATTACGGGTTCCGTGGTCTGATGTCAACGTCTTTCATTGAAAGTTTCTTTATTTCAATCGAATTATTGATTTTTATATTCGGAGTCATGGATGTCTGTGTTGTCCCTCACACATCATCCGATCCAAAAACGAGACGTAGCGATAGGGATTAGCTAACCATTAGTCCTGTTCTTGTCCCATATTTTTTATTATTACTGTCTAATAAGTCTCACAGGCTGAGCAGCTGAATAATAAGCAGTTATTGTACAAAACTTCTGTTGAAATCGAATCCTTCTACAGAGTCCATATATTCCACAATGGGAGCAGAAATGGCTTTTGAAGAATATTGATGACTTTCAACATCATTTTATTAATTCTTAATTTTGGTGGATTTGGTATAGTAAGATTAAGTCAAAATATAATACATTGCAAAATATTTTCAGATCAAATTTGAATTCACTCGTACACTTGAAAGACACGAAGATGCTGAAAGGTGAAACCCGCTTCGTTAGAGACAAAACTCAGGGCAAATTACAAAATTCAAACGATTCAAATTTGATATTGAAATTCCACCAAGCACCTTCATTCTAATTCATTAATTTTCTGATTTGTTAGTTGAGCAGTATTTACCATGTAATAGTTTGTATACATGAAACAATATTATATTCATCGGGCAGATAAATTTCTGCGCACCACATGTTGGTCGTTTCGCGGTCGGTTTCTTTTGCATTTTATTATTTTGAAAATAAGTGAGAATCGTGAAGGCCCGCTGGTGCTGCCACTTCATGCTGGGCCACGTTAGACCACGCCACTCCGTGCCACTAATACTTCATTCCACGTGATATTCATGATGACGACAAGTGCCGCCGGAGCAGGTGCTCAACTAGACGAAGAAAGCTGATTGCAGTGGCGGGGAACTTCGACAAAGCAAAGGGAGCTTAACAAAATGCGTTTACAAAAATGTTCGAGTAAAAAATACCACTTTATTTTATTGTTGTAATAATCTCCAGTCAATCCTTCTATAGCGCCAAAAAAGGGAACTGCCCCCATAGGAGACTAGGCACCTTTGCGAAATTTAGGGCTGGCTCTTGTGTATCAAGTAATTTTAATATGTAAATGCCAAGCAAACACATGAATATTTTAAATGACAATCAACTACTGAGAAACATAATTCCAATAAAAATCTTTCTGTATTGACCAAGTAGAACTCAATTATAACACAGTGAAAAATAGCAATTTATTTCAGTTCTATAAAAATTTTATAATTTATTCGATCGCTATTTCGGCTAAAACAATGATCGGAACTCAAGAGTATTGCTTCCCTACCCTTTTCATGCAACGGCCTACTATATTTTAAAAAATAGTCCCCGGCCCCTGAAAAAAAAAAACACTACCAAGAATATAAAATAATTCGTACGACCACTGCAATTTTAAGCAGCCCTCTCCGATTTTCTTAAACGCTTGCAATTTGGCGTTTACATGCTCCACTAAGAAGGTATGGCCAAGACCCAAAACCGTCGCCACTCGGCCTCTAGTTTAATTACTTTCAGCAAAGAAAAAACGATATATTACTCTACAAACAAGGCACAGTACGCCATTGTGTATTTGCTTCGAGAAACCCGTTTGCATTGTGCACGGCGCTAGTTGAGATTGAGTAATTTAGCTATTTTGAAATATTCCGTGAGGTCAATGCGGTACGATTACATTTGTGTTTTTTTTTAAATCAAATCCCTCGCAAAAAAGTCCACGTTTACATCTACCAAGAGGTAAATATACTTTTTTTGTTTAATGGGCTTTGATAAATAATAGTCGATATAAAAAGTCCACAATTCTAAATTCTTATGAAGGTACCTACCTACTCGAGATATACAAAAATTGATTATATTTTCAACAATTATAAAATTTACGTATGTGTGTGTTTTGCACATTCACCCTCACCTGCTCAAACCTAATAATACGAAGTCTTCAAGGCAGGATTGTGGAGTCGATAAAAAAAGTTCGACTCCGACTCCAGCATTTACCAAAACCACGACTCCGACTCCAACAATGATCAAAAACATGACTCAGACTAAAAAAAATCTTTAATATCGTCACTTCTATTCCCCAATTTTCCTATTTATGTGTATTCAATTAAATATCAACCATGCCAATCCGGCCAATATTCACACAGCCCTGGTTCATAGTAAGATAAGTTAACTACTACTTCTACCATTGACAGGACAGTTTTGCGATTAACTATCAAAAAAGTTCTCGTAAAAAACTTGATTCCTACGAGAACTGATTGATAGAAAAAATGCTTCATTGGGAGTCCCCATATTGTGAGCACCATAAATGAATGAATGGCTAAATATTAGTCACCCGTCACAAAATTGAAAAATCATTTCACACCAATAAATTTAGCCTGCGGAGCATAACTTTTCATTAAGAGTTGCTATTTTGCACGACATTTTTTTTTCACTTTGACAACCACTGACAATTATTCTAATTGAATTTTCAGCTAGTCATTTTTTTCTCGCTTTTTCTTCCAATAACAAATCCGTAGTATAGTGAAGAATGCTGAGTGAATCTCGTTCACAAAGCTTAGGTCGTTGACATGGCTATTATTCCAAAAGAAATATATCAGTATAGTTTATCTACATAATTCCTATAATATAAGATGAATGTTTCTCAGTAAAGCAGCTAATTTCTACCTTGATTGCAAAAGTGTCTACTGCCAAGTACGAAATAGCATATATGTATGTACATTAAATATCATTATTTGCGCGTGTGCGTGTCAGTGTGCATGTGTGCGTGTGAATGTTTGTGTTGATTACATGAGAAGATTTTTTGTGATAAGCTTTTAAGAAATTTTAAGACGGTAATAACTCTCGGATTTTAGATTTACAACCGAAGGTCTCGAATAAATGATCAATTACATATTCAATGTGAGCATATCTTATTTATTGGGAGTTTTAAAAGCATGAGAAATATTAGCATTTGACATTAACGGAGCTATTTTTAAAAGTTTTTATAAATAAATCGGTACATACTTCAAAAACGTTGTAACGGGGTTTTATTATCCAAATGCTAATCAAAATAATCTTTAGTTATCGCTTGTGCAGTTGTGTGTTAAACGCTTTTTTGCAACTGTCATAAATGCTTCATAAGTAGTCTATATCAGTAGTTTTCATGTGTGGCTGTGGAGATTAAAGTTCACTTCAAGATTAAACCAGATCAATAACTTATTTAAACCTTTTTCCATGTGGGGTTAGGATGGTTGAGCAGAGAGGGGATGGATGGTGAGCCCTGTCTAGCCTAGGTATATAAGCAATCTCTAATACACGCTTAAAACATAGTTCTGACGAAGGCGTAAGCCGAAATAGCTATCAACAAATATATAAAATAATTTATGTAGAACTAAAATACATTGTTATTTTTCTTACCGTAATATTTGATATGTCTCAAGCACAAAAGAATTGAAATAAAAAAAATTGTGCGGCCACTAGACATTTCTTTAGGACCGTTTATGTTAACGATGCGGCCACGGTGCAGAACCCCTGGTCGTTTGAACCACTGGTCTATATGCTCCACATTGGGAGCGGCCATGAGTTAAGAATAAATGTTAATAATATGTTTTATTAATTTATGCATCCCTATTCGGTGGATCTTGAAGATATTCTAAGCAATATTTATGAATCAAGTCATTAAATTCGTAAATTATTATAGTGCGCGTCAAACTGGGAAGACTCAGCTGAGGTTAGATAGAACATTGCCCATGCACTAATTTACGCGACGATTTTATGCGCGGCTCACTTTGACGTGGTGAAGCATTTTTTTTTACGCGAATTTTGAATATTAATTGCACTATATGCATAACCCGGACGTGCCCTTGTTATGATTACAGCGAATATTTACTCCTAAACATGCAGCTTAGGTACATCAATAATTCATTAGAGTGCAAGATTTAATTTGTGATACAAGTGATACAGGAGGAATTAAATTAAATGTCATTGATTCATAAAAAATAGCCCATGACCAAACAGTGTTATAATATAAATAAAAATAAATTGATTATTTTTTGTGATGACGACGAAAGTGATTAAAGAACGATAAAAAAGAGGAAAAAATGAGGATAAATGAATGTATTTTTTTAATTTTAAGCGGAAAATAATAGTATTTATACATCAATAATTATCATTACAAAATTTTATATCATTTTTTTATATGATTACGTTTTATTTATTTCTTTCAATAAATTGGACACTTTTCATCACGGATTTTCCTTAACGCTTCTTCCGATTAAGTAAAGATTAGTGGCTTTATTTCCGAGGTTTATTACCTTGAAGACAATGCCTTGTTTTTGTTAAGGTGTTATCGTGAAACGTACTTCATAAATCGACATACATATATTATTGTATAGACTTATATCTTAAGATTAACTACACCGTATCCTATCCGTAATACAGTGCATTGAGATGTCGATTACGAATCCTTTCAGCATCGTCTATTGCTTTTCTTTAGACCAAGAAGTCCATATGTTGCACATTGGGAGCAGGCATGGATAATGGCGTTTATCTCAACAGAAGTTTGCTTGCAAGGACTGCTTGTTACTAAGTAGCTCAACCTCTGTTTGTAACAGTTTAGTAGGTAATGAACGGACAGGACTAATTGATTGGCTAATCGTTATCGTTATGTCCCATTTTGAGGATCGGATGGGAGGGAATTTTCAAACAACTCAAGACATTCTCCGAATATAAATATTCAATAATTCGATAAAAAAAATGATTCTGCCTTAGAACTGGGATTCGACTACGCAACCGAAGCCAATGAATGACGTTGACACTATACGGCGGACTAGACAAGATCAAGGTTGTGGAGTCGGAGTTGGAGTCACGGAGTCGCGGTGTTTTAGTCGGAGTCAGAATCCTGAAAAACTTTTGAAAAGTTAGAACTTTTTATTGATGCACATAACATGTACAATAATTGGTGCCAGATTGGTGTTTTGATCTTTAATATAATACACATATGAATATAAGAATGGTAGGGAAAAAATCCTGACATAATCATTTTTTCATTGAAGAGTTTTATCTTGTTTACTTAACTTGTCATATAAATTCATATTTGCGTGTTGTATAGCCGCGATGATAATAAAGGGTATTTCAATAGGGACGCTCAAAATATGTTACTTTGTCCTGCTGAGTAGATTATTCATTGTTTAGTGGCCAAATTTGAGTCAACCAGTTTGGTAAATAATCGGCCAACACCTACCTGTACGTCATCAAAATACAATATCACAAGAACTTGGCTTTTCTGTTAAATCCAACTAACCGATTGTAAACGATCACAGACAACGCCTGATTGGGTTCTGGAGCAGTTGGAAGTTTACCCAAATTTGTCAAAAAAGTCAACTTTAGCGACATGGCCCATTTTATAATTAATGGATATTGGCAGACATTTAATGCTATTAATGCCGTAAAATATACTTACAAATGAAATTAAATCAAACAACTTGTTTTATTTACATTTCAAAACTAAGCGTCCTTATAAAAAGACCCTTTATAATATTATGTTTCAATTAGATACGAAAAGCTATTGGAATAATCTACGTTAGTAAACCGACACGTACTTTTGTAATATTACTAGGAACCTGTGTGAGCAAAATGGGTTAATAATAAAATCATCATGGCGATGTTTTTTCGCGATTAGCTTCGCCCGCATACCGCAAAAAAGCGCTGTCAGATTGGTGCTACTTTTTTTCCTAAATTCATTCGCGGTAAACCTTTGGGCAATCTAATTTTATATTTTTATTTTTTTTCACATATTTATTGTTGATGCAATTAAAATTCCCTGCTGAAAAATCTTATTCATATAAATATGCGTCAAGAAAAGTTTAAAAATATTTCTATTGAATATAAATAACAAAAAACGCTTTGGGATTTTTACATCATTATAATGTGACGTTGCTGAGCTCTGTTAGGATGTCAACGGCTGAAGTATCCTTCGACAAAGAAACTTCCAAATCAATTTTAGATTTTTATAAAAAAGCATGGATTTATTTAATGTTTTCGGTCACTTGAATGGTTTCAATAAACGTTGATTATTTATGAAATAACAATATACCAATTCACAGAATTAGAAGGCAATAAGTCCTTAGTCCACAATGTAATATTCGGTTAGGGCAGCATGTTACGTTTACATGAGTTGAGCGACACTGGTACTAACCACTTAGTTGTATTTCAATATAAAATAACTTTGATTATTCCACGTATTGTGTTACTTATTGTGACACGTGTTTCGCCGGTTTCAGAGGCATATTCGGAGCTACTATCGCAAAGTTTGTAGGTACTAAAACAAGATTGTATTTAATATTTTAAAATTATAAGATTACAAAATGGAGTCAGGGAGTTTTCCTTTTTACGAGTAACACAATACGCGGAATAATCAAAATTATTTTAAATTTTATTAAAGTGATCCATTAAGTAACCGCCGAGTCCATCGAAAGTAGTTGTATTTTTTTGCTTTAATTTACTCAGTATAAACCAGGGCTGTGGAGTCGGTCTAAAAAAGTCCGACTCTGACTCCGACTCCGACATTGACCAAAAATATGACTCCGACTCTGACTCCGACTAAAAAAAGGTTAATATCGACACTTTTTTCCCTAATTTTCCTATTTACAAATGTGTATTCAATTAAATATCAACCCTATCAATGCGGCCAAAAGTCAAATATGACATATTAAATGCAAAAATAAAAAGTTTTAACTTTTCAAAATTTCCGACTCCGAATACGACTCCGGCCAAATAGCTCCGACTTCATGACTCCGACTCCAACTCCACAGCCCTGGTATAAACACATATACACACGCTTCTTTCAATTTATTTCTATAATATTTAAAATGTGTATCTAAAAGTTTCACTATACCTGCCTAGGCACGAAACTATTATACTTTATTGTGGAACGAAAATTAGATAAATAATTCAGTTTTTTTATGCAACATGGCGGTCTTTGACTTCTCAATGTTGTCTGCTGTGCGCAAAAATTACAAATGAAGATTTTTTTATGCCGTCAGACATTTGATTTGAGCTGTGTGTAATGATGTCAAATGACATTTTACTGTAAGTTAAAATGATGCCAGTAAAAAAAAGAAGCATGGCGCATTTACACGACGTCACTCATCTCATAGACTTATAATTCGGTTCCTTGGGGTCCTGATTCCTGATCCAATACATTCGATTTTACGTAACGTAAAAGTACTTGGCATACAATAATGAATTTTCAAAATAGAGTGACAGTGACTCATATTAACTCTTCAATCGGTTTGATAAATTGATTGGTGGATCACAGGGTTTGGGTATATTTTTTAGCGTGGTAAAACAAAGTACCGGAAAAAAACATGACATGTTACAAACTTTAACTGAGACATATAATCCAGTATATTATACGGTTTTTGAAATAAGAATAATTTCAAATAATAAAATAAAAATTTATTTTGCAACCAAGTTGTACACTGTCGAGCAGGACTCGATATATGTGTTGTGCGTCACCTATACAAAGAACTAGACTTGACATAGGAGTACTAGGGTTAAAACATATACTTAGATCAATAATTTATGTATTGATTGAGTAGGCATTTACTTGGTAGAATTTGGAAAATGTGATTTTTTTATATTTTATACTTGTTGATAGCTATTTCGGCTTACGCCTTCGTCAGAACTAGACGTTTAAACATAGTTCTGACAAAGGCGTAAGCCGAAATAGCTATCAACAAATATATAAAATATTTTATGTAGAATTAAAATACATTGTTATTTTTCTTTCCGTATAATAATTTATGTGATTTTGTCAATTGTTCTCTCTGTTCTTATGGCTACGATTTGTAATTTTAATTTTTTATTATGGGTATTCTGCTATGTTTATACAGTAGAACCTCGACTATCCGGTTTTTCGATTATACGGATTGGTCAAAATATTACAAATTTGTTGTTATGCACGTGGCGAATTGCGTCCACTGTTTACGTACGTGATGGAATGCATTCTTAATATTTTGATCGTTGCATTTGTTCTAACAATAAGTCCTGTGTAAAATATGGGTCAGTCATCGTCCAAATTCGATACGTATTGAACGTTTGTTTCTTGAAAAATTGATCACGATTTAAATATTTATTTTTAATATTAGCGATATGTCAACGAAAAGAAAACGTGTCGTAGTTTCATTAAAAGACAAATTGGATATAATCGAAGCTTTGAATCGGGGTGAATTGGGACGTTTTTTGTATAATAAATATGGTGTTGGAACGTCAACGATCTCAGATATAAAAAAACAAAGTGAAAAAATCTTGAAGTTTACCAATTGTTTAATGTCAGAAGATGGAAGCTCAGATATGAAAACATCACGAAATGAAGAAGTTGAAGAGTGTTTTTAATGTGGTTCATACAAAGACGATCATCTGGACAGCCAATATCTGATCCATTACTATGTGAAAAGGCATTTTTTTCAGTACAAGATTAAATGGAGATCCCACCTTCAAAATAAGCCCGGGCTGGCTTGAAAAATTCAAAGGACGACATGGTATCAGGGAACTTGAGATTTATAGGGAAAGGCTTTCTGCTGACATATTAATACCTTCGGCAACGAAGTGGCTTGAGAGTCAAGAAGAATGCTATTCAAGACAACTTATGTGTCTTAAAAGTATTCGTGATTCTGTAGGATCGAAAAGCTTAAGTAAAATAGCTTTAAGCAGAAATCGATAATTGATTTTTTCAATAAAAATAATTTATTATTAAAGCTATGTATTAATCTAAAGACATAAAAATGATTTATACTGAATTAACTTGTCTTTTCCTGTCAATTATGATTTTTTTTCGATTATCCGGACTATTTTCATCCTCAATCAGTCCGGATAATCGAGGTTCTACTCTATATGTAAATAAATTTGTCAAATGCATGGCGTATTGGCGTGAGCTGTAATGCCATGATTTGTATTTTCTTAATAAATAAATAAATAATATATCTGCTGAAACACTTTTTTTAAGGGCCAATGACAATCTTTAAATTCTGCGACAGCGACATTTATTTTGTGGCTTTATAAAACCCATTTTCACCTGGGCATGCACACGTTCAATAATTTTACTGAATCAGGTTCGCATGTACCTAACTATACATTTTTTTCGGCTTATCCGATGGCAAAATGAGAACTCCACCATTCTTGAGAATGTTAATTTGAATGTTCCTGATACTTTTTTTAAGAAACGTTGAATGTAACGTTGTCAAATTCAGAATAAAGTATTCACTGATATTTAGGATTGTCGTTTCACGCGTGTGTATTATTCAGTATAATTAGATGATATGAACTATTTAATCGAGTAAAACAGATTACGTTTTAAGGACTGCACTGGCGCCATATCCACCGCAATATACGTAGACGACTGCTAAATCCTGTTTCCTAAGTTTATTTAACTCCACGAATGATTACCAAATAAATCTTTTCAATCGACTTTACTGACTCTAAATGTGAAGATTTTTACTACTTGAACTTCTTTATAATGATCTTTTAGAGCAGTGCTTCCTAACGTGGGGTGTACGTCTCACCGGGGGCAATGTCTTGGGTGGAGGGCAAATGCGCAAATCATTAATATTTGCTAGCATTGTTGTCGAAAACATAATATAATTATATTGCTTTTCGAGAATATGATGGCGGCATCGTTATATTTGAAATTGACCATATTATTTTTAGTGATAGGTGGCAGCACTAGCGCAAATGTCAACGTAACAATTTTGAGATTTGGGTACTTGTTTGGGCATGTTTGTAATTAACTTGTTCGTTCGCTTACATTCTGTAAAGTTTATAAACTTATTTCAATTATTGTTCCTAGACACTTTCGAGTAGCAATCTAACATTATATATATATGATTTATTTATGAAAACGAAGTAAAAATAGGGTAATCCTTCAGGTGAGGGGTTTAATCATAATTTGGCATTTGACACATAATTCAAGATAGCTGTCGAGTGTTCCCTATTAATTAATTGCTGATTTCTACGTGTTGGAACAAGTAATATTTCGACGTGTTCCTATACAAACCAAACCTAACTTAACCTAACAGAACCTTAACAAACCAAACCTTACCTAAATTTAACATACCAAACCTAACCTAAACTTAACAAACCAAACCTAGCCTTACCCAAACCTGACAAAAATAAAATTAAAAATTCGCTAATTAATTTAATACATAATTTGATTATTCCCTACATCAGCAATTAATTAATAGGGAACACTGTCAGCAGCCATCTTGAATTATATGTTAAGTGCAAAAAAAAAATGATTAAACCCCTCATCTGAAGGATTACCAAAAATAGTATATATTGCATATGTACATTTTTTATTTGAAACAATTCATTTTTTTAGAATATGTACGGCAAATAAAAATTTGATTGGGCGTGGAGATTTTTGAATCGTTGAAGTGTAACATGGTACAAATATGTTTGGTAAACAGTGGTTTGCGCATAATGTTTTAGCAGGGCTGTGGAGTCGGAGTCGGCGCGGCGTTTTGGCCGGAGTCGTACTCGGAGTCGGAAATTTTGAAAAGTTTGAACTTTTTATTTTTGCATTTAATATGTCAAATTTGGCTTTTGGCCGCATTGATAGGGTTGATATTTAATTAAATACACATTACTAGGAAAATTAGGGAAAAAAGGTGACGATATTAACCCTTTTTTAGTCGGAGTCAGAGTTGAAGTCGTATTTTTGGTCAATGTCGGAGTCGGAGTCAGCCTTTTTTAGACCGACTCCACAGCCCTGGTAAATAGTAAAATATAATGAAAATAAATATTTTTTTTTAAATATCTTTTATCAACCGCAGCACCTCCAGCTATCTTATCCACGACCGCCACAGCTTATACATACAAAGAACGTCAAAAAGTTTTACCAATAGTCATCGCAAAACACCATAACTTTCATTACAAATAATATATGTAGGCTCTCATAGGAAGTAAAGGAAAAAATGGTGGGTTTATTTGAAAAAAAATATATATAAACATTCATCTGTGATGCGTCATGTCTGCGACTGGACATAATTAGCATTAATATTGACTTAATTAAACTACCCAATCTACGGTCAACTATTTTTAAAAATTGTGCAATCTTTGAATAGCTTATCTTCGTGAAATCAATTTTATTTTCCTGCTTTTTTCGTGAGTCACCTACCACTTTATACCAAAGCAGTTTAATATACCAAAGGCGCGTTGTGCTTAGTTTTGTATGTTTTTTATCACAACATTAAACCACCGTCCACTCGTTGCATTTATAAAATGATATTGAAATAGCGTAGACGATAATGCGAAAGAATATTAAAAAAAAACAGAGCTTAAAAAATCTTTGTATTTTTGGTTAAATATAAATATGTAAATCACTTATCGTCCGAGCTATAGGAATCAAAATAAAAAAATGCTTTTTTCTAAAAAAAACACTTCATCTATACGTGACCAATTTCCGCGCAGCCAAGTTGGCGGGCACTCTAATAATTGATTTTGTTAAATTAGTTGATAAGCACCCTTATCTAACGACCTGATGATAAATATTGCTTAAAATATCTTAAAGATCCACAAAATAGAGGAGTATAATGTATCATTTCAATAGAATTTGATCGATGATTGAAATTATGCCGCACATTTGTTGGATTGACCTGCTCAGTCTTTTTCGCACAGCTGACTTCTCAGGTTAGAAGGAACATTTGACGTGATTTGTACCAAAATCTACTGTGTATGTTGACAATGCTGAAGAAATTTTGGATAATGCACTGTGATTTTTTTCGTTTTTTTTATGATGGCGATTGATGAACGTCGTTGGATTCAGTTTGCGCGGTGCTCAAGGGCTCGAGTCCCAGTTATGACAGTTACACTAATTGATTCATTTATCAAATAATGGATATGTATCTAGATGAATTTTGAGGAATCGTGAGCATGAGTTGTTTGTTCTTCCAAGGGGTAGAACCAGTCTGCCAATGGGAATGCCTCTGGGAAGAGCTTTAACAATTTTAAACGGCATTGCTTCGGATGTCGACATATTTCATATTGACGTGAGTGAGTTCAGGCGAATACTATATTTTATGAATTAAAGTTGATTTTGTCAGAACTCACTCGGTTGACATCTTTGAAAATTTCTAATGTGATTTTATAAAAATTTTTTCTCTCTGTTTTTATGATTACAATGTTTTCATCTTGTTTTTAATTAATTAATGATTAAAATTATGTATTTACATGTATGTATATATAAATACATACACGTATTTATATTTGTCAAATACGATGGCGCATTGGCATTAGCTGTAATGCCATGATTTGCTTTTTCTTAAATAAATAAATAAATAAATAAATAAATAAATAAATAAATAAATAAATGAATTTTTGTCGTGTCAATATTTACTTTTCACTAATCCGGTTCTTAATACGGGGCAGGGCGTAACGGGGGCGATTTGCTAGTCCTGTCCTGGATATTTTCTTTAACTCTCTTCTAAGAAAAGGTTTAGAAACTGTATAACAAGCAGTTATCGTAGAAAAATTCCAGTTTGGATAAGCTACATAGAGAGTCCATGCGCCGTTTCAAAAAAGACATTATTACAAAAAAAGTAGTCAATGGAACAGGAGCAAATAATATAACACGAATTAATATGTTAAAATACAAATATATGTTTCGCTTTTTTAGTAGTTCGCGTGAATCCAAATTGTAATCTTTTTTTTTGATTTTTTTTTAATATTTGGCATGCGCCAAATATTCTGAGCTGTGAAAGTCATACGAGATTAACTTGATGGTAAATAATGTAACAGTTGTAGACATAAATAACATACACCCAGCCCAAGATCTCTTTCTTTCAATTGAATAAATCTGACCTTGCAGGGGATTAAACCCGGGTCCCCTGATTGCTAGGACAAAGCTCTTGGCACTAGACCACAGGGACCGTAGACACAGAGATCTTAGATAGATTTGTCATGAGGTACGAAAGGTTGGCAGCCGCTGCAATAGTGTAATAAGATTAAATAGTATGCAGTGCAACATACAAATACAGCAAAAAAGATATCACATCTTTTAAATTTAAAGCATTCACGATGTTATTTTTTTTGGTTTTACAAATTCGTGATTTAAATCCACACGATTTCTCTTCACGAGAGCAGGTCTTAAGTTATTAATTTCACATTCATTAGTGTCCGATGAGAAGTTTCCTTCGATGAAATTGCATCACCAGTTTGACAGACACTGCAACAGTAATAATCAAATATTGCTCGCCTCATCACGATAAATTTGAAAGTAAAAAATGCATTGAATAATTAAGTAAGATATCAGACATCCAAACAACGGATGACAACTTCTTAAACAGTCCGTTGACTAAGATGAAATGTTAATACTCATAGCTTCTTTTATTATTGAAATATCTGACATATAAGACAATCAATATAAGACATTCTGGGCTTAGCTTTTATGTTTTTCTCTCATATACATTAACAGATAGAATACAATTATAAATTACTAGTATTACTACCCGGCGTCGCTCGGACTAAGCGACCAATAATTATTTAATGATACGGAAAGAAAAATAACAATGTATTTTAGTTCTACATAAATTATTTTATATATTTGTTGATAGCTATTTCGGCTTACCCCTTACGAAATAGCTATCAACAAATATATAAAATAATTTATGTAGAATTAAATACATTGTTATTTTTCTTTCCGTATTATAATGGAGTTCTACCAAGTAAATGCCTACTCAATCAATAAATTATTTAATGTTATATCATTCGACATAATTATATCACAAAATCTAACATCCAAAATAGAGTTAAAATAAAATCACAAACTTTATTTAATTTGATGACAGCCCCATTCTCGCCCATTAAAATGTCCAAATTCAAGGAAAAAATCTAATTTGCTGTCAAAGAAATGTCAAATAATACCTTCACGTAAATAATAAACATTATTAATAATAAAAGCCGGGAAAATTTCAGTAGAAGACTAATTTATTACATTTTGTCTAAATGTCTTCGCCGATAAAAATTCAAACATATTTTCTTGCATATTCGTTTTTATGGCAACTTAATGACCAACAATGCGAAAGGGAATTACAGACCCACAGACATACATACGCCGTTTCGGTTTTATATATAAGATTACACGGGCGCAGCACAGACATTTTGTCGAAATTCTTGGGATAAATTAATACCAATATAATCGAATCGAAAGTGTCATCTTTATTTTCAAGCCGTACATTTGATCACATACGAACGTCAACTGGGTAGAAAGAGAGGCACAGTCGCGTATCGCGTCGTGACAAAGACACGCGCACACTCACGCGATGACGTGTGATATGCGCAGTTCATAAACTCTCAAGTCTTCGTTTGAGACCGACAATTCGATCGTTCACTGAAGTTTTTCATGTTTTTATGAAATAGACTGCAATTATACTACATTTCGACTTCAAGTTAAATTGGTTGAAGTCACTTCTATGCGTATTTATAATTTCCGTTACATAAATAAATGCTTTAAATCACTACAAAACCACCATCTTTACATGATGTGTATTGACTATACATCACCGGATCAAATGTTTTTTTCAGTAACGTAAGCAAGGGAAAGGTTAATAGACGAACTATTTCATTATCGTAACGAACACTCGCCTAGAAGAATAACTGTTATCTATGCATCTATGAGAGACGACCAGAGCTCTCAATTCAGGATCTGATTCAGGAAATAGTTTGTGAGGAGTCATAACTCCTTAGTACTTGTCATACTATATACTCAAATATTATGACTTCATTTTTGTTATGAATTTAGGCATCGTACCTATTTTCATTTTATAGAAAAGTGAAGTTTTCAATGACTGCAATGAATTACTTATATATATTATACTGCAATTTTTATTTAACCGCTAGTCATTTTTTTCATCTATTATATCGTATTTAATTTGAAAGCAGATGTTAATGGATGCGCCTTGGAGCGTTTTTTTTTTATCTATTACAGTGGTAAAAAACTTGTCAACTATTTTTAAAATACGTTGCTTTCGAGCATACATATTTTTGTCTAATATGAATAGAAATAAATTTAAGAAAAAATTGAATTTTAACTTGTCGCCTATCCTGGTGAACAAAATCTCGCAACGAGTGACCGAGTGCGAGCTGGACTTTTTCGGCCGATTTATCGATTCTGTTTGAAGGCTTGGGTATGTGCGTTGTCTAGACCAGCGGTTCTCATGTGCGGCTACAGTGGCTGCACGTGGCCACCAGAGGACTTGGCTACGGCCACCAACAGCTTCATAGAAAATATTGATATTATAAAAATTGTGGTTTTACAAGTTAATTTGTCAACAAAGACTCGGACGCAACTAATACTTATAGTAAATCGACAAGCATGCTTAGGTAAATTTGACATACCTCAAACACAACAGACTCAGAACAAAAATTTGGTGCGGCCACCAGAAATTTCCTTAGGACTGCTGATGTTTACGGTGCGGCCACAGTGCAATTTTCCGTAAGAACCACTGGTCTAGACTCAATCCCACTCATCCAGCCCGCAAAGCGGGGTCTAGCAAGAGCGACTGGCCAACCACGTGTCCTACCCAGCCTTTTCCTTGTCATCCCTCCTCTCATTGCACTGAAGAAAGGTTTATCGACTGAGTAACAAGCAATTCTCGTGGATAACAAAAATGGTAACAAAAAATATGTTGGGAGGTCATATTCCCCACACTTGAAGTGGACATGGATTAAGAAAACAGATGCATAAACTTTATCGACATAATTGAACGCGGTCCACCAGTTAATTTCCTCTGCTTAAACGTATGGCAGCTTAAGTATGTACATGTTCAAACATTAGATATTGTGAATCTCGGCAAATATTTTACATCACAAAAAAGCTTGATGGAGATATTTTTTTTTGATCTGGCACTTAAATTTAGCTTTGATATGACCGTGTGAAAATTTAAATTCTATAGCGTGTAATTAAATTTATGTACTGGCTTAAAATTCCCCATGGATTAAAGAACGGTACTATAATATAATAGAATATGTTTGTAAATATCCAATGTCAAAAGTATTTTTAAATATTTTGTCATTCCCACACATCATATTTTGAGTTAAGCCACAATGTATTTCTGTCCAATCATGACTTGAGATTATAATATTGACAACCAATACCTGGAATCCGTTATTTTAAAAATAAATCCAAATGTATATGCAATTTGACCGTCGATTTTTGTTTTGATGATCAGTGTTCATGGGCTACCAGATGATTACTTCATTCTTAGCTTTACATGTCGATATTGTCTTAGAAAGAAGTTTTATTGATTCACAAAAACATTTCATTCATGCAAACAACTTGGCGTTGGCAAAAGTAACACCGAATATCCAATTCACGATCATTACAAACTAAATCGATCGTATTTTTTCCATTTTCATGTATTTTGTAATATGTACTCATCATTGAGAAAATGTTATTAGTTGAACACCGTATGAATTAAACATAATTTACAAAGCTGTCAAATATTTTTAAAAAGACAAAGGATATTCTATGCAATCGACCAAATAGTAACTCTTTTCGTAATCATAACTGGGCCGTAGCGTGATCCTCTATCACTGCGGGCAAGGCGTAGATTTTGCGCTTCCTTGCATCATTTTGGCGCCTCCTATGCTTTGCTCTCGCCTCGGCGCCAAGGGCGTTCGCCCTCTTCAACACCCCCTAACTAGGTACGGCTCTGTTATAACTATATGATTGTAGTATTATTTGGGATTTTACATAATGGACTATTATGATTTCTAGTATGTAAGTTTCTTATTTATTATACAAACATCAACTAAACATCAATAAGGGATATTTATTGACCGTCGTAAATTTTTGACATGTACCGTTATGCTTCTAAGAAACTGTACATTTCTATACGAATTAACGTCCACATTAGTATTATTATCCTCTGTGGTTGATCTATGTATAATCTATTTCTTACAACTGTAATATAACCTAGCGAGTAAAAAGCACTAGCACAGTGAAATAATCGAAATGAACAACTGATTTCTCTGTGTAAGTTGGCAATTTGTTTTGCGGTTAAGTGTTCGGTTTCACTTCAACTAAACAGAGTATATTATATCGCACCGACGCCAAAATAAAGTCATAGCTCAAAAATAAATTTCTCAAATTAAAATTAAAATTGTAAAATAATATATTCCTAAAATTTTTCTCGGTGCTCTTGAGAGCAATGCCGATAACTCGTCTTCTACTCCCAATGTCTATCATATGAACTCTATGGGTGGAGCTTATTAAACTCTACAGAGTTTTTGACGTGACAACGTCTTATAAATCGATGAACGCCCGCTGCACGCACGAAAAAACATGACTCATTGTCCCGTTTGTCGCGTTACGCCGAAGGCAAGCGTGCGAGCGAGAGCGCGGATAAGCGATAGAGAGGCACGATCGGCCTACCGTTCGGATTGTGCCGCATCTATCTCTCTTCCACTCGATTGGTCGATGCGTCTGAGTAGAAAAGAGACAGCGGCAGCACACAACTTATACACCTACAGTACCTACACGTGATCTGTTTACAACTGTTTATAAAGTGAAGTGAAATGTTAATGTGGTATCCATACAAAATAATGATAATTCAATAAAAATGATTCCATTTTATTCATAAAAGTATGCAATCATTTCATCAATGTTTTCTTATGACGTTGTCACGTTAAACTATCGTCCGTAAACCGACTTTACAGACAACCATTTTTTTTTTCTACAAGAACTGCAAAATTTTCAGTTTTTTTTTAAATATTCCATATGGTACAGTGTTGCAATGCACCCACCACTACTCACAACGGCTTCACACTCTTCTTACACTCTTCCCGGTGTATTCCGCAGCGTAACAACGTATGTAATTCAATCAATCCATCACTCTATTTTCGAAAAGATAAGGCTTGGACAGGACAAGAGGTTAGCTAATCACTCTCGCTGCGCCACATTTTTAGGATCGAAAAGTTGGGAGGGAATTTAAATACAGATATTAACGTAAATATTATTTCTGGGAGTTATAGGAAGGACTGTGGAGTCGTTCTAAATAAATACGACCCCGACTTAATCATTTATCAAAAACACGACTCCGGCTAAAAAAAGTTGAATTTCGTCACGTTTGTTTCCCATCTCTTCTATTTATATGTATTCAATTATATATCAATTAATCAATCCGGTCAAAATCTTAAATTTTCCATATTATATACAAAACTAAAAAGTTCTATCTTTTCAAAAATCCCGACTCCACGACTCCGGCTCCAACTCCAGAGCCCTGGTTATAGGTGTGTAATCAATGCCAACTATAGTAGAGCTATATTGTTGATGAATATTTTTTTGTCGGACGGAGTTTTTTATTGTACTAATTTGTGAACTCAAAATAATGTTTTTTGATTTGTGACTCTATTTAATAGAAGGTGCGATAATATTGTATAGTTGCTGTTTCAACAACATTGGCACAGCAACGAAAATATATACTTTTGTTTATTTCTTCTCGGTGAAAAGTCTTACTTGGGCTTAATCCGGGATAACAGTTATTTGAATATTGCAAGTAACGAGACAATTTAAAGAATAATCGATATTATCATAGACTGATCTCAATTGACTCTGTCACTTCTTGGTGGAATGGCATTATATTAAATAAATTGAACGCACTTTATATTACTACTTTCACATATATTCCGATAAAGATCATTTATTTATTCAAGAAAACACAAATCATGGCATAACTGCTGACGCCAATGCGCCATGCATTTGACAAATTTAAATACATTTATTTATGTAATACATACATACCTGTGGATACATAATAAAAATTTTGGTCACAGAGAAAAAAAAATAATATAATCGCATTAGATATTTTTATTAATCAAGTTTTATTCATCAAACATAGTATACGTCTGAACTCACTCATGCCAATATGATCAACTGAGCTAAGCTTCAGTTGACTATGTTCGCAAAGAGCGAAACCAGTCATAATCATCATCATATTATATCGATCATGTAATGCAAAACAACCATTATTGCAAATTTGTTTGTTTAGAGAAACTCAAATTTGAAATTGTAAATTTTTGAATTAAAAATTTAATAACTGGAATATGCAATATTTTTTATTGAAATAGTGAGCGTTTATTTTTATGTAATTTCAATTTTTAAAAATATCAATGAAAATTAACTTACATGCATAACATTACATGTGCTAATTTTACACAGCAATGATGTGAAATATAAGTATTTTTTTGCATTCAAAACTGTAAATTTGTGTTTTTGCACTCGTGTTCATTTTTATTGCATGATCGATATGTGAAAGTAGTATTTCATATAATTATAATGTGCTTAATTTATTTTAAATAAAAATTGTGTGACGCTTTATAAAATATTCGAGGAAGCAGACAAACTATTATGCTAAGACAATCAATATCTCGCAAAGCAAAACGGATATATTGTTGTATGTTGTATTGATTGAATTGGCATTTACTTGGTAGAACTCCATTATAATACGGTGAAAAAATTAAAAACCGAAATAGCTATCCACAAATATATAATAATATCTGTATAACTGTAACAAGTAACTTCTGTACAATTAAAATACATTGTTATTTTTTTCACCGTTTTATAATGGAGTTCTACCAAGTAAATGGCAATTCAATCAATACAACAGACAAACATATGTCCACTTTGCTTTGCGAGATATAAAGTGCCTTATTGATAATAAGGATTTGGATTCTTTATTTAATATTATTGAGTAAATAACAAAGCACATTATCTTGCAAACAGTTTCAGTTTCAGCCAATTAAACAAAAGAAACAACCAAATTATTTTGATTTTAAATGAATACCGCACGCGTTCAATTAAAAATGAACTTCACCATAAAACAGTCTCATGTTATCAATTCCTTTTCTTAAACTAATCATTTTTAATTGCTTGTAAAGTGTCATTAACAGTACGCATATTCTTAACAAATAGCAACATGTGTATAATAATAATATTGTTAATTGAAATAATTATGTCCAATTAACGCGTGACTTGAGCTGACCTTAGTTTAACGTCGACAACAATTGATAGTAACGCCTGCTGAAATACTGAACATGAAGAAAAGCAGATGATATCTCGAACGGCATTAAAAATGGCGACAATTAAAATAATCTGAGAAATCAAATGTTGTATCATGCGGGCTAAATAAAGACTTATATATTTACATAGTGGCGTCTCGTCCATACGCACTGCGAAACTCCAGCGCCCCCAAGCAAATTGAGAAAAATTTTAAAGTATAATTTACATATGTATGTAATTTTATAAAATCGATTAAAAATATCAATATAATTTAGGCTAGTATAATCTCGCCCGCGCAACGATGCATCCAAAAATTATCACACACCGCGGTACAAACATATATTATGCAGTACCGTTTGCGATGGAATATACTTGAATAGCCGAAGGAGAGGCGCGGGGAAGGGACTTCGCAAATACAAGCATGCTTTGGTATTGTTTTTCTCGCGGCTGTTGCATTATTTCTTCTGATTTGTTTCTCATTAGAAAGTGTTTTACTCAAAGAAAGAAATACATTAATGATTTATGAAATGCATGTCGTTTGTAGTTTTAATGTTAATAGCAGGGCTGTGGAGTCGGAGTCGGAGTCGTCGCGGCGTTTTGGCCGGAGTCGTACTCGGAGTCGGAAATTTTGAAAAGTTTAAACTTTTTATTTTTGCATTTACTATGTCAAATTTGACTTTTGGCCGCATTGATAGGGTTGATATTTAATTGAATACACATTACTAGGAAAATTAGGGGAAAAAATGACGATATTAACCCTTTTTTAGTCGGAGTCAGAGTTGAAGTCGTATTTTTGGTCAATGTCGGAGTCGGAGTCAGCCTTTTTTAGACCGACTCCACAGCCCTGGTTAATAGTAAAATATAATGAAAATAAATATTTTTTTTAAATATCTTTTATCAACCGCAGCACCTCCAGCTATCTTATCCACGACCGCCACAGCTTATACATACAAAGAACGTCAAAAAGTTTTACCAATAGTCATCGCAAAACACCATAACTTTCATTTCAAATAATATTAAATTATAAATAGCTTTGATTAATCCACGTATTGTGTTTCTAATTGTGACACGTGTTTCTCCTCAATCAGAGGCATCTTCGGACTTACTATCGCAAAGGTTTCTTCAGTATTAAAACAAGATTTATTCTAATATTCGGGAGTAATAAATTACAAAGATGATGTTTGGGATTTTTCCTTTTTACGAGAAGCAAAGAGGGTAGAATATAAACAAAACAAATATGTACTACTAATGAAGTAAACATTTAAATATTATATTAAAATGCACTTCCACAGATTTACCGCAGAATCCGTCGTAAATACATTACAAATGTTCAAAGAATCAATTTTGACAGAACATAAACTTGAAACTTTCTGATCGTTCGGCGGGGGCCTCACAGCTGGTCTTTATATTAATAATAGTCATTAAAAAATTATTGACATAATGGAAAATATTATAAAATAATAACGCTTTAGAGACAACGTGCTTTCAAGATTAAATATCAAATTATCCACTCTATTACCCCTATATAAGTTTACAACTCAAGATTCTCAGTGATAAAAAATTCATGCTTTCAATTTTGAAAGAGGTAATATTTATTTCACCACAAATATTTTCATCGTGATATAATTATAAAAATATATCTTCATAAACCATTGGGTAGGTAATAGAATCGTGGCAGCTGCAGATCGGGACGGGACTCCCGTATGAACCGATGGGGCTTTGAGGAGGTCGAGGCAGATGGCAACTACGGCGCCAAGCGTACACATGATAATATAATTATGCATACCTACTTGAATTGCAACTTCACAGTGTGATTAAAAAAAGCTCTTAATATATAAATAGATATATAATTATGCGTTCGAAAGTTGAAAAAGCTTTTTTGAATCATATTTGCTTGTAATGTGGAACATTTTTTTATTCATTTCATACAATAATTTAACAGTCAACAGTCAACTTTCAAATTGAAGTTTAATTCTTGAAGATTTGACAAACAAACAAACGTGCATAAAATATTAATACTGTTTTCATACCTCGCAGTGGGTCGATGCATAAAAAATAAGTTTAAAGAATGGGAATAAATACAATTGGACGACAGACGCAACGGTTTAGTTGCAACCTTACAGCAGCCCAAGATTTTAATAATGTTAAAAAAATAGAATTCATTCGTCAAAATATGTTATTTATTTATTTATTTATTTAAACAAAAGCAAATCATGGCATTACAGCTGATGCCAATGCGCCATGTATTTGACAAATATAAATACATGTATTTATATAAATATATACATAAATGTAAATACATAATAAAAATCACTAATTAATTAAAAACAAGATGAAAACAGTGTAGTCATAAAAACTGAGAGAAAAAATTTATAAAATAATATTAGAAATTTTCAAAAGATATCAACCGAGTGTGTTCTGACAAAATCAACTTTTATTCATAAAATATAGTATTCGTCTGAACTCACTCACGTCAATATGAAAAATGTCGACATCCGAAGCAATGCCAATTAAAATTGTTAAAGCTCTTCCCAGAGGCATTCCCATTGGCAGACTGGTTCTACCCCTTGGAAGAACAAACAACTCATGCTCACGATTCCTCAAATAATTATCAGGAACATTCAATTTAACATTTTCAAGAATGGTGGAATTCTCATTTTGGCCTCGGATAAGCCGAAAGTACATTTAATGCCAAGTACATTTCTCTTCGAGCATTCAAACTATTGAAAGTGAGCATCCCTAAGAGAAAGTCTGTACTATTATATAAGTACTTAGATAAATTTTATAAAATAGGTATCAATCAATGCCGGTCAAAATATTTATCCTTATCTGATTTCACAAAAATGTGCGAATATCTATGCTAAAGACACGACACCATCATATTATACATTGACAAAAAATAAAAAAAAAACTCTTATATACATATATTCATTCTTTACAGATTAAAATTAAACACAAATAAATGTAAAACAATATTTATAATACAACTAAATGCGTTATGCCAGCTTACGCGTCGCGAACTAACAAACGTGAATGTGAGATATTACAATGGAATGCGGCAACCCTGTTTCACCTCAATGGTAATACCTATATTCCAGCTATATATGATGTATTTTATTATTGGAGCTTAACCAGAGATGGCATTGGTAGTATTTAAATTGAAAAAATAAGTATTTCATTACGAAAATCGCTCCAAAATGGCAACTTGAACAACAAAATCTTGTCATTGAAGATACACAACACTTATACAATTTCATTTTTAATACATTCGACATAATGCATAAATATTTCTTAATGTGAAATATAATGATTCATTTCCTTGGCAACACTCCGATGATTGAGCGACTTTAATATTTACTACTTACAACCAAGATTTTTTGACATACTCTTTAAAGTTCATGCGTTCAAACATTATAAAAATGTGCGTAGAAGAAAGTTTGCTTTATAATAATATCTATGTACATTGTCCACTATACGTATTATTTTGTAGAATAATGTCAATAAGTAGGCAGCGGATAAGTACATAACAATATTATCTTCGACAATTCGGCGCCGTTGCCGCTGGTGGCGCCCGCCCCCACGCGTCAATCGGCGACACAAACTGCATACGAATGACTCGTCCCCGGCAAATAAAATACCATGTAAAAAACGCATCCATATTAAGAATACCATTGCAAGTCATGTAGTCATTAGGAGTACAACTTTATATATTTAAAAAAGATGTAACCGAACAAGTCATTAGTCTTTTATCACTTTCTTCAAGAGCTGTCGCAGTATGCATACAATTTTTTTTTTAAATCAATAACTATCATATTTGTTCGGAAATATTTGAATCGTTTTGAAATCGTGTAAATATTTTATTTTTTTATCCATGTCCGCTCCCAACTTGGAGCATATGGACTCTTCGACGAGAACTGCTTGTTACTCAGTTGCTCAACCTCTCTTTTTCGAAGAGAGTAGGGATGGAAAGGATACGAGGACTGGGACAGGACTAGTGATTAGCTAATCGCTGTCACTATACGTCGCTATTTGGGATCGGAAATGTGGGAAGGGATTTTCAACAACACAAACACCCATGCCTATGAACAGATTTATCGACTGAAAAAAGCTCGCAAGCCTACGACGTTGACACTGCGACACGGGCCGAACATTTTTAGTTTTAGGACCGTAAATATTTGGTCTCCGTTAATCATAATTATATAGTTATACGGAAAATGTAATAATATTTTTCTTCATGTAATCACTTCTTATGAAATTCCTCTAATTGATCAGTGAAATCCAAACCTTTTTGTATTGTTTTAAATTGAAGGTGCTTTGCTGCAATCACTTTTTGTCATAAATATTTATTGATTGTTAAAAGCACGATTCTTCATTATTTTCGCTATCTTGCATAGTTTGTCTCGTTACCTACAGAACGATTGCCATTTTTACGTAAGTATTATGTTAATAAATATAAATATTTTTACAGGTGTACTAAGATAAAAAAAAATCATCAACCGTTTCATATTTGTATGTACCGATGAAAACAAAATCTGCTCTTAACACATTGGCCACAGGGGAAATTAAAGCACGTACCATTACAAAATTTCGTTCTCAAAACAGATTTAGATTCTGAACGATAAATTAATAATAGAAAAGCTTATAGATGTTAACTGCCAACCAATAACTCCCACCTCATTTGACGAGGTGGAAAGTTTAATAAAAAACCTTCCTGACGGGAAAGCTCTGGGTAACGACAAAATCGGCAATAAGGCTCTCAAGCAGTTACCGCAAAAAGGTATTACCTCATTAGTAAATATTATAAATGCGTGTTTGAGGCTACAATATTTTCCCTCCCGATGGAAGGAAGTGGATATTGTCTTGATTCCAAAACCATTTAAGGATCACACTCTTCCAGTGAACCACCGGCCAATAAGTCTGCTTCCTGCAATGAGCAAAGTCTTAGAGCGAGTGATTAAAACTAGACTACAAGAAGTGATTGACGATAAAAAGATCATCCCCGACACCCAACACGGGTTTCGGGTGAATCACTCGACAAACCATCAACTTCTTCGAGTGGTGGAATTTATCACGAGCGGATTCATTCAAAAAGAGGTCACAGCTTACTCTTATTAGAAATTGCAAAAGCCTTCGACAGGCTGTGGTTTGAAGGACTTGTATTCAAAATGTCGAAGGCTGGAATTGGATTACCACTAATTAAGATCCTTAACTCATTTGTGATAGGTAGACGTTTCCAGGTCAAAATGAATGGAATCTGGTCCTCATCGAGGTCAACACTTGCGGAGGTTCCACAAAGCTCTGTCTTCGGACCCATATTGTATAATATATACACCTACGACATTACCACCGGTGGGGAAAGTGATGCAATTATAGCCCAGTACGCAGATGATACATCCTTTTTGGCTAAATCTCGTAATCGGCAAAGCGCAGTTGCACACGTCCAAACAGTTGCCGATACCATTGCGGACTTGTGTTACAACTGGAGAATTAAAATCAACGCAGAAAAGAGCGCGGCAATAATGTTTTCTAAAGGCTTCATTAGAAAACATTATTGCCGCTTCAATTCAACTTCAATTGCAATAGAATGCACAATACAGAGATCAAATGGTCTAATACAGTCAAGTATCTTGGACTTACCTTAGATAGGAGACTGAAGTTTAATGAACACACCGCGATTAAAAAGCGCCAAGCTAATGCTACAAAAGCGAAATTGTACTTTATGCTTAATGCTAGGAGCAAACTATCCATAAAGAGTAAACTTCTCCTATATACAGCAATTACTTGTTCAATTATTGTGTACGCCACACCAGTGTGGGCGTTTGCTCACCAAAAGCATCTGAAGACTCTCCAAGTTGTTCAGAATAAGTCATTGAGGCAAGTATGTGATGCTCCATGGTTCGTGCGTGGATCGCTGTTACACAGATATTTAAGTGTGCCCACTATTCGCGAAATCGTTCGTGAAACCTCTTAAAAGTTTCATAACGCTGTGGGCCTTCACGGTAACCCAACAATATCTTGCTTTCATAATTATGACGAGAAGGCATCAGAGAATCGATATAGACCGAGAGCTATTCTTCTCAATGACCCTCTCTAGGTAGAGACGCAATATTAAACTGACTTCTCAACTGTAGCGATCGCGCCCTCCTGTTGGCAGCGATGGGAAGGGAATGTCAAAAAATAAAATTCAAGAGTTAAAACATTTAGAGACGAAAGAGACTGGAAGAACTTGCTCCGTCAAATTGAAATCCAAAAAAAAAAAAGTGTGTATAAACCGGTAAAAAATTCAATTTAAAAATCGAGGCGATGTATTTTGCGAGACATACATTATTTGGATAATCATCGGTGACAAACTGCCAGTAAACATTCATTTGGCACCACCTGTTGACATCATCCAGTACTTAATATGTCCGTACTTACCTAATAAATTACTGTTGAGTCAGTCGTAGGTACTCTCAGGTCGCAGTCGGCGTCGCGACGCTCCCCGTCTTGGCGCCTCGGCGTCCCCCAAATAATGCCTTTCCCCTCGATCCTAATATTAGGGCGAACAAGGTTACTTCTGACCTACGTCATGCTGTGGTGTCCTGATACCGGTTAGGTTTCAACCGTATAAACACAATGCTATTTTGATTGAGGAAACTTTTATATCTGATCGGATTTTTTGGTTTTATTAAAAAAAACAATAAAAAATAGTTTGATAAGCTGTTTAATGTTCTGTGTTTTATTACTATTTCTTTAAAGATATGAATCACACTATATGATTCATATTTTAGAAATTAACATATTCTAGGCAGCGTGAGAGAATGCCAAATCAAATTTATTTTCACAAATTTCTCAAAGAGCTACTTGAATTTGTGTACATTTAAAACCAAATCTCTTTTAAATGTGTCGTTTTAAGGATCGTTTTAACCAGGGCTGTGTAGTCGGAGTCGTACTCGGAGTCGGAAATTTTTATTTTTGCATATTATATGTCAATTTGGCTATTGGCCGGATCGGTAGGGTTGATATTTAATTGAATACACATAATTAGGAAAATTAGTGAAAAAAAGTGACGATATTAAACTTTTTTTAGTCGGAGTCGGAGTCGTATTTTTGGTCAATGCTGGAGTCGGAGTCGGAGTCTAACTCTTTTTACGGGCTCCACAGCCCTGGTTTTAACAGAAATTGTTCTTTATCGACATCTATGATACACAACCGTGGGATTAAGAAAACGCCAGCAGTTTGCTTGTCACTCTAACTATACCCGGATCTGGATTAGAAAGGCTGTGTTGGGAGGTTTTAAAACAACACAAGCACCCGTGCCTTAATAGGCAAATACGCGCATCGATTGAAAGATTAGTGTATAACAATTTCACTCTTGGTATTCGACAAAAGCCCATCATTGTGCATGCAGTCAATTTGTCTCACGAGTAATAAATTGATCCTTCCCTTCAGAAATAAAAACTTTTTTAATGTTACTTCAATACAATATTCCCCGTGCCCTTCATTGTGCCACTTTATTCAACGATTCAGTACTGAGCGCAATTTACAATGAAAGTAAATAAAAATTTATTATACATAGTCTAGTTAGGAGTGAACCTGGAAAAGAAAGGCGGTACAAATAATACATAATATGTATATTACAGTGGCGGCTCGTGGATAAGACTGCGGTTGATAAAAAATATTTATTTTCATTATATTATTCCAGCAGTCACCAAAATACGGCCCGTGGGCCGGATCCGGCCCCCTAAAAATTATCATCCGGCCCCCCTTAAAATTTTGAATTTTTGTATAAAATATTTATATAGAAAATATTAATTTACAAAGAAATTTAAGATTTTATTGTGATTTAACAATACGACATGTGTTTCAATTTATCAATTGGGATAAGCATACAGTAAGCAGTGACGGCTGGTGACGGAGTGTTGGGGGGTGCAATAGAAGATTCAACCATTTTTGCAAGAGTTCTTTCCTATTCATTGGATTTTAAAACACTTCTATAGCATGGACTTTCAATTCAGATGTTCGCAATACCAGCTGCTTCTCTTCCGTAGTACGGAAAAATAGTTGAATCTTCCTTATGCACCCCCCAGCACCCCGTCACCAGCCGTCACTGACAGTAAGCATAATGATTATATAATCATATAAATTAATATTCTAACTGGATTCCAACACGCATTTATTTGTCGACCGGCCCACCATGTTTTGAAAAATTTCAATCCGGCCCGTTTCTCACAAAGTCTAGTGACCCCTATATTATACTATTAACATTGAAATTATTTACATTTAAAACGGCATGCATTTCATAAATCATTCAAGCTATGCATTTCTTTCCTTATGTATAACACTTTCTAATGAGAAACCAATTGGAAGAAATAAGTCTCGCAGCCGTTTCTACGGAAGCGAAACTGCGAAAAAGACGGTATATAATATATTCCTGCGAGCTATATAATATATTCCATCGCAAACGGTACTGCATAATATATATTTGTAATGCGGTGTGTGATAATTATTGAATGCATCGGTGCGTGGGCGAGCTTAATACAGTCTTAAATAATATTGATATTTTCAATTAATATATATAATTTTATGTATGTACATTATATTATAATTTAAATTTTTTCTCGATTTGCTTGGGTGTGCTGCAGTTCCCCAGTGCGTATAGACGAGCCGCCACTGTGTATATCACATTAAAAAGATACTGCGATCAATTCTCCGCAATAAACTTTCTACGACAAATTTTCTATGAACCATTACAACATTGAAACATTCATTTAAACCACTCTAACATGTAGGTCATGGAGCTTTAATAAATTTGCTTAGCTGTGATTCTGATATAAATATTTTACTTATAATTTATTGTTTTAATGATAATTCGGGTAAAACACTAGCGCCATATTTAAAAATTCTGTTCCACTTTCCCGCACACAAATAAATCACATATTAACCCGTCGGGGGTGGACAGATTTGATTTAAGTTTTCTTCGTAGTGTTTTGGTATTTAATAGTGTTTATTCAAACTTCTTTTACATGTTTATACATGTGAAAAGTCCGCATAATCAAAATCGAAATCACGCATATTATAATGTTAGTAGTCCGAAAATTCTTTATAGAGCATGTCAAAGGAACTTGTTTAAACGAGAACTGGTTGCTTTTCAGTCGCTCAACATCTCTTATTTATAAGGCAGGAAAAAAATAAGTAGAATTAAAATTCCCTCGCTACGCCCCGTTATTAGGGTAGGTTGAATATGAGGAAATGTTGTATATAAACAATAATTATTTTTTTCCCATGTCCGCTCCCAAGTTGAAGCATATCGTTTGGCATCTTTCTTCGAGAAATGCTAGTTACTCAGTTGCTCAACCCCTATTTTACGAAGAGAGTAGTGATTGTAAGTAAAGAGGACTAGTGGTTAGCTAATCGTGTCGCTTTTTGGGATCGGAAGGGTGGGTAGCAATTTTTAACAACACAAACACCCCTATTGCCTTCGAACAAAATCGATTTATCGACTGAAAAAATCTGCTTGTACAAGGACACGAATCCGGGTGGTTCGTCACGGAAGCTAATGATGATTACCACTCCACAATAAAACAATTTATAAGCAATACAAATTCAGTAAAACCCCCGTTTACACTAAAGTCGAAACCGTGTAATTGGGGGAGTGAATGTTATAAAAATTAGGGACGAAATATTTAGTTACTAATTGCTTTGTAAATGCGACCGTTCAATTGGTGGATTTGCGGCGAATATTTCAAGCCAGCCCGTAATTCAGAGTAGTGTAATTGGAGGTTCCACTGTACAACATTTTATTCAAGTACACGTTATCCGGGCTGGAAGGGTTAAATCATATCACTGACTTGTCGTTAATTTCATACAATGTGGTACATATGCATTTCGCTCGCTAAAGGTGTAATAATTTAGCTTAATCTCTTTTCAAAAGTATTTGTATCAAACCAAGAATAATAATTTGCCCCTCCGGCCGAATCAAAATGTAATAATTTAAAAGTAGGTTTGGTTTCACAATTATTTATTACAACAGATCCATGTCAGATTATTTTGATAGATTTCAAAACAAGCCCTCGGCTATACTAACGGGAGTTTTGGAATTTTAAAAACAAATCAAAATGTATCATCAGGAAGTTCGGTGACTACTGAAACAGCACGTCAGTAAAAAAATACACATTTCGCTCATACAGAATGTTTGTCATGTTAAAAAAATAAGTTAATAGTACTGACGATGGCGTAATGTCGAAAATGCGATCAACTATAATTACTTCATTGATGTAGACTTAAATAATTTATTATGATGGAGTGCAACCGTGTAAATTCCAATCGATATTCTCGGCATAGTGTAATATAAATAAGTCCTTGGTGATTTTTTTATATTCTTATCAGAGCACCATTTGGATTAAGATTTAGCCAGTTGGATGCCGTACAGTGTAAGTATTGCGGATCTGTGATTTCATGCGTGAAATGTTTTGCTTGAGCACTGTAATTGAAATATTTATCTGTCACCTCAGACATAAAAAAAAACAGGTACTTCGTTGTTTTATGCCAGGCAGCAAAACTTGAAATGAATGTCGCTGCAACCTCAATGCACACATGGGGCGGGGGGCGTCACTTGACGATTTTTGAAATAAAAACAAAGAATTCATCCCTCGCCATCAGTTGCAAAAGAAGAGCCAAATACAAGTATAACTTTGGAAGTGCACGACGAGGAAAGTGCAGTGACATTTCTACAATCAAGTAATATTATTCCGCGGGAGATTATGTGCAGTAATGGACATTTAATGACGCTTTCATTTGGAGTCAGGACACGCTGGGTTTGCCAAGGGTGTTTTTTTGGTGATGGTTGCTGAGTAGGTAGCGGTTCCTGGAGTGCATACTCGGAGATCAGTGCTCATATTTTACACTTACTATAATTTTATAAACCCCAATACACTTGCAAACACCCAGCAAGTAGAGAGAAAGTGGGGATCAGCCAAGTGGGGCAACAAGAAGCGTAGAGGGACACATACATTTGCTACAAACGTATTTATACGAATTTATGTGGAAGACGAGGTTGGCTTCCGGGATGCATTTAGTGTTATCAAAGATATTGCTGAATTTTGGCAGTTTATCGAGCGTCAAAATCTCGATGATTGAGAAGCGCTGGCTGCCGGGGGCGAGGCATAAGATTCAATAATCTGGAATACATTAAAAAATACACGTATACACACATAAAAGTATTTGGCAATTAATTTGATGATTTATGTGTCATTTCATATGGATGGCGAAGGCAACCCTTAGGTTTAGTGATATTTTTTCGTGTTTAGCTGCCTGGCATAAAACAGCGAAGTACCCAATTTTTTACTATTTCGGCATTATATCATCGTCTTTTATAAAAACAATTCATTGAATAAATTATACTTCAGAATAAAAAAAAATATTTCGTACAACTTCAGATCGCGGTAATTTTTAGCCTGATAGGTGCCGACTAGGACCACGTCTTAAATTGGCGCATTTTGTATGGCCGGCCTTACGAGCACCGAATTGTTTGGCTAAAGATTAAATGACTAGATTAAATGATTTCTTTCCATCCCAGTCATAAATAATAAATGCTATCGCCAACCAGTGGCGGCCGGTGACCAGAATATTAGGGAGTGCAATAAAACAACCTATTTATGCAAAAAAAAATCCATCCTCCGATTCTTGGATTTTGAAAATACATCTATAACACGGATATTAAAGTCCGACATTGACGATACCAACTGCTTCTCTATACTTAGCATGGCAAGGGAGAAAACAAAAAACTCTATTAAGGCTAGTACAGCCCACAGAGCCATGGAGTTTTTTTATAAATTGCTACATTAAAATACCGATTGACTTCTTTAGTTTTGGCCGTACACTTCTGAACTATATTTAAAACTGGCAAAGGACGTCCTGCTGCTTTGATTTCTAGCCTTTTAGAAAAATCTCGACGATTTTCTTTGATATAGGACACTGAGTTTGCAGGAAAAATTATTGATTATTATTTAGTATTTAATAATAATAAATATATATAATAATATTCAATGCTATAATACATATATTAATAATACTTGTTATATTAATTTATTATATATGTTAATATTTATTTATAATATATGTTAATATTATATAGTAGATATATAATAATAAAGTTAAATTATATTGTAGAATATTATATAGTAGGATATTGTATTTAAAGTTATTAAACAGTTTTATATAGACAAAGCCTTTCCATATAACAAAAACTTACAAGGATTCATATTATATACGCTAATAGGGTTTGTATTAAGATGTCTATGAAATGAAAACAAGTATGAAAAAATAATAATAAAAATGTTATAGTTGCGTGTTGCGTGAATCAAGTTGAAACTGCAGATGAGGTTAGAATGCACTGTCACAAACGCACTTCACAAATCACCCGCAAATATCTATATTTTTCCGTTCGTCAAAAGACCTTATCTGCCAAAATTTGGGCCAATACTGAATGACAGAATACAAATATATATGTTTTCGCTCAATTTCTTTACACAAGTCGTGTTGGTGCAAAAGGTCTTTATGCACCGGGTTAGTCGAAATTTCAAAAGATTTTTTTTGCATACGCCTTCGCCGTGTGAAATAAAGTCATGTTTTCTACCTACTTTTTTATGCCAAATGGGACATTTCGAGAATTTACAAGAAATGCACCATATCGAGGAACATCTGGAATCAGCTTATTTCGGGAAATCTACTAATATAATATTTGTGTGTTTAGGTCGCATGCGTGAAAGATCGTTTTATGAAACCATACATCGTTGGAATTTTGAATGAACAAATTGGTATATATATTTTGAAATTGATGAGCTCGATTCTTGGGGGACTAATGCACTTCTGCTCCTTCACACGAGCCGTCCCTGTCGCCAACTACACTTACAATGACATTTCAAGTGTGGACGCCTGAGTCGTCGATAAGTTTATGAGTCCATCATGACGATCAAAACTCAAAGAAGATTTCCTGGTATAAAAGGCGAGACTCTTTCCCGTCGGGATCGCGGTGTGATTTGAAAGCGCGTATGACGCATTTACAAATCCCCGTCATCATCCGGCACCGCACTAAGCCGGGACAAAGGAGACATCTTCGTTTTGTTTCGTTGAGTTGGCGCTATTTCTGTGGCGCAATGCAACCAACATAACTGAACCAAATTCCGAACATTTATGTGTAGGGGAAGGAATTCAGCTGTCAGAATTGTTCTTGTAGATAGATTATACTGTATGTCTGAGGTTATATCATCATCAATTTTATAAATTTACTCAGCGGAACATAAATTCGATGATTTTTTTCCTTTTTATTTTTATTTATTTATATCGAGTATCAGAGATGAGAAGGCTTTGGAAGCAAATGTATATTTCGAACCATAAAATCATTTCGGAGAAAAGGCACAAAAACTGGTAATCCTTCAGATGAGGGGTTCAATCAAAAATTTGCATTCTCACATAATACAAGATGGCTGCCGACAGTGTTCCCTTTTACCAAACAAACCAAACCTAACTTAACCTAATCTAAACAAACCAAACCTAACCTAACCCCTACTAAAGAAAGATTACACAAAAACTAATGTAAAGAAGTTCGGCCCAATTCTAAATTTCGATGGAAAAAAGGTTCAAAACATGTAATTTTGCCATACTTTTTAAGATATTTAAATTATAAGTATCAAAAATGCTGCATTTGCACCGAATTTTTCAAAATGGCAAATTGAAAGGAAACAATTGAAGATTTTCTGTCAAACGTACTGAGCGGCCATTTTGTCACGTGATTTTTTTGTACGGAAGATTTTATTTTAACACAGTGAGCTGTTTGTTATGCTTAAATAAAAAATGTTATTTTGCAAAATTTTCCAAGATTGCTACCTTTGCATATACTTACATATATACATATATGCCTCATGTTGTCAGTGGCGTTCTAGTCTGCTCCAATCTAGGGACCTTTATTAATGTTACATCGTCAACTATACAGAAGAGTTTATTTGACAAAAACTTAAAAATAAGTTGTTTTACGTGAACTGTTTTTTTGGGAGTGGTTGGTGAGTGAGGTGTGGTACTAATAAAGGCGTAGTAATTACTTGTAAACTTATGTCTCTCACTAGCCCCATGTTTTTAAGGATTGCAGAGAGAATTTTAGCATAATATTATACATGTCTATGCATGTGAACATTGCCCGATCCATGGTACAGTGGCCGACGTCGTTGGCTACCGAGCAGATTTTTCAGTCGATTAATCGATTCTGCTCAGTGGCAATGGGTATTTGTGTTTGTTGCTAAAAACATGGCCGTGGAGTTGGAGTCGGAGTCGTAGGGTCGGGGCTTTTTGGCCGGAGTCGGAGTCGTCGCGGCGTTTTGGCCGGAGTCGTACTCGGAGTCGGAATTTTTAAAGTTTATAACTTTTTATTTTTGCATTTAATATGTCATTTTTGGCTTTTGGCCGCATTGATAGGGTTGATATTTAATTGAATACACATAAATAGGAAAATTAGGGAAAAAAGTAACGATATTAAACTTTTTTTAGTCGGAGTCGGAGTCGTGGTTTTGGTCAATGTTGGAGTCGGAGTCGGAGCCGTAGTTTTGGTAAATGCTGGATTTGGAGTCGGAGTCGCCTTTTTTTACCGACTCCACAGCCCTGGCTAAAAATCCCTTGCCACCTTTCCATTCCCAAAAGAGCGACGCACAGTGTCGCATCCTTAGTCATCGTATCCTTTCCATACCTACTCTCTTCGAAAAGGAGAGGTTGATCAACTTACTAACAAGCAGTTCACGTAGAAAAAACATATGTTAAGATAAACTCTAAAGTTGGGAGCTGACATGGTTTTTAAAAAAATGCATGTGAACACAAATAAGAGACAGGAGATATACCCCAACCAATTTGGTCGAACTTCCAAGTGTTACTGCGATGCTTAATTGTATTCACATTAAATTTAAATGCACGTTTACCACTGCATCGTGTCTTTCGGCACGTATTTAATTTATTTTTCTCTCCATTTGCAATTCTGAGTCACTTCAAAGAGATTCCCGTAAACATTTCCGTGTTTAATAATCATTTAAGACTATTTTCAGCGATTACTCTTAGCCCGAGTTTGCAACATCTCTAGCCACACAGCACCAGGGCTATAGAGTTGAAGTCATTATTAAATAATAATTCGTATGCTGTAACAAATCGGTTTTGATTTATTAATATCATTAGATGCTAAATAATTTTCTACGCTATGTGTCAACGAGGAATATCAATAGGAGAAGTGGGTACGAAAATATTTCAACGCGTATTGAAATCACTTTCTTGTACATAGCTCGACTTAACCTGAAAACAACACATTAGAATGAATGACGATTTTCTATTTAAAAAATAAATCTAAAAGCCAAAACATCGCTCTTAAAGATAATGACAAAACAATTGTTTCTGTTAAAAAATCGGTAATATTGATAATCTTGGTGGTTACTTTGCTTCTACGGGACCGAATTTGTACTATGTGGTTTATTTAATATGCACTTTTATATTTGATCAGGACCGGTTTCGCTCATGGCGAGCATTGTCAACTGATGACATAAGCGAAACCGGTCCTGATCAAATAAATTGCATGTGGAAAAAGTACTAAAAATGTATTATTATTTTTATTATAATGTCTTTCCACCAAGTATTGACAGTGAACACCTTAAAACTGATGCACTTTTATTTTTAATACGGTAAGAAAAAAAACAATGTTTTTTAATTCTACTTATTTTATATATTTGTTGATAGCTATTTCGCAGTCACAACTAGCTCTGACGAGGGCGTAAGCCTAAATAGCCATCAACAAATATATCAAATAATTTCTGTAGAATTAAAATACATTGTTATTTTTCTTACCGTATTATCTTGGAGTTCTACCAAGTAAAAGCCTACTCAATCAATACTTTTATTTTTAGTTGCAAGGCCATTATTTTCTATGAGTTTTTACTATGTATGAGACATTTACTGCCGATATGTCCGTTTTTTTCATACTGGATTTTATCTTACAATTTATAGAAAATGGTCCTTTGCATGTGGTGGCAAAATCTGGTATGTCAAATTATAAGAAATCAAACCATGTCATGTTCCATATCGTTATTTGGCATCACACAATAACATGACACTGTTTGTGTTAACAAAAGCGGATATATCAGGTAGTGCCATAATTTGTGTTGTCCGGTTGCCCATAATCCATATTGAATTGCTGCTATCTCTGAAAAGAATATTGTGGATTTACATATGTATACATAAATATATTACAGTTTTTGGCAATATATCCAGGAAATGTCTCAGAAAAAGTTAGCAAAACACCACAGAAATGAGAGTCGGAGAGTTGTGGTATGTTGAATTGGGAGTCGGTCAAGAAATCACAGCCCTGCTTTTTACGTCACCGTTTTTAAAATATACAGTGTGCGATATGAGCTGTGAATTGTTTCACCTTTAAACATCATAGCATTTCGTCACTTTTTGACCTCCATATCATGCAGGAATACATTAACATAAAAAAGCAGAAATTTCTTTTAGATAAAATTTCAGAACTCGAATTCGAAAGAGTAAAATCCGTGGGAAGTAGTCCATCGGTTTGTAAATCATATAATAAAATACCTAATACTCTATTCCGCAAAAAAACATATGGGAAATGTTGAAAAAAAACATTTCTATATTTTTTTAATTACCAAGCGTTCTGGCTCATGAATGAAGCCTCTTCATAAGGTTTTATTAGGTTTCTCAATACTTTCACGTACAGTTTTACTTACTTTCACGCACTGTTTTAGAATATTTTTACTTACTATCGTATAATATGTATATTCTAACTATTAGGATTTTTTATTGTTGTCAACAAATCGGTTAAACTAAGTGCTGAAAAAGGTATGGATGATATTTATATGGTTGACCTTTCCTTTACGGTCTCAAAAAACACATCCGATTTGGTGATGTGTAGTCACTATGCTTCATGCAAAGTATTGGTGTTTGTATAGTGATTACTAGCACTGGGACTCGAACCCCAGCGATCCGTAACTAAAATCGTCGACACTCGAACAGGGACTTAACACGACAGGACTTGCGAGTTAGTATAGTGAGTACAAATATAGTAGTTAATCACTTTCACTGCACCTCGGGTAAGTGAGAGGGCATTTAGAGATCCGTGTGTTCGAATAGAATACTATAAATCGATTGAAAAAACTATATATGACATTGATAATACTGGTGGGACTCGAACCAGTGACCACCTTAAACAAAGTTTATCGCGTTCTCGCTTTTGATGCTTGCATACTTATATCAAAATAAATGGGTGTATTCAGTGTACCTTTGGAGATCAGTACCTGATCTTCTAGTATTATATTATTAAAACATATCCGTAAAAGAATGGTACGTCATATACTAGACATACCTACACGTAGCACACGTAGACTAACGCAAATTTGCGACGAGTCAATACAGTTTTTTGCTATCATATTATATCCGGTAGTAAAGTTTATAATATATTATTAACTATTCGACATAGACCTCTGTGAGATAAAGCATGTTATTAGATTTTGGTGTTGCTATTAAGGTGAGATTTTCCCACAATCCAGTGGTACATTATTGTAATTTGATATGGCAAGACTTTATATTATAGATACACACAACTAACATTATGGAGAGAAAGACCCGATGCGTTGAACAAAAACATTATCTCTAGTTTCCTGCTAATGATGAGTGTACATGAAGGTACACACTTTTGTGTGTAATTATAATGGTGAGATGTTCGCTTAGCAAACAGAAGGTTCTGGAGTCCAGGCATGGTCAATTTCTTCAACATAGCATTTACGATCGTGCAAGGTAGGCATTGTGATGTCTATCATCGTTGAAATGACCTCGAGAGACTTTCAAAAACTCTGTCGATTTTAATGTCAGTTATTTTACTGAGAGAAAAAATTGTTCACCATACCTTCTTATTTCATTTCCAAGCAACTGGAAAAGTTCAATTCCAGTTGCTTGGAAAGGCAGTGGTTGGATAACTAGTAATTCACGACGATTCTAATATGCCCGGAATATATTATTAGTGAAATTATGTCCGATCGGTGCTGAGAACTCCCTGGAAAAGATTGCCAAATAATGACGAGCGTTGACGAATGCATGTATCAATTTGTACAAGATTGTCGCATATATATTATATTAACACTTTTCGTAAGGGTCCTTCCCAAATAAGCTTCTTCTAAAAGATAAAAAAAAATCTTGCGTAAATGATTTTTTTTTTTGCACTCCCAATGGAATTGTCACCGCCGCCACTGCTTGTTGGCCTTCGATATAGTGTAATTATTATTATATAAGTTACATTGTTTGTATCGAATCTGCAAATCGTAAATCTAGTTTTGATTATCATAAATCGGAAGAGTTCGCGCCGAAAGTGAAGCGGCGCCATTAAAATTGGCGCCGGACTTTAAATGCCAAGGAATTGTAATTTCTTCTGCAACAGCGCCGCGCTATGTTTGGCTTACACTTGACAGTGGACAAGCAAGCGGGAGAACGATTTTATGTAGCAATTAATCACTTAATACTAAACATTAAACATCGCATAGACAATGAAGACGATATGAACATGAAATTAATTTAGAGTTGTACTTGTTCAGAGCTCCTTCTTTAACTAGAAAGTTAATTAACAAAATCTCCGAGGTTAAGAAAAAAGTGTTTCATTTCAAATATAATTAATTCATCGAATCTAATAGTCTGTTTTTATTGTATCAAAATTTTGAACTGTAATGCCAGTATTGTTTTCAATCCAACCATTATAACTAACTAATAACATTAAGTCGTTCCCTGAGATTATCTTAAAATGTTTCGAGATATATCGTCAAAAATGCCAACATACTTTTGATATTTCGGTGTCTCCGAACTAATGTAACAAAAACCTGAACAATTATGGAATAACATGTTTCTTTAGATAGTTATTTCCAATTCAATCAATGTTCTATTTAATTTTAGATCATAGAACTCCGATAAAAAATGAGAAATTTAGACCCATCATCGTGTTAATAAAAAAATATGTCCAGTTTTTTATTCACACTGATGTTACATAAGAGTTTGTACTTTATATCATAGGAACCAGGGCTGTGGAGTCGAAGTCGGAGTCGGAGACGTGGAGTCGGAGCTTTTTGGCCGGAGTCGGAGTCGTCGCGGCGTTTTGGCCGGAGTCGTACCCGGAGTCGGAAATTTTGAAAAGTTTGAACTTTTTATTTTTGCATTTAATATGTCATTTTTGGCTTTTGGCCGCATTGATAGGGTTGATATTTAATTGAATACACATAAATAAGAAATTTAGGGAAAAACAGTGACGATATTAACCTTTTTTTAGTCGGAGTCGGACTTGTTTTTACCAACTCCACAGCCCTGATAGAAACTTTAAAATTTAAAATAACTTTGATTATTCCACGTATTGTGTAACTAACTGTGACACGTGTTTCGCCTCTTTCAGAGGCATCTTCAGACTTACTATCGCAAAGTTTGCTTTAGTAATTACTCAAGCAAACTTTGCGATAGTAAGTTCGAAGATGCCTCTGAAAGAGGCGAAACACGTGTCACAGTTAGTTACACAATACGTGGAATAATCAAAGTTATTTTAAATTTTATATTAAAATTAACTTCCACAAAGTTACCGCCGAAACCATCGAAAATATTACTGATAGGAACTCTTCATGTCCAACATGTATTTTTTTATTCAGTTGCGAAACTTCTCTTTTTCAAAAATAGTAAATAAATAGGGACAGGGCTTCGACCGTTGCCCCATTTTTAAGATCGGGTGGGTAGGAGTTTTAGACACCACATATATATATATATAGGGATATAAATCCATTAATCTACTGGAAAATCAATCAACTTAAAACTGTGTCGGCATTTGAGCCCTGAAACCAAACGCGGTGACAACTCGACCACATAATTGGCAATCCTGTAACTACCATGCGTATTATCAAGTATAGTTTAAAATAAATACCGCCAACTATGTTTGTAGCACTCAGTGTTCTCGCCCAAGTCACTGTCACGGAAAATACTGCCAAGCATAAGCTATGAGTAATGGCGCCCACTCTGAATTCGGCCTTCCGTGATATTTATTGTGTTTTTTATTCGACCGTGCCAACAATTTGTCTCTCACTTATATTATTTGCCGGAATTAAGAGATCTTATAACTGTTCTTTCGCAATTGTATGTACAGTGAAACCTCGATTCTACTTTTTTCAAGGGACCGTGAAAAAAAAACGATAAATGCGGGAAACGGTCATTGCGGGTTGGCTTAAAATATAAAATAAAAAAAAGTAAAACATTTAAAAACCTTATTTATTTTACCTTTCATACATACATTTTTTTTAAAAGTCCTTAATAATTAGTTGCTTCTTTGCAGTTTCGCATTTCAATTTTAACAGTGATCCTTCGAATTCGCATAATTTCCTGACTGCAGATTCATCGTTGGAGTAGACAAATATTTTTATTTTTCGAAAGCCAATAACGCTTCTTTAAATGAAATAACAGGTTCATCATTGCATTCTTGGCCATCTTCTTCTTCGCTGCTGTCATTAGTAGCATCCAGGGCTGTGGAGTCGGTAAAAAAAAGTCCGACTCCGACTCAAGCATTTACCAAAACCACGACTCCGACTCCGACTAAAAAAAGATTAATATCGTCACTTTTTTTTCCCTAAATTTCCTATTTATGTGTATTCAATTCAATATCAACCCTATCAATGCCAAAAGCCAAATATGACATATTAAATGCAAAAATAAAAAGTTTTAACTTTTCAAAATTTCCGACTCCGGCCAAAAAGCTCCGACTCCACGACTCCGACTCCGACTCCACAGCCCTGGTAGCATCACATAATGACTCTTTGTTTCGATGCCACATGTGGCTAACTCGCTGTCACACTGCAAATACATTAAAGTCGAGGTCTTCCTGAGCTGCAAGACACCAATCTTCACAAATAAGAACCGAAGCTGCAAGTGTGTGCCAAAGTTAACGTTGTATGGTCATATTGTTTCCGGTGATGTCTTACTAACTAGCACACTTGTAGTTTCGGTTCTTTTCTGCGAACCGATGGGATGGAGTCGAATGTGTTTCTAAGAAAAATTCAACAAAACGGTAAATCGGGATAATATTTGTGACGGGACCATAATATTTTGACGTTAAATCGAGGAAATCGTTAAATCGGGGAACGCATAATGCTGGATTTTTTAACATTGTTCTTATGGGTGTTTGGCCGGGACTATAGAAAATGTACGAACAACGCGGGAAAACGGTTAATGCGGGAACGTAAGATCGAGGTTACACTGTATATCAATCGGTGTTAGTATCATAACGAAAACAAAATTTTACATTATGTACAAATAAAAAATACTAGGTGAACAACTAATCTCCTCCAGCCAATGTCTCGTTGCCATTGTATCATTGAAAAGTCTGATTTTGATTTTATAAGTTATACATTTGTCACTCACTGTTCATAGTAAAGGTCAAAAATAAAAAATGGAAATTAAAATATTCAATATAAATAATTATGGTTGTGAAAAGCTTCAGATACTGTCACAGTGACAAAAAATAATTTTAATTCTACTTGTCTTTAAGTAGAATTAAATACTTTTAATACTTATTATTAAATTAAGCAAAGCGTCCGTCTGAAATTATTCTACATATAATACAACATCCATATAGTTTTCCAACTTCAAAAAATACAAAATAAATTAACATAATTATGTTTTTTTAAAACAAAAATTTTCGCCCAGGCTTGAGTCCGCACGGTTGCACTATCTGCTCATATACAGTAGGATTTTTTTGGAATTCTGTTCAGAATATCTTGCTCAACCGAGACGTTCTCAAACAAAACCTCGCTAGAATTTATCAATCGTTAAACACAGCATTATACAAATATACATATTTTATAACTTATTTAAATAAAAACAATTACATATTGTCTCGTTTTTTAAGCAGCGTAAAAAACTGTTTTTTAATATTTTATAAACTACCGGAAGCCGCACTCTATCAATCAATGTAAATACAATATAATTTGACAAAAATCATTGATAATCTGAAAATATCTTCGGCTTCCATTTTTAATTACAAAATAAATTTTACTAAAGTTTAGGAATCCCTCATTGATTGAATTTGGCGCCAATCACAAAAACCAGATCGTGCTTTGTTATTTGCAAGATTGATTCCAGAGTTTTAAAAAAAGAACGTTTAAAATAATCGCTTTATATCCGAGGATTTTTTTATTCCGCGGTGATAATTATTAATGGTCGTCGATTTGTCATTGAATATACACTTAATTGTCAAGTCTATTTTTCGCAAAACTATTGGAACATTATTTATAATTGTAAGAGTAATCAATTAAAGATTATTATAGTAAGAAGAGGAACGAAAAAAAAATGTTTCCTGTGGTAAAAAAAGGTGACACCTTACAGCAAAAAAACACTTTTGGTATCCCGATCCAAATTTTTCATATTATACTTAATAAGTAAGGTTTAAGAATTACTTTTACGCTATCCCATAATATCTTGCAATGCTTCTCGACTAAATCGACATATACACCTAAACCTTTTTTGTGCGGTAGATGCGTTCCGCGGAAAATCACCCAAAAAGCCATGACTTGATATGGGAACATAACATGTACAAGGACGCACGTGTCAAGGTCACATTGAAATAAACAGGTGAAACATTGGATTTTACCCGTACAATATGTGAACAAACGCATTGTTTAATTACGTTTTTCATATGAACGTTTATATAGTCCCGAAAAATATATTTCAAAAAATAAAAAAAAACCGCCTATTTTTGAAATCGCACAAAAAGAGGTTTCAGTGTCAGTTTTAGTTCAATGTTAATTTTGTTTTCATAGCACCACACAATCGTAACAAAATTCAAATGAAAACAGTATCCGATACACTTTTTCTGTTCCACGTCTTCTCAAAAATTATGTTTGTTTTTCATTGCTGTCAACAAAAGGGCGTCGAATTTAGTGCCAGAGATTTGTTTTTTATTATTACTGGCAACACAGTAGAATGTAACGCTATCAGAAACCGATATCTTCCCACTGTGTATTTATTATTTGGCGTATCGTATTGATTTCATTAAATAAATATAAAGAGTAGGCTAATACCACTAGAATTGGTGAGTGGCGCCACCCACACTACAATTTATAATACCATTATGTTAGCGCGGAGCGGCTATTGAAAAAGATGTTGAGAATCAGTGGTTTCGGAACAGAAAAACAATATTTTTTTAAAAAACTATTTTTATTTTCATTTAATTTGAAGCATATAAATATTATTTTTACTAAAAAATATTTTTTTTTTACCCTTCCAAGTCAATTTTTTACATTTTTTTTAAATTATTATTTTTTCTTAGAATATTATATGTACATATTATATACATAATACCATATCATGAAATAATCTCATACAATGACAGAAATCGTGAAATTACATGACACACGTATTTGCGTGAACGCCGAAAATCGAACGACGATTTTAAAATGCTCATATGGGCCCGCTTCGGGTATCACACGTATTTGCGTGAGCGCCGAAATTAGAACACTTTTTTTTTACACGTATTCGTGTGAACGCCGTGGAAGCGGTTAATAAAATAGATTATTTAAGTAAGTATTTAATAAATTCAGTAAAACATATCTTTTAAGCATTACACTTTGGGCCTCGTAAAATACAGTTATATGGTTCCATAAAAATGTGATTTGAAAAACAAATCCGTGTCATACAAATTTTGAAGTTCATACAAAATTACGGTTTGTGTTTCAAAAAAAAATCGAAGATCTTTATTTTACTTACATAACTTTGCTTTATAAATTTACATATTTATTGAAAGAATCTTTAATAACATAATATAACATTCATTCGTCACTTAATATTCTATATGCTTTACTCTTTTTCGAAATCGGTTGTGAGTTTTCATTATCGGACTCGAAAAAATTCGGTAATAAGTTATTGTCTGCTTTTAGCGTATAAATCTTTACGTATTTCTTTTCGAAATTACTATACTTTCTCTTCTACCATCCTAGATTAAAAGGTTGCTAACTGCTGGTCTATACGATTACGATGACTTTTAGTCGACATTTAATGACATAATTAAACATGTCGTCGTGCTCTATGACTGTCTTTAATAATGTACCCAGACTGAATCCAGTTATTTCGGAAACTTGTGTGAGTCATCTTCGATTTTTTATCATCATATCAAACATCATATGTACGCGTTTCGCAATTTTGAGCAGCAACGTCAGACAGTTTTTCTGATCAGCTTCTGAAAGGGGTGAATTATTTACTAAAAATGAATATCCACAAATAATCCGAATCCTTCAAAAACATTGAAACATCTTCCTGATTTCCATTCTTATTTTTACACTTTATTTACGGGCTCTTAAAATACTTTGGTAATTAGCATGCTATTTCGCATTCGATTGCCAATTAGCAAACGCAAAAATGTTTGCACTTCGTAAGCATTGGGTTAAAAGGTCAAGTCTTATTTTATAGAAAGATTTATGTTGAGATTTTTTATTATGCGTCCATATTCTGTACAATTTACATTGGAGTAGGGCTGGGCTGCCAGATTGCTTGATATCAAAACCGGGACGTTTTTTTTAGTGACTCAAAAACTGGCTAAAACTTTAATATGTATAGCCGTTATAAAGGGTATTTCAATAGGGACGCTCAAAATATGTTACTTTGTCCTGCTGAGTAGATTATTCATTGTTTAGTGGCCAAATTTGAGTCAACAAGTTTGGTAAATAATCGGCCAACACCTACCTGTACGTCATCAAAATACAATATCTGGTGAAAACATTGCTGCTGTGTGTGAAAGTGTACAGGAAAACTCAAGGCAGCTTATTTCTCGTTGTTCACAAGAACTTGGCTTTTCTGCGACTTCAACTTGGCGAATTTTGAATCGGGCCTTATGTCTGCACCCGTATAAAATCCAACTAACCAAGGAACTTCAGGTAAACGACCACAGACAACGCCTGATTGGGTTCTGGAGCAGTTGGAAGTTTACCCAAATTTGTCAAAAAAGTCAACTTTAGCGACATGGCCCATTTTATAATGAATGGATATTGGCAGACATTTGATGCTATATTCCATATTTAATGCCCTAAAATATACTTACAAATGAAATTAAAATTTAGTCGAAATCTCACAAACAACTTGTTTTATTTACATTTCAAAACTAAGCGTCCTTATAAAAAGACCCTATATATACCATCCGATATCGCATGTGATTGATTTATTTTACTCTAAGATTATTTACAGCATACAAAAGAAGCGAAACCGTAGCCCTTTATTTTAGTCTTAGTATTTTTTATTGGATTTGGCATTTCTAAGTAATGCTTTATTTTTTATTATAAAATCATACATGTGTACGCTACATTAATACTTAAAATTTACATTGCACCATAATTTCGGTGTTGTAGAGAGTTCCTATCATCAGACCACTGTATTTTCATCAATGAAAAGATCCACATTTCCATTTTTTTCTAGAAATGGAAAAAATATATTCACGAAATTTTTGCAGCTTATGTAGTAACTGCGAGGACTTTTTGGTTGTCTTGACACCAGGACAAGAGGCTTAATGATTCTTTTCATATCTAGTGACATCTATATACTGCCTTTAGAAAAAATGGTCCTTCTGTCATCAGTCAATCTTGTTGAAAGGGGATTTTTTAGAATTTTTTTAGAACGCAACTAATTTGCTCGGTACTGAAGCGGTTAAGGCCGGGATAAACCCAGAATACCGGGACGTCTGACAGCCCAGCCCTAATTTAGAGCGAACATTTTTCGTAAAAAGATTTTTTTTATCCGAAAGCTGAGAGCGGTAGCACTCGGCCACGGTGATCGACAAGAAACATTAATCGTTTCATCCTAATTATTAGCATCCCGCTAATCGGTAGTGGTCGATGATTTGCTATTTGATATGTTGTTTTATATGTATGTATATAGGATGTACGTATATTAAGTATACCGTTGCGAAGATGCATTAATGCAAAATGAATGTGCTTATTATTTCTTCGCCGTTATGCATTCCACTCTTCGGACATGGTTCAACGTTCTCGGAGTGAAAGTTTTTTTTAGTAAAAGCGTTATGTTTTCTATTGAATGTTTTTTTACGCAACGTACAATCTCCGTACAAAGTCTAGACATTGAATGTGACAGTTATTGATTTCGATGATAAATTTATTTTTAATATATGTATTACAGTTGCTAATCCAGCGCCCAATCAACTAAGTAACGTGGCTACTGCGATAAAGACAGTTTGGCAACATTAAAATAACTACTGTGGCTCCAGTAGGAGTATCAGTGTGAATCCCGAGGATTTTCAATACCTGATGAATCACGGGAATAGAAAACATAATCCTGAAATTTTTGGGATTGATTTGTCATCAATAAATGCGTTATTTATTTCCATTCGTGTGTCTTCATTTTAAGTAATGTGAAATTTTTTAAAATGTGCATAATCAGACATATTTTAATTTCAAATAGTTATCAGATCGCAATGGAACGAGACCGTTTCTCACGTACATTATATTTCAATCGAATATTTTCGCTCTTCAGTAAAAGATAAACAACTGAAATATAATATTCATAGAAAGATGGTGATCAATTATTCCTTTTTTGCAATTAACTATTTTTGATGATACATTAGCTTGGATTATATTAAATATTTAAATGTGAAAATTATCCCTATTATTATTAGAAAATACCGGGATCCACTTGTTGCAATCCCGAAATCCTAGGATCAAAATTTTGGCCCGGGATTGGCAACTCTAGTGCTGACTGATCTATAATCGACAAAAGTAAATTATTTAACAAAAACACATTAAAATTTCAATATTCATTCTATTTATCGTGTTTTAGGTATTTTACAGACATGGAATATATTTATATAAAAAAAATGGTTTTACAGGTTAATTTGCCAAGAAAGACTCTAAAAATGAAATGTTTCGGATGCAATTAATAGCAATAGTCGGTTCTCAAACATGTAAAGGTCCATTAGACAAATCTCAAACACAACAGAATAAAAACAAAGATTTGATGTGGCTATCAGCCATTTCCGTAGGACCGTTTACGATTTCATGTACAATTTTACGTTAGAACCACTGCTCTACACCTACATGTCAAAAAGTCCACAAGTGCCTTGAGATTAATTTGAATACTAACATTACTATTACTATTGCAATATTATGAAAACCTATTTAACGCTTTTTTATCTTAAAAATCATGAGAAAATGTACATTGGGTTTTTTTAAATACTGATTATTAAAATAACACATATTATTTATATAAAACTCCTTCGGTGGTATAAAAATAGATGAATTCGGAAGATGGTTCGCAGAGGCGAAACAGTTATCGCATCCAGTTAAAGAACCGGTGACATAACAAAATATTATTTTATCTTGGGTCGCAACAACTTTTTCCCCCCAAATTTTATTTGCAGACAAATTGGTAAACGCTGTTCTACAAGCTCTACCCAAACATGTTTTAAGTCTATGGCCTTCTATGGTGGCCATGTTTCCTTGCTTTCGGGCTTTTATAAATTTCGGTATTAATACTAGTCGGGCACATGAAAGTGGTAATACCCCGTTGACGGCGAATGGCTACATAATATCTACTTTTGACAGCCGGCGCTTTATAAATTGACTTAACTAGTAGGTATACTTGTACAATAAATAAAACACTTAAATAAAAAAAATCACAGCATACAGCCCGAATGTATTTTTAATTATGATGTACTGCACTTCGATTCAAATTCAGTATTAACCTGTTGGACGCCGAGGGTATTTTGGTGACTGAAAATATATTTTTTTGAAGTCATTAAAGATTTAGTATTTCAATTCTAGCTTCAACTATGCATTCACAAGACACTAGATAATTTCATGAGATAAACTAGATATAACTTTTTAAAACCACTAGACATCAACTCGAAGAAAAAAGAAGTCACAAACACCAATGTGTGTCTCAAATGGAAAACTTGTAAAAATGAAGTTCCTGTGACTTTTCCAATTTTTAAGTATCACAACAAAAAAACAATATTTTTTTACCGAAATTGTTTATATTATGTATCTGAAACAATATTATTTTTTTTACAGATGTTATTTTTAACACAAAATTTGTGTTAATTATGGATATATGGTCACGGGACAGAATCCCAATCCTCTCGAGCTAAGCACAAAAATTTTTTTAACCAGGCTTATAATTTAATGTTTTGACTTTACTCTTTGAGTTCTTGTGGAATATTTTAAAATTTGGAATCAAAATGATTAAATCTGAAGAATATTACTGATTATTGTATGAGAACTGAATTTATTTTCGGAATTTTAAAACGTATAGTAAGGTGAAATATAAAAAAACAATAATTCTCGAAAACTTTCTAATAATTATCAAGAAGCCTAAATCTTCAATGCATTCACATATGGATGTGTGGTCCTTGAAAAAAGATTTTTTTTTTAATATTAGCCCACAGTAAAATTATTCTTTTTATTTTAAACAAATAATAAACTTATTTGACTGTCTCTATCTGTATAATATTATTATTTGTGTAGTTTGTGGTTGCATTTTTGCTCCTGGAAATTAAAACAAATCGATTTCAAAAAAAATCGTAAGCCTTACTTGTTGATGTTATCTGCTTTCAAATACCTGAACATGAGAAATCATGTGATTATTTTTCATAATTCTTTGCAAAAATTCTGTCCCGTGACCAGTGACGGCTGGCGACGGGGTGTTGGGGGGTGCAAAGGAAGATTCAACCGTTTTTGCAAGAGTTCTTTCCTATTTATTGCATTTTAAAACACTTCTATAGCATGGACTTTCAATTCAGATGTTCGCAATACCAACTGTTTCTCTTCCGTAGTACGGAAAAATAGTAAACAAGTTGCCTTTCATTAGCAAAAAGCCATCAAAATATCCATTGACCATTGATTCTGAATTAATGTTGTTAAACCCCACTCTACAAAAAACTGTTACGTGTATGTAGTTATTTACAAAAAGAAATGTGCACCAAAACACACGCATGATTGTACAACGTGGCTTGATGATTTGTTTTTCAAAAATACTCCAATGTACGTTCGGGATTCAGACGGTTGAATAATTTTTTTTTGCGCGCCAATCATCCAGCGTCGCTCCATAGGCTAAAGAATTTCTCGCAACATGTTCTAGGCATGTTATTAATTTGAATTGTCTATGGGCGATAGTGTATCATTTGACTATCCGAGCTATCGTACAAGATTGATGTAACGAGGGCGAACTACATTCCTTGCATCAATCTATTGAATCGCTGATCGCAATACTCGAGCTATAATAAATACGATTTCAATCCACAGTTTTTATTATGACTGAAAACAATGAAAACAACACAATACTGACTCAATATATAGTATTTATAATATAATCTTTATTAGTATTGGTTTGTCAACCATTTCATGGCGCCATAAATCCAGTGTAGTTAGAGCCAGGTTGGCATGCTGGTTCCTGAAAATGAGCAAGGGTGCCGCCCTGCCACCTTTTTGACTTGTAACTTAATTTTACATATAATACATACATTTTAATTGCGCGTTTTTTTGTTCTTGATTTAATTGTTAAAACTTGTGGTTTTTTAACATCGGACGGATATAAAAAAAAATAAGGAAGAAATCAATGACAATCCTGGTCATTGACATGCAATGTAGCATTTGTCATGTATCTTCCGTAGAGAAACATTTGTATGTTTTTGGTGCATTTGTACCTTCCCACTCTCCTTTCCGATGGTAAAATCAGTAATAACGACTAACAACTAGCATTCGTAAAACAAGCTTTAAATATTATTTGTAAATATAACACCAAAATTATTTTTTTTCCGAATCAAGTCCATAAATCAATGCGTTAATGTTTAAATTCTGGCATTCGAGCCCTTAACCCTGCAACCTTAGTCGCGTGAAAGTTCATTGATCGCACATTAAAATCCCAAATATATAATAATTAAAAGCAGGGCTGTGGAGTCGGTAAATAAAAGTTCGACTCCGACTCCAGAATTTACCAAAACCACAACACAGACTCCGACTCCAACATTGACCAAAAACACGATTCCGACTCCGACTAAAAATAGTTTAATATCGTCCCTTTTTTCCTAACTATGTGTATTCAATTAAATATCAACCCTGCCAATCCGGCCAATAGCAAAATTTGACATATAATATGCAAAAATAAAAGGTTCAAACTTTTAAAAATTACCGGCTCCGAGTACCACTCCGACTCCGACTCCACAGCCCTGATTAAAAGGCTAATTGTTATTTTTGTTTGTTTCAGGTGAGTCTAAAAACAAAACGACCTTCCAAAGCACAAGACAAGGTAAATAATATTATAGGTATAATTATATTTTGAATGTACACCACACGTTGGCATAGTTATAATAAACAATTATTTCTGACTGAAAGAAAGTTATAATCAGATTGATAATTGACAAAAGAACACTTACAATGTTGTTTACCGTTCTCTATCATTCGCTATGTTTTTGAGTTATATGATATATAAAGGGGTTACACTAATAGATATAAGACTTACTTTTGCACATGTCTAGTTACGATAAAATAGTGGTTAGCTGTAATATACTTCGCATATATACGCATCACAAACAAATATTTAAAACAAGTCAGATGTTTATCTTTTTGAAATAATTTAATGCACAAATCATGTTATTGGATTGATATCTAATGAGGTAGAGGTACGCTATTCTAATTTTAGCATTATCAAGTACTCTTGTCAGCCATAAATTATATATTCAAAAAAAAATAAAAACTTGCTCTTCGAAAATGCCAACAAATCAATGACAGCTAATATATTAATAATAAATTTATTCTAAAATTGACAGCTTCATATTATCTACAATGCTTTCAAACTGGTGTTTTTTTTCGGTACATTACTTAGAGTTGAAGAATTTATATCTATCTAAATTAATATTCAGCGTTAAAATTTATTGGGCGGCATTTTAATTGTATTATTAAGCACATAAACACTTAAAGATTGTCTACGTGAAAGAGACAAATTAACATTGCGTTTCTTTTCATACTGCATCAAAGCATTGACAGACCATAAATTCCAGAGATAAAATTCATTATGAGAACACAGATTCTGTGGCCTTCTTTATAAGTTTTTTCATAATACGAGTTTTTTTCGTCAGGTTGGCAGACGTCGCTGTCAAAAAAATTGAATGCTTGTGTGTTCTATGTCAAGTATTTGAATAATGAACACGCTGCTTCTTTTATTTGCTTTATAATTATTATTTATGTTCCATCGTTTGAAATTGTTTACTAATTATTATGTAATTTAATCAAAGTGTAATGATTATGGCGTTACACGCTAGCAATACTCATCCTATCATTCCAACAACGCTGAATTAGCAATTACTTTGTACGACATTATAATACCAATTCATTCATTTTAGAAAAACTAAGCAAAAGTAAATATACCCAAACACATCGCGAATTTAAGTTTCCTTAGTCTCAATTTCTCACAGCATACTGCATACAGCATTCGCGCCAGTTCGTTAGATGCCTGAACTGAAGATATTGTATATCGACACTCTACGACAGAGATAAACAACCTTTTTACTTGACAGACATTTAAAATGGCATCGTTATAACAAAGAGCAATATAACTTATTTCTTCTAGATGGGCTTGTTCGGAGCATGAAGTCAATTTAATACAAATTGAAAAAAACGAAAATTAACATCTCAACTTGTATTTAAAAACATTATTATGCGAAGAAAATAATGATTTTTTTAAAATTCAATTTCAATCAAAAATGTTCAATCCTTAAGTGTCCACATTCAATACTTGGTGGTTTGACATTTTTTTATACATTTTTAGAAATTTCTATGTAACATTTGGCATTGTGATTAGCTTATTTGAAGAAATTGTTTCAAAATATTATGTGACAATGTTTTCAGAAATATCCATGTCCAGTAAAAATGAGCCCAATTCAGAAAACTCTTTACATCTAGGGAAAAAAAATCCAGAAGTGTATCAATAGCCTAAGGTTGCCGATCTCTTCTCAACGGTATGGACGAGGAAAAGATTTATATTAAATCTAGATACTTGTCAGTTTTATAGAGCGCGTTCAATCAAAGCTTACTAACTTACATGTCACTACAAAACTTATAACCCCATTGCACCTGGCCATTAATAATCATAATATCATTCGGTGGGACAATCGTGGTCATAGTAAATGTATTTGAAATACTTATGCAATTGTTTTGTTTTGTAGCTTATAATAATTGCAATACACACCAGATTGAGAAAAAACGACATCACAGAATCACCTGACTAATATCTTTTTATTCAAATTGAAAGATTCTAAATTTGATATATCGACACTTTACGTTGTAAAGGTTCTCTTGACACTATTTTGAGCCATGAGCGTTGGAAGTTTCGATTCATTAAAATTCCCTTGTAACAATGAGCAAGTAAAAATGTTTCAAATTACTTATTTTAAGCATATTTTTTCACAACTCATTCAAAAAATAATGATCTTAAAGATCTAATGATGGAAATAATGATGACAATCTTAGAACTTTGTCAGATAAATTTAGCCAAATAATTGTTCAGATGCAGTGCAACTCTGGAATTCTGCTAACTCCGTTATTCAACCATAGATAATTCTGAAATTCATATACATATATGTATGATAGAATGCGGTAAATACAAGTTTTTTTCCGACCAAAAGGCCATTTTAGGCAAAAATGTCAATTAGAACCTTTTCAAAGTAAGGTAACGAATTATGTAGCCCTTGCTGAGACTTGATGCCAGACCAGTCTGACAACCAGGGAATATCTCTTGCCACTAGACCACAGAGGCTGGCGTCTTAAACCGTAGGTGGGCAACGCGTAACGGCAGATTATTCCCGAAGCTTCCATGCTTATTGCAATCAGAATTGAATAGGAGATGAATGCTAATGTTACCAATAGTCAATGTTAACCTAGAACTGCCATTTAGAAAAAGCGTACATACACATGATGAAAAATAAAAAATGGTACTTGAAAGATGGAATTAAAGACGATGTTTTGTAAATTTTACTCTGAACCCTGAAAAGTAAACTATCGTTCTGCATGCATCTGCTTCAAGCCAATTTATCAAATAAGTGACATCTATATGTGGCTTGTGTTAGAACAAGTACACAGGGTAAAATTATGACATTTTGCATTCCTTAGACCACGTCGATCGCTCATGGCGAATAATCTATCGGATTAATCTTAATATTCGAAGCAGCTATGCTGTTTCGCATATCTTGACCCCGACTCATGTGATCTAAAATCTATATGCACACCACTGCACAAGTACTTTAAGTCTATGCATAAAATATACACTTCAAGGCTTCTTCTATTTTTTTTCAACCACGTCCGCTACATGTGTGAACTAAGTGCAATCCTTGCGGAAGGTCTTTAGAACCGTTTTAGAATAACTCTATTCTTATATAAGACATTAACCACTAGGACCCACCGGTGAGTCGGCTGACCCCGTACCGGTGAGTCGCTATGATTTCTCATAGAAAGAAAAATAATTTTTGTATACCTAAAAAACCATGGTTTGACAATCATGAACAAGAAATGCTCAAAACCCGTAAATGAACCTGCAGCAAAGTAAGTCAAACTTCTTTTTATGCAATTTCTAATATTTCTAAAATCACTAGTGTGGGGTGCCCGGAGAGCTCATTTCGCTATGGCAGTTATGAGGTTAAGATAAGCTTTCCATAATCAAATACTATAGAAAGATATGGAAGATACGGTCAAAAACATAAAGCAAATCGTAAAACGGTTCATTCGGGAAATCGACCTCTTGACCATACAACCAAGTACGATGAAAACTCTGTCGCCATACCAGTCGGCTACGGGACTTGCAGTTTAAAGGAGACTGCAAAAAAAACTCTTATGACACAAGCAGATAATAAAACAATTCGTAAAAAAAATGCAGATTTGTGTGAAAAGATTGAATCGACGATCGTGGGAAAAAATGACAACAGAAAAAAAGAAATTTGCATGATTTTATCGTTAAAGTTGTTCATCTCTAAAATAAAGTAGAATTCTTCCTTCTTCAAGCTAAATTAGATGTTAAAATAAGCAGCCTGAATTAAATCAGATTGGTTATTAGTTAAGGAAAATAGATAACAGTTAAAACATCAAATCTGCTAAGCTCTGCATCGATTCAAGATACGCATATCGATTATGTAATTCAAAACAACCATAAGTGCAAATTTGTTGTTTGGAGAAAATCAACTTTGAAGCTTTGACGTTTGAGTGTTCTTATAATTTATCAACATACATTGCGACATATGTAGATTTTGCATTGAAAATAATTTGAATTTATAAAAATATCACAGAAATATATCTCACATAACACATATTTTACACATTAAAAATGTGAAAGAAACGGATATTTTTGCATTGAAATCATAAAATTGCTAAATTGCTGTTTCTGCACGTATGGTCCTTTTGAATCACATGATCGATATGTAGATTGGCATGAACGATTGACCAATTCCATCCGACCTTTAATCTTTATTCTTTCTATATAAATACTAATACAATACTTTTTTTGTGCGATTTCAAAGTTTTGTGATTTTTATTTTTTTAAATATTTTTTGACCATTTCAACGTACATTTATAATACCGTAATTAACAGCGCGTTGTTCATATGCTGTACGTGCAGAATCCAGTGTTTCACCTGTTTATACCAATGTGACCTTGATACGTGCGTCCTTGTATTTGTTATGTTTCCATATTAAGTCATACCTTTTTTTGTGTGATTTTGTTTTATGCGATTTTCCACGGAACGCCTCTAGCGCACAAAAAAAGGTGTTGGTGTATTTCTTCAATTGCAACGCTGCTCATCCATCAATTATAGCAAATACAAAATATTCAATCGGTCAATTTATTATATTGACTAATAAACTATCGTTTTCGGCGGGTTTCGCATTTCTTGACCCCATCTATGTTGGCCTCATTGCACGCCATTGCTTCAATTACGGGTTCGCATACAAACGCACATAAATAAATCGTTTTTCTCGGTCCGCTGCGAATGAGATCTACGGCATACAAATAAATCAAGACCTTTCGACCGCGTCGGCAAGTTATCAGATACGAGCAAAGCAGATAACATCTTTTACCGAACTGAATAATAAATTCAGGATCACATACATACATATATATGCTCTTACACTCCAGACGAATAACTTATGTATTATACACCCTGTTCATCTAATTAAGCCACAATGTCGCTATAACAAGAATAAACAAATATGTTATTCAAACTAACCATGATAAATCCCATGCTTCAACACAGGGCTCGACAATCCACGGCTGTCTATGTTGATCAAACAATATTGAATTTAAAACAAGGCTGTTGTGTTGGAGTCGGAGTCGAAGTCGTCGCGGCGTTTTGGCCGGAGTCGCACTCGGAGTCGGAAGTTTTGAAAAGTTTTAACATTTTATTTTTGCATATAATATGTCAAAATTGTCAATTGGCCGGATTGGTTGGTTGATATTTAATTGAAAACACATAAATAGGGAAAATAGGAAGAAATAGTCTCGAAATTAAACTTTTTTTTAGTCGGTGTCGTGATTTTGGCCAACGCTGGAGTCGGAGTCGTACTTTTTTTAACGTCTCCACAGCCCTGATTTAAAACAATAATATCACATTTTTGTGCTTGTTTCAAATTACATTTATTAGGATCAGGGCCGGTTTCGCTCATCGCGAGCATTATCAACTGAATCATCAGTTGCATTTTTTACACGTGTAATTCTCAATTTAGCCTCGGATAAGCCGCAAGAAATATATGGCCAAGTACATTTCTCTTCGAGAATTCAAATGTCTATTTATTTCTTAGCTCCTCATGAAATCAAACTTACTACCTCACACAGCACATTAAGTTGCGTATCACAACATAAAATCTTTTAAAAGAACCAAGGGATCGTCGTGGTGTATGAACACATTAATTTGTTTCTTAATAGGTACTTGAATACTTTCAATCAAATAATTTCAAAATATTTACTTTTAGACAGGGGCCGATAAGAGAAATAAAGCTCGCATTCCTGATATGTACTAGATTAATATGTTTTCGCTCGGCTTAGAATCTTGAATGGATAAAAAAAGCGTTTATTTAGTTGTAACAGTTTGGTTTCTAAATTCCTCGAGGTGAATTTTTATTCGCTTCACGGAGTTAGAGCGCTAGAGAGTGAATTTGAATGCACTCCTATTACTTTTAAGGTGTTCACTGTAAATACTTGGTGGAATGGCATTATATTAAAATAATAAAACATTGTTAGTACTTATTCCCAGGGCTGTGGAGTCGGAGCTTTTTGGCCTAGTCGGAGTCGGAGTCGGGGTCGGACTTTTTTTTACCGACTCCACAGCCCTGCTTATTCCACATAAAATTTATTGGATCAGGACTGGTTTAGCTCACGGTGAGCATAATCAACTGATAAGAAATACAACGAAACAACAAACGTTAAGCAAGAATTATAAGCTATGACAAACAATTGGTATTACAACTAAGCAAATAAATTGAATCAAAATACAAGCAAAATAGACTTTAATTAAATTAATAAAGAGAATAACACATTTTTAGTACTTTTTCCACATAAAATTTACTAGATCAGGTCCGGTTTAGCTCATGGCGAGCATTGTCTACTGTTGACAATCATTTGACAATGCTCGCCATGAGCGAAACCGGTCCTGATCTAATTAATTTTGTGTGGAAAAAGTACTAAAAATTTATTATTATTTTTATTATAATGCCTTTCCACCAAGTATTGACAGTGAACACCTTAAAAGTGATATAATTAAAATGTTAAAGACCTGTGAGCAATGCAAGCTATTACATCAAAACTCAATTAAGATCATTAACAATAGCACTCCTATTTTATAAATTATGTACCCCTGGTCACGTTAAAAATGCTTTCCATACCAAAAACAAATGCTTTCATTCATATCTTTAATTGAAAAGAGTTAAAAAATAAAAGTTATTCTATCAAAAAATAGTAAAACACAACTAAAGCTTATTTGCCTTAGCCTACTTATACCTTTATTATAACAGATTTTAAAATCTTTATAGAAGAAAATAAGACGAAGATTAATATTTAGTGGAAAATAATATATGTGGAAATGGACTGCCTTGTAAAAATGTACTGTGTAAAAACCCCTTCCCAATATATAAAACCTTATATATAAAACCGAAACGGCGTATGTATGTATGTCTGTAATTCCCTTTCGCATTGTTGGTCATTAAGTAGCCATAAAAACGAATATGAAAGAAAATATGTTTGAGTTTTTATCGGCAAAGACATTTAGTCAAAATGTAATAAATTAGTCATCTACTGAACTTTTCCCGGCTTTTATTATTAATAATAATGTTTATTATATTGACATTTCTTTGACAGAAAATTAGATTTTTTCCTTGAATTTGGACATTTTAATGGGCGAGAATGGGGCTGTCATCAAATTAAATAAAGTTTGTGATTTTATTTCAACTCTATTTTGGATGTTAGATTTTGTGATATAATTATGTCGAATGATATATCATTAAATAATTATTGGTCGCTTAGTCCGAGCGAAGCCGGGTAGCAATACTAGTATTATATCAAGAATATAAAATTTTATACTGTGTATGTAAAAAAAAATGGAAATACTTACTAAGCAATAAGATATTTTCTTCTTGTTAATTTAACAAATTTAATTACGATCATATTTTAATAGGAGTTTTAATTTGATTCCAACTCGTACATAAATAGCTCTACTTTTCGAACAAGTGAAAAATTACTGTCAAACTAGTAGTTGAAATCAATTAGTTTGAATCTTCTGAGATTTTAATCTATTCGCCGAATGCTTATGTTAATTTGTGTTTATGTTTTTTTTTCGATGAGAAAAAATGTTACCAGTATAAAAAAAATACTTGAACTGAATATTGTAGGTGATTTATTAGCGGAGACATGTCGTGCGAGAAACGGGGATTATTTTTTTTATGAGATTAAAATAAGAACCTATCCGAATATCGTAAATTTTTCGATTTACCCAACGAACGCAGTAAGAAATCAAAATCAATATCTTATATATAAACCGAAACGGCGTATGTATGTCTGTGAGTCTGTAATTCCCTTTTGCATTGTTGGTCATTAAGTTGCCATAAAAACGAATATGAAAGAAAATATGTTTGAATTTTTATCGGCGAAGACATTTAGTCAAAATGTAATAAATTAGTCTTCTACTGAACTTTTCCCGGCTTTTATTAATATAATAATGTTTATTATTTACGTGAAGGTATTATTTGACATTTCTTTGACAGCAAATTAGATTTTTTCCTTGAATTTGGACATTTTAATGGGCGAGAATGGGGCTGTCATCAAATTAAATAAAGTTTGTGATTTTATTTCAACTCTATTTTGGATGTTAGATTTTGTGATATAATTATGTCGAATGATATAACATTAAATAATTATTGGTCGCTTAGTCCGAACGACGCCGGCTAGCAATACTAGTATAATATAATGCGTTAAACAACGACGTCTTTAAGTCACCCTTTGGGTATCTATCGAAATCATTTTTAGAATAAGAAATATGTATCGTGTATCCACGATTATTCTTTGATTTGTAGTTTTTCTCTATGTATCATCCATTTGATAATTTGAAATAGTATTTTGCATTTTTACTTTATGTACTGTAATAATGCTTTGCTCTGTGAAGTATTTACGCAAAGGAAGCCAAGATCAAGAGTCCAGGGTTTTCCAAACTATGTTCTGGCGAACCAAAATAGGTGTTCCGCGACAATTATGTAGGAAAGGTTTTATACACTCAAATACACTTTTTAAGGACCAATGACAATCTTTAACTCCGAGAATTCCTGCTCGACATTGTAAAACTTGTTTGGAAAATTATTCTTTATTAACTTTTAATTGTTCTTATTTCAAAATACGTATTTATTGAATTGTGTGCAGTGACGGCTGGTGACGGGGTGTTGGGGGGTGCAATGGAAGATTCAACCATTTTTGCAAGAGTTCTTTCCTATTCATTGGATTTTAAAACACTTCTATAGCATGGACTTTCAATTCAGATGTTCGCAATACCAACTGTTTCTCTTCCGCAGTACGGAAAAATAGTTGAATCTTCCTTTTGCACCCCCCAGCACCCCGTCACCAGCCGTCACTGATTGTGTGCCTACGTTAAAGTTTTTACATCTCATAATGTGGTTTATTTTTCGGTATTTTGTTTTACCATGCTAAAACATATGCAAACCCTGTGATATAAATCTATTGCGGAGTAGCTCAGAGTAAAATATAGTGATGATCAATCTTCATTGGTGTTTCTGACATCATGTATCTATGTAATGGCGGAGGACCATCTTTTCTCACACCGTTTCTCCAGCTTAACGACAGTTGCCAAGATTGACTGAACGGCTAACCGCGCTGATAAATATCATTCATGAATCATGAAAAAAGCAGCTTGAATATATTATTTAAAAGAAGTTACCCAACCTTATAAATAAGTGAGCGATTGAAGAAAAGGTTTGGGAAACCCTGATCAAAACAATTGCGTTCATACAAAACCATTCTATTTTTTATTCTTTCCGGAAATATCAAAAACACCATTCCTTTTTTTATTTGCCTATAAAAATATACAACGATATGGCAACATACGTATATAGTAGCAAAAACATAGTTTTTATAATACAAGCGTTAATTCATAATCGTAAATGTCAAATAACAACATAAAAGCCGTCACATCAAACAAACAAAGATGAACTTAGATCGGTCTCAGTGGATGGATGTCGCAAAGAATTTTTGGCGGGACGCTAGGACGCCTCTATCGGCCCGGCGCCCGCCTCGACGCCGCCGCGACGACCCTCCGACTGGGCGCCCTACTCTGCCCCTGAGAATGACGCGACGCCAACTCTATTCTATCAAACGGTGGTCAAAGGTGAGAAACACAAGAACATTGATTGTCAAGAATAAACCGTCATGAGCAAAGTTCAGTTAGTCATAATACTAGTACAATATGATATCAGAAAAAGAGTTTTAGTTTAGTTTTACCTTTGATACCGTACATCATTTATCAGTTACAATTTGGGCCTCCCTGCTAAGCGTTTAGCATTCCCATGTCAACGTAAAATACCGTTTTATTGCAGGGCTATGGATTCGCTTAAAAAACATGACTCCGACATTGACCACCAATTCGACTCCGACTTCGACTAAAAAAAGCTTAATTTTGTTCTTTCCTTTTAATTAAATGTTTATTATATTAACGTTTAAGCGCCCGAGCATTTTTTTTATAAAAATATCCGCGCGACCCATGGCTCTTATAAAAATAATTATATAACTATAACACCTATGTGGGTTGAATATAAAAAAATTGGCAAAATAAAAGATTGCTTATAATTTAAAAACAAAGACCAACACTGCATTCTGTACGCTTTATAGTTCTCTAGATAAACAAATCAACGAATCCATTTTAGCTACAGCTATCTTGAAAAAAGATTCGGATACCCTAAAAACGAATCAGTATAATCCGATAACGAAGAGCACCATAATTACTGGTCCCATACGGGACCGTAGGGCTTTAAAAGGTTAAAGATCAACCAACCAATTCGGCCAATAGCCAAATTTTTCATAATATTATACATTTTATTGGTATACATAAAAATAAAACAAGAAGGAATTAAATTTGCTATCACTAATTAACAACTATCGGTTCCTTCAACCGATTACCGACAGACACCAATTGAATTTAATTTGCGGTATAATCGAAGCGAGCATCCCTATCGTCGGCGCCCTACTGTCGACGCCGCATAGACTTTAGACGCCTGACTTACAACGCCGGTGCGTCGCGACGCTCACAAAGACGACGCCAATGAAGTGCATTGCAAAGTGCATTCTCGGCTTGCATAATATGGAGCGGGCGCGAATGCCGAATTGGGGCAATTGGGTCATACCTTTGCACTCGATACTTGAACGGAATGTTTTGTTTTGGGTCTTTGACTTTTTAGCAGCGATAGTTCGTTAAAAGCGTATATTGAAGCGTAAAGCGAATATAGTACGTACATACATATGATATTTGTTCGACTTGAGGCATTTTTAAGCGGATGTGTAGATCTTATTTCCTCCGGAAAATTCATGCTTTAAGTTAAGTGTCCTTTTATATTCTATTTGTAAATAGAAAATATCCCGGAGGAACTGCAGCTAATTTTCATGTAAAATTTAAAATAACTAACATCACTCCACCTATTGTGTTACTATTCGTGACACTTGTTTTGCCCCATTACATAAGCAACTTTTGCAACAGTAAGTCTGAAGATGCCTCTGAAAGAGGTGAAACACGTGTCACGAATAGTTACACAATACGTGGAATAAGCTATGGGTCTCCAACCTTTTCAGCAGCCGGGTCAGATTTTGGAAATGAGATTTCTTGCAGGGCCATAATCTTCATATTATTATTTTTTATAATTATGCAAAGTAAACAAAACTTTATCATTTGTTTTATGTATGCTGAGATACTTTCACAAATACTAACCAAGCCTTATGTCTGAAATCATTTTATGTGTATAAAATAACACAAATAATAAGCCTACAAATTTCTTCAGCTACGCGGGCCACAAATAAACCGATCAAAAAGCAAGACGATTTTGCTGGACTCTACATGGAGTCTACAGAGGAATCTATGATACCTCCTTTCGCATGATAAGATTTAGAAAATATATTGAATACGTCAAAATGCATCAACGTAGTGTAGAAAGTTTTTTAATTGAATTTTATAAATGACTGATTGATAAAGATTTAAAAAATTATAATAGATAGGATTTGATTATCATGTATCTAGTTGGTTGGTCGTTATCATTGTGCACGGTCACGGACTTCTCTGCGTAAATGGTAAAGCAGTAGGCAATGCCCACTCATCGATCATCGAACGCGGTTATCCCGCATGATAAGATAATATGTCCCCCAGCGACTGAGCTACCACGCCTAAGCACGCGGGTAAAGCCACTCGTCTAACCAGAACCGAACTATCGTGGTTGAATTGAACCTAATATATTAATCGAAAAATCATCTACTTCTCCGCAATCATTTAAATGTTCTGTCAAAAAAAGCCTTCTGTTTAACCGTGTTAAAGCTGTATCCTGTATGAATCGTGCTCAGGTGTTGATAAAAAGCGGAGAAAACCAGAAAAGCAATTTGTTTTACTATTCGACTGACTGACGCCCCGATTCAACGCTGGTATTAATAGTAAAATGCAATACGCAAATGATTCTCTTCTTGTACCGACTATTTTGCACGTTTTTTGAATAGCACGACCTAATACAGGGTTAGCAGCCTCTGAATTTTTATCAAAAACTAAAAAATATATTTTTATGTATGTAATGGAATTGTATTTTCGTGAACGCGATCTTATAAAATACACATATTTTTGTCTACGAGCACTGCTTTTAACTCAATTGCTCAACCTCTCTTTTTCGAAGAGATTAGGTATTACAAGGATACGAGGACGAATGGTTAGCTAATCGTTCTCGCTACGCACCGCCTTTTGAAATCGGGAGGGCGGGAAGAGATTTTGACAACATAAACACATATGCCTTCGAACATGATTGATATATCGACTGAAAGAGGTCCATCACGGAGGCCGACGACGTTGACCACGGACCGGATTAACAATTCCAACATCAAGGGATCCCCCCACCCTTGACTTAAGAAAACGGTATATATGTTTTTCTTTAAAAAATACCACAAAATTAATTGTGTACAAAGGTCAATGGTATAAAGCTGAACTCGTATTTTTATAGTTAATTTCATCGAAATTGCAATGTATGTAAATGTCACAAAATATCATTACTGTATAAATGAATTTGTATTATATATCACCTATATTAGAAAAAAGCACCGATGGACAAAGATCACTTTGTCGTTGAATTAAATGTGTATGTTGTTTCCCTATGTAGCATGAAAAGATTTCCTAGCTGCGCTTCTGCCCATAACATGCGGAATAAAAGCAGCCGTATATTTAATCATTTTTATTTAGCCGGTACCGTAATTTATCCCATCCTGTTTTACCGGCTGACACTCTTGACATCCACTTACCTCCGGGATAAAATATATAACTGCTAGCGCCATCACATTGTGTTATTTTCTGACAACTTACTTGCAACACCTGCAGAATATCAGTCGGCAAACACTTCAGACGTCAGTCAACAAAAACTTTTTTTCACTTGGCAACACTATCTATTGTTCCTTTTTTGCGGCAACAGTAGGTACTTCATTGATAATGGTTTGTTCTTCTGCTAGATAAGTTCTTTTGCTCATTTCTGGCGTGTGGGTGTGTTTCATTATTTTTTTAAGCGTTTTCGTGACTTTCTTTTTTCCGTTAGGTTTGATTTCTGCTTTTCGACGTCAAACGAATTCAAATGATTAATGCTTCAAACTTCCAACTGGTTTACACCACCTATCTTAGATAGATAGTAGTAAGTAGTGAATATCCCCAAATATCTCTCCCTCATTGGAATTAATAGATTTATCCCCATATGTAAAAAATACAAATTCTAATATAATAAAGAGTTTTGACTGTGGGAGCTTGATGAAATTTCAATATCAAATTTGAATAGATGAATAGACAGTTCAAGTACACCCATGCAATTGAAATGCCTGAAGATGCCGAAACGCGAAACTCGGGTCGTTAGCGACAAAACTCATGGAAAAGTACAAAATTCAAACGATTCAAATCTAATATAATGTATTAATCCAAAGATGTTTGTCATAGAAACGGGCACAAGTCAAATGAAAACAATAAGTGAAAAAACAAGTTATCTAGTTTAATTATAAAATATATTGAAAACTACTTTCTACAAAGACATCGCCGAAATGAAAATATTTATTGCCGTAATCAACCCAACAAATGATATTTAGCTGCTCGATTTCCGGTCGAATCTAATTATTTGTAACTAGATATAGGGTATATAGAATCTGATATCGCACAATCAGTATTCTTTTGTTTTCTAATAATTTTCAGTTTTCTTATTTACATAAACTTAAAATAATTGTTAAATCTGTAGATATTATATCTGCTTTCTTCACGATAATGCTCCCAGCATGTATCATATTTGTGACGCACGCACGCACATGCTGATCGTTGACCGTGTCTGTCTTTGTGCCTTTTCAACTGTATTGCTAGTCACAGTTAAACTGATAACTGTAGCATTAATTTGTAACTGGAGACTAAGATGCGGAAAACTTTATTACTCGAAGGCTACTTTCATACGTATTTATGATTAGCTGTCTTCTCAAAATACATTTTAATTAATAAGAACATCATTTGAACTTTTATAAACTACCAGTTCTTACCCGGCAACCGTTGCAATGCCACTCAAAGAAAGAAAGTGTTTGTGTTTATGTTTATTGAAGTGCTTTCGGATGCACAATAATTTCGATTAAATTTCACTAACATATTGATCGGTATCGATGACATTTGCTGTTTGACGTTTGCTGTTTGTCTTTTTCCGATTGTCTATGGTACCACACATGTGTCACCTACTGAAAGTTAATTATACTTGTGCAAAGTTCAACAATAAGTTGCCAAAATGAACCGTATGGCAGCGCATAAAATATGAAAAAACGTTGATGTTTGTATTTATAAAAGACCTACTATAAGTTCATGCCTTTAACCTTGGCGCAAGTGCAAGCAATACGTTGACAAAGTTTTATTGCGATCGGATGAACGGTATGGCAACGCATAAAATACGAACAAACAAACATTGATTTTTGTACATTCGATTTCTGTACCTCGTAATTTCAATACATTTTTGTTCAAATTGAGTTCAATTTTGATGTCCACGCGTACAAATACTTAAGTGGCACTTTATACCTTGATATTTAATAGGGAGATAAACCAAATCATAATACCTTGCCTGTAAGCTCTGTTGTAGTTTGTTGCATCTTTAATTAGGTATATAATTGTATTCTCCCAAGGCCGCCGCGATGAAGATGCATGGGAGATATTTACGTTTTTTTCAGACACAATATTAATTGTCTGTGGTACTTTTTTTTTTTGCTTTGTGTATTATTAATAGGTAGGAATTCTAAATAGGTACATTTAATGTGCGAGCGTGGAACGGTGGCGCCTATCGCCCTGATAGCTCGCTCGCGTGTCGTTCCGCCATGACCGGCATACCATGCAACGATCACTGATAACTCAGCTATTGCACACCTTTTCAGTTATATTTACCTAATATTACTTTCAACCAAAATTTCATTGGAATCTTTTTTTGAAAGCTTCCGAGATAGTATTTGTATCCTGGGATTCCTGGGAAATATTTTTTCTGGCATTTCGCCTCTTTGGATTAGTCGTTCCTGGATTTGAAAATAAAAAATGCTTTTATTGATATATTTTTCCAGTAAAAACAGTTAAGGCTGATTAAAAAAATAGTAGTACAACGAATGCCATACTAAATTTTCCTTGGAGTCGTTTCCAAGATTATGCCTGATTAGATTTCATCAATTAAACGATTTTTTGTAAAAGAAAAACCTTGACAACTTATCAATCAATTTAAGCTTCTTCATTTCCCTTTAATTGATATATTATGTAGAAACACTCTATTTGTTTGACATATATACGTTCTCTCTGATTCATTTATATATAAATGTATGTATATGTTACAGTGAAACTGTATTCTCAGTGAAAATATATTCTTCTCCAAGCTGTCATTGAAATTAAATTTGACCGCCCATCTTCAGCCCTATGTTTGTCTTTGGTTCTCTTTTTCTGAAAGGGACTACTTGCTGATTTTGTTTCATTTAAGTAAACCAAAATTTTAAGCCGGCAAATCATCGACTTGGGCCAATAATTTCAATAATCGTGACCAGTGAAATCATGTTGTCATACAAATCTATTACTTGATACATTTTCACTGAGAATACAGTTTCACTGTAACATATATATCAAGTAAAGGGCGAAAGATTCTGTATCTTCATATTTCATACATTTTATATAATACATCGCCGGGTCTGTGGTGCAAAATTCAACTTCCCTAGATTCCGTGACAGACCTCACGGGTTCAAGTCCCGGTACGAGCATATTTTTTTCAGTCGATTTATCGGTTCTGTTCGAAGTCATGGGTGTTTGTATTTTCTAAATCTTCATTTACAGCTAGTCCTGTCCTAACCTTGTTCTTCTTATCCGTACTCTCATTGAACTGAAGAGTGGTTGAGCGAATGAGTAGCAAGCATTTTCGTAGAAAACAAATACATTTACATATGTGCCTTCATTTGAAGCGATATTAGGAGCAGATATGAATTTAAATAAAATGTATGAAACATTATAAATATAGAAAGCTGACATGTTCGTTCAACGTCATGTTCATCAGAATCGACGAATAACCGTCAATATTGATCGGATCTCCGTTCAAATTCGACCAGGAAAGAAAAAGCTCTTTCACGTTGAATGCACAAGCAGTCAATAAAAATGTGTTCTCATATTTCTTGATTTTCCGAGATATCGGTATTATGCTTTTAAAAAACGTTTTTGTCACAGCAAAGTTTGAATAATCGGCCTCTTGGTAACAGATATTGCACTCCCAACGCCACTACGACCATGAGTAGCTCGAGTGCCACCAAAGTGCATCGCTGTTCTGCATAACCAGTTATGTTTAATTTTATCGTCTGTTTATTTTGCTGACTATCCGGGTTCCCAGCATTTATTTCGGCTCCAGTCTGTTTACAACCGGCAGTGTGGGAAACGGGACTTTGACATACGACGTAAATATTTTTTGAACTTCGACGAAAGATAGATAACACGCCGACGCTTTTGCCGTTTCCAATATCTGCCACGGTGCCGAAACAATCTTCCAAAGAACCCAAAGCCTCGATAAAAGCTATGTTTACACTTTCCGCGAGCTTACAATAATATTGGCATCGGCACCTCGATTGTCCTCGACTTCTAAAGCTGGCCGTTTCTTCTCAGAACCTGTATTTAAAATCAGGGTTGTGGAGTCGGAGTCGTTGCGGGGCCTTGACCGGAGTCGTACTCGGAGTCAAATTTGGCTTTAGGCTGGATTGGTAGGGTTGATATATAATTTAATACACATAATTAGGAAAAAAATACCATATTTTTTTTAGTCGGAGTCGTGTTTTTGGTAAATGTTGGAGCCGGAGTCGGATTCGGAGTCGTGGTTTTGGTAAATGCTGGAGTCGGAGTCGGACTTTTTTTATCGACTCCACAGCCCTGTTTAAAACAATTGTATCTTTTTTTTTCAAATAACGTCACTACTGTATTAGTTTTATTTATCGTTTATTTTTCAATCGGCATTCTAGCTTTCTACTAAATATTGACTAATTAATAATTTTAGCATAATTATATGTAATATAAAGTCAACTCATGCGTAGCAAAATATCAACTGTTTAATTGACAAAAAAATAACATGTTGTATTATTTACCTATATGGTTTAGCACATACGGCTCCCAGCCTTTTTCGTGTGGCGACCATTTTTTATAAAAGCCATTTGACCCCCAAGGTAATTGAAAAAGGCATTTTTCATAAGTTTTTAAAAAAAACAACAAAAATGCATTAAAGCGATTATTTTTTTGTTGGCTGTATAAGTTGCCGACCCGTGGGTTGGGAACCCGTGGTTTAGCAGCAAAAGCTTTATCAGATGGATCCAGGTTCAGTTCCCGACCAAATCTAGATTTTTCAAATTAACATTTCAACGAAATTAGCTTTATCTGTATCTAGAAATGATTTATATAGAATAAGTACAAAAAAATGTGATTCAAGGATTTAAGTGATTTTTACTTCACACCACCATTCGACAAATATAATAAAATATAAAGGATTTAACCACGCGCATTAATTGAAAAATTCTAAAACACCAATTTCATCCACTGTATCTAGAAATGATTTATATAGAATAAGTACAAAAAAATGTGATTCAAGGATTTAAGTGATTTTTACTTTGACACCATTCGACAAATATAATAAAATATAAAGGATTTAACCACGCGCATTAATTGAAAAATTCTAAAACACCAATTTCATACACTCGACACTATTGTAATAAAAACACGGCATTTATGATAAATGCCAACAATTTACATAGTGAGGATTTCCACTAAAGGAGCTCGATGGTAATTTCAATTTCAACCATTTACATTCGTGCTGTCAATTCAAGACTTCAAGTTCATTCGTGCAAACGCCTAAAGATGCCGAAAGCCGAAACCTCGTTAGCGACAAAACTCATGAAAAAGTACAAAATTCAAACGCTTCAAAATATTTTAATATTGTTATTATTGCTCAGGAAACTCCGACTCCAAATATAAATTTAATTAACTGTATATCGATAAAGAAACTTCTAAGTTTTTTTCTTTATATTTGCGGTAAGTTTATACGAAATGTATCCGTCGACATTGTCTTAAAAATAAAATAAAATCGTACAAAGCATAGTGGCGCCGAAAATTGCATCGTAGTCATTGTTTTGTAAACCTAAATGTCACATCATATTATCAACACAAAAATGGTCGCGGTTTTTTTGTGATTGTATTCTGACTGGTTATGCCAAACAACTGTAATAGATGGCATTGCAGTAGCGTAGCATAAATTACAGTCAATTTAGAATTAGATTTAAAATAATCACCCAATACATAATTATTAAATGCCTCTGTTATGGTTGTCATATTGACTGTCAGTATCGTTAGTGATAATGAAAATAATAACACATAGTAAATATTCCAAATGTTTTGCTTAAAAGTGGAACCGAATCGCGCAGTCGTTAATTATTTTCTTCTACTTCTAATTTCTTTCGTTACCTCACAAACCCTTACTGATCGTGAGCCCCGTGAGCATCGTGAGTGATTGGGCTTTTCGATGGGGTCACGACTGAAACAGTTAACTAAACAATATACTAACTACTATTTAATGCATATTTTACATATTCCACATGGACGTGAATGAGTTCAGGCGAAAACTCTTACATTGTTTTATCGCAGATTTTGTCAGAACTTCCGCAGATGATTTCCCTGCCAAGTTGTCAACATGTGAACTATGTTTTTAACGGAAGCACGACAAAAGGTCGAAAGACATAACGCCGAAAGACACAACGGCCCCGGACATAATGCCCCCAGACATATCGCTCCCGGGCATATCGTCGCCGGGCTAAATGTATCCGCGACATAATGTTTCCGCGACATATCGTCCCCGGAATTAATGTTCCCGGACTTAATGCTAACTCGCAAAAGTTTCATTTTTAAAATATTTTTGATACAATAATTAATACTAATTTTTAAATTAGTTTGACAGTTTTATAATTCTTTTATTCATTCTGCATAGTGGGAATATCTGACATTCGCAAAAAATAAATAATATCGACCATTTAATTGACATTGTAAATATTGAGCATTGAATTAGTAATTGACGTAGGGCTGGCACAATTTTTTTCGTATAATATATTTTCATACGATTTCTTTATTCATTATGCATTTTCAACAATTCCCAAAATATAAGTCGTACACACCATGCTTGACAAGTATTTTGAATAAATAGTTAATAACTTATATATTTATAAACTATAAATATTATATTATTATAAATTTATATATTAATAACTTACTATATATTCATGATAAACAAATAGTAGCTTAATTTTTAAAATTTGATTATTTCAGATTTATTTTTGTATTTGAATTTATGCCAGATTTTTTGAAACAGGGCTTGCGGCAGAGGGGGAAGTACACTTTTTTTATTTTAATAAATTTTATTTTTATTTTAATAAATTATGTCCGGTCCGTGGCGAAGTGTCAACGGTGTTGGCTTGCATACCGGACCGCCCGGGTTCGATTCCCGGTAGGAGATTTTCTGAAATCTGTTCACAGGCATGGGTGTTTGTGTTGTTGAAAATCCTTCCCACCTTTCCGTTCCCAAAGAGCGACGCATAGTAAAAGCAATTAGCTTATCACTCCAATCCTTTCCATACCTACTCTCTTCTGAAAAAGAGAGGTTGAGCAACTGAGTTACAAACCGTTCTCGAAAACGTTCAAATAAACTCCGTGAGGAGACCATATGCTCCATGTTAGGAGCGAACTTGGTTTAAAAAAATCGACTCACAAATGACATTGCTTCAAATAATATACTGTCTCTCATTAATTTTTCGATTGATATTAATGTCCGGTCCGTGGTGCAGTGGTCAACGTCGTTGACTACCAGACATACGCTAACTCAAAAGTTTTATTTTTAAAATATGTTTGATCCAATAATTAATATTATTTTTTAATTGCTTTGACAGTTTTTATAATTCTTTTATTCATTCTGCATAGAGGAATACCCAAAAATTCGCAATAATAAATAATAAAGGGCATTTAATATTTAACATTGAGCCGACCAATCAGCCCCTTATTACATCCAAAATGAAAATAGTTATGAAATTATAGAAAAATAATATATGTATATAACTATAAAGCCACTTTATAGTATTTGAAGAATACATTTAATATCATTGATCGTAATAATATTAGTTAATCGATTAATATAAACTTGAAATTTTAGTTGCAAATCTCTCTATAAAATATCGATATTTATAATTATAGAATCTCAAATTTACATGCAAGATCAAAGTGTCTAATTGTGGCCCGCGGAGCATTTTTTTTAGTGTCGACGACATTATAAACCATATTGAAGATAATGGGAGAAATCGAATACTTGCCAAGTATTTTAAATAAATAGTTGATAAATTATATATAAAGGGTTTTTTCATTAAGGGCGCTCAAACTTTTTTTAAATAAAACAAAAACGAATGAAGATATCTAAAAAAAAATATTATGTTTTGAAGTACATTTAGTGGCAATTATGTATAAAATTCAATTTCCTCGCATGACCACAGCGGGCACGTTTGCAGAAGTTCAATCGTTGAATCCAATTTTCCACCACTTTTCACATAATTCGGCCCGAATCGCACCAATTTCGCGTTCAATATTTTCTCTTAGCACTTGTAACGTCGCCGGCTTGTTGGTATAGACCAGGCACGGGCAAACTGCGGCTGCCGAGTGTTTTCTGCGGCCCGTTCTTAATATTTTTTAAAAAATATTGAAAATAAAATAATTCTTCAAGATATTGAGTGAGTATACAGATATTCCTTTTCACAGTTAAATTCAAAAACTTTTCTTGAAAAAAAGTGCTTCAAAGAGTTCGGAAATAAAAAATATTATAATTTTATTCTTGGAAATGAAGAATGTTCTTTCTCGGTACTGATGATTAGGGATTTGTGATTTTTCATTTACTCTGGACATCGTGCTACTAAGTACTATTAACTCCGTGTTATGAAGGCTCTGAATGACGATTTTTACAAAAGATTTGGTGACTTCCGAAAAATTGAGACAAGTTTGGCGCTAGTAAGCGATCCATTTTAATAAGATATTAAAACTGCATTGAAAGAGCTACAACTTGAGATTATTTATCTGCATATCGTGACGAAATCTGCAAATTTTACAATGATCTCAGTTCAGACAAATTCGACCAATTTAAAGATTTTGCACGAAAAATGTGAACAGACATTTTCGATCTTGAACCTCAGCTTAATTCTGATTCCATGACCATTCACAAGCAGTCTTAAAAATGAGCTTGTTGAAAAAATTTTAATCTTCGAAACAGCTTCATTTTCTGATATTTTTCGTGATAATAAATAGAGTACACCCGGTCCTCTTTTTAAACGATTTTTTTTAGTGATTTCGTTTTTACGTTATTCACAACGGTATTCGAGTTATTCGAAGGTATGTGATTTTTTCTTTTACAGACAAGATGGTGCGCAAACTCATGCGATATTATTGGTAACTCTGCTCTGAAACTTATTTAAGCACAATGCATTTATTAAATTCGTTGAATAGCACTTTTTTAAATTTGTTGAAAAACTTTTTAGGTCGAATTTGAAAATAATTTTGTTTTTCTTGTATTTTGGATACGCGATTTTTTTATGTGCGCCACTTTTGAAATCAATGTAAAAAGATCTGGTGTATATCTAAAATGGTGTTTACCATTTTGAATTCTTGGAATTGGCCCGCCATCCGAAAAAGTTTGCCCCCCCTGGTATAGACCAAAGATTTAACATAGCCCCAAAGAAAAACTTACGGGAAGATGGTTGAAAACGCATTAATGAAAATCGAGATGCCGAAAAGTTGCAGAACGATGAAGATCATTTGTTCTTAATTAATAAAGCCCACTATGAAAAAGTTGACGGAAATACAGAAATTGGGTTTCCGCGGAAAATTAATGACTGGCTTTTGGAAGCTATCACACAGAACGAATTTGGATTCTTTGAAAATCTTGGTTATTTTGTTCAACCAGATGCAAAATCAAAACAATAAATCAACATAATCTTGTTTTAACTGATCCAATAAAAGGTGTTATGCAATTTGGTATATGAATGTTTTTATGGGCTTATTGTAAGCGAGGTTAAATTTTTTCTAATATATAGTCAAATCTTGATACGGACATTCTTGTGTATTCATGAAATTTATCTTTATCTTCTCGTAAACTTCCATATAATGTACCCCAAACACTGCTCTTTGCTTCAAAATGTCGCTATGACCTATCTTTTAATCTAAAAGATCAATCTTAGAAATTAGCTTTCCTCCAAACACAGCTTACAATCGCAAAAATAGCTTACAATCAAGCCAACATAATATTTTTTGACACGTGTATTTTTTAAAAGAACATTATGATGTCACGCCGAAATAATATTGTTGATAACAGGTCATGGCGTAAGTCTCCCCGATTCCTATTATGCACACGATAAAGGGACCTTTATTATTAATTTTATGTTTGGCTAAACATTACCAAGGCGCCATTGTTAATGGATTTTGTGGCTGCCTTGGAAGAAGAGCTCCGCAATACGCCTCATACATAGTTTGACGATACAGGCTTATTTTTGAGAAATTTACTTTTTAGAAAATTGGTTTTATGTACACTAAAAAAAATGCTCCGCGGGCCACAATTAGACACTCGCGGGCCACGTGGCCCGCGGGCCCGCGTTGGCCACCCTTGATCTTGCATGTAATTTGAGATTATATAATTATAAATATCGATATTTTATAGAGATTTACAACTAAAATTTCAAGTTTATATTAATCGATTAACTAATATTATTACGATCAATGATATTAAATGTATTCTTCAAATACTATAAAGTGGCTTTTATAGTTGCATACATATATTATTTTTTTCTATAATTTCAAAACTATTTTTATTTTGGACGTAATAAGGGGCTGATTGGTCGGCTCAATGTTAAATATTAAATGCCCTTTATTATTTATTATTGCGAATTTTGGGTATTCCTCTATGCAGAATGAATAAAAGAATTATAACACTCCCAAATCAATTAAAAAAATAATAATAATTATTGTATCAAACATATTTTAAAAATAAAACTTTTGCGAGTTAGCGTATGTCTGGTGGTCAACGACGTTAACCACTGCACCACGGACCGGGCATTAAATATCAATCGAAAAATTAACGAGAGACAATATATTATTTGAAGCGATGTCATTTGTGAGTCGATTTTTAAGTTCGCTCCCAACATGGAGCATATGGTCTCCTCACGGAGTTTATCTCAACATATGTTTTCTTCGAGAACGGTTTTGTTACTCAGAGTATGAAAGGATTGGAGTGATAAGCTAATTGCTTTTACTATGCGTCGCTCTTTGGGATCAATGGGAAGGATTTTCAACAACACAAACACCCATGCCTGTGAACAGATTTCAGAAAAATTCGGGAATCGAACCCGGGCGGTCCGGTATGCAAGCCAACACCGTTGACACTTCGCCACGGAACGGACATAATTTATTAAAATAATAATAAAATTTATTAAAATAAAAAAAAGTGTACTTCCCCCTCTGCCGCAAGCCCTGTTTCAAAAATCTGGCATAAATTCAAATACAAAAATAAATCTGAAATAATCAAATTTTAAAATTAAGCTACTATTTGTTTATCATGATAAATATATAGTAATATTTTCGATGGTTCCGGCGGTAACTTTGTGGAAGTTCATTTTAATATAAAATTTAAAATAACTTTGATTATTCCACGTATTGTGTAACTAATTGTGACACGTGTTTCGCCTCTTTCAGAGGCATCTTCGAACTTACTATCGCAAAGTTTGCTTAAGTAATTACTTAAGCAAACTTTGTGAAGATGCCTGTGTCTAATTATTACACAATACGTGGAATCAAAAAACAAATTTTATATTAATATAATAAGTTATTAATATATAAATTTATAATAATATAATATTTATAGTTTATAAATATATAAGTTATTAACTATTTATTCAAAATACTTGTCAAGCATGGTGTGTACGACTTATATTTTAGGAATTGTTGAAATGCATAATGAATAAAGAAATCGTATGAAAATATATAATACGAAAAAAAATTGTGCCAGTTCTACGTCAATTACTAATTCAATGCTCAATATTTACAATGTCAATTAAATGGTCGATATTATTTATTTTTGCGAATGTCAGATATTCCCACTATGCAGAATGAATAAAAGAATTATAAAACTGTCAAACTAATTTAAAAATTAGTATTAATTATTGTATCAAACATATTTTAAAAATGAAACTTTTGCGAGTTAGCGTTAAGTCCGGGAACATTAATTCCGGGGACGATATGTCGCGGAAACATTATGTCGCGGAGACATTTAGCCCGGCGACGATATGCCCGGGAGCGATATGTCTGGGGGCATTATGTCCGGGGCCGTTGTGTCTTTCGGCGTTATGTCTTTCGACCTTTTGTCGGCACACGGTTTTTAACATCTCGTCACATTGCAAAAACAATAAATAAACACATAATTTGTATTTTTTTTATTGTGTGTGAAGGAAAACACAACAAATTATTGAGTGAAGGACTCCACCCACGTAACAATCAACATACAATGCAACCATCCATTCTCGAAGCTCGGTACACGATTGTTCATCAGGTGCCGTGATTCGCTATCGTAAATCAGTTAACTGAATAGTAAATCTGAAAAAATATGATTTTGTGTAATTTTCCCAAACCACTCAAAGCTCACACTTCGTTGCAAATGGTTGTAATTTGGGCTTAAGGCTTTCTTTTTTTGAAAAATAGAACTACCATTACACAGTTGTAATTATACTACCTTATTAAGTAGTACGTTATGCTGCATCGTTATTGTTATATATATCAATCTAATAAATAAAAACTATCCTACAACTTATATGAAATGATGATTTCAATTCTATTTTGACCTGTCTTCCATTTATGTGATCGACTCTTTTGAGTTTGATATCGTGACACATTCAACGGTGCCAAAGTAGAAAAAAGTAATATTTTCATTTTTTATGCGGCACTGCTAAACGCTATTTAGCTCATTGTATGCAAGTATATCATCATCAAGAATAAAAGAGCCTCTCTCAATATAATATTTTACATTCAGTACAAAATGAGTCACAATGCACTTCTCTTATGACTAACTAATGACAGACATGCTTTATGCATCATGACTTTTGTGATTTATAGCATATTAATTTTACTGTTACAACTGCATGCATGTTTATGCATATTCCTCTTGCATATAAATGCATTTTTTCCTCTGTGAAATTAAATTCGTTCCCAATGTGGCAAGCACATTTTTTATATTATCATTTTTTTGTTTACCTTCCTACTCGATCCATTAAATGCGATTAACAACCAAATCTGCTCATAATTCTACAATTTATGGTGCATTAAAATAATGATTATTTTTATTTTTAATGTTGCTCATATTGCAAAATGAAATAAGGATTTGCGGATGAATTTTTATTCAACAACACTCGCATTTATAGGATCGGGTGATAAGTGGTTCACATACTTGTTATTAGTATTATATTATACTCCTTGATGCTTTGACATTTCAAATTGATGTGACGCGAGACGTGATGTTAATAGAGTGCGTTCCATTAGTTGAAGCCTCGTATGGCTTAACTTCGTGCATGGTCAAACACGACATAACCTCAAATCATAATGTGACAACCTCTTCTGAAATATTGGAAGAATCACAGCAACATTGAGCTTAAAAATAGGTCCTACTTGGTATTTTATCATGTGCTGAACAATTAAATTACAGAGGCATTTTTTGATACTATTTCCTGAATATATATTGTAAAGAATGGACAAATGAAATAAAGCGACACACCCATGAGCATTACAATGTTCTTGTGCATAATTATCAGGTGAAACCAAACTTACAGCATCTTTTACGCGAGCTGGCTGACGATTTGACGTGCATCATTAAATTTTGACCATTCTTTATCTTCCTGATAGACAAGTATACGCATTCGTAAAATCGTAAACATATTTTATCGGACATCATTTTGATAGTCTGCTGTATTGACAGCATTAATTGAGAAATCGCCAACCTTATAATGAGATTTATTTTATTAAATACAACTTATATTCACATAACTTTCAACGACTTTCCTCGAACACTTTATTTATTTACCAAAAGCATTATTTTCCTTTTTATTGTAGTATGTGTAGATGTATATAATTTAAAGTATTTAAACTGTATGCTTCATACTATATAATTTAACAGATAATAATCGAGTATTTTATAATACTGAGTGCATCGTTTTAAATTGCTATTAAATACTCGTTAGCTGTAAAGTATACCCATTCCCTGGCAACCTACTATGTACTTTTTTCAATTTAATGATAAGATAATTACGAATAAATGGCTTTGTTTTCGGCTACACTATTCAATGATACTTCACTTTTGTGCTCGGGTAACTATAAAAATTGGTGGTACAAACTGAGTATACCCACCATTATTACAAACATCGCTAAATATTAAATTCAAACAATTTTACTTAACCGTTTCCGTGCCGCAGATATTTGATACAAACGTGCACGTCAGGCTGAATACAAATTGCGGAAATAAAATCATATGCAAATTGTGCATTTTTATTGTATATTATTCTAATTGGTATTATTTTACCATGTCCGCTCCAATTGTGAATTATATGGACAGCCAATGTAGCCTATATCAATATAAGTTGTTCTACAATAGCTTATAGTTACTCACGAAGAGAGTGAGGATGAAAGGATAAGGCTATTGCCTCCACCCATATGTTTATTGTGTATGACAGTATCCAGTAGCGTAACAAACATTAAGCGTATACAGTTTTTTTTCGTGTGCCATGAGTGTCCTCGGAGCAACTGCCCATGACTTGATGACGTGCACTGACGTGCACAGAAAATAAATCACTTCATAAACAATAAAATCAAATAAAATTGAAGGAAAGCTTCTTTGGCAAGAGAACCTACTGCAAGACTATTGGATCGTTACTCCTTCCTGCTACGGTTTGTTGTAGGATTGGATTGGTGAACATCCGCGTCTTTATGCACATCGATTTATGAAACTGAATGTTTCGCAACCGACGTTAACGGCGTTGACCACTCGACTAAAGGACCGGCAGTTAGGAATACCGCTAGGGTTGGCGCGTGATTATTATGCAGCTTTTCAGTGACCCAGATTGCAAAAAGACCCTCGTAACAAACGCAGTGTTGTACTTGATGAAATTGCGCCAACACCCAGATCCGAGGCTCAAATCACATACACAATTAATTCGACCGAGTGTCGATTAGGCGTTCCGCCCGCATTTACGCAACTCCCGACCGGCGACGGGGAATCACTTAGCATGTTATTACATTAGAATTTACATATTTCATGTACCTATCTTGTCGTTCACCATTATGTTGTGTGCTGTTACTTTTATGTGGATATGTGACATTGGCGTTTGCCTCACCGCACACCGACTGTTGGCATGCCGTGGTATACGATTAATAATTACTATATCGTTTTCTAGAACAGGGGTGTGCCTTACACTTACTTGATTTAAATACAGTGGAACCCCGATCTAACGTTCTCGCATAAACCGTTTTCCCAAGTCTACAAGTTTCTAAAGTCCCGACGAAGCACCCATAAGAACAATGCTAAAAATTCCCGCATTAATCGTTCCCCGTTATATCGTCTAAAAATTATGGTCCCGTCACAAATATTATCCCGATTGACCGTTTTTGTTGAATATTTCTCATAAACACATTCGACCCCATCCAATAGGTTCGTAGAAAAAACTGATGCATGTTTGCAATTGTTAACGATTAATGGTCATAATGTTTCCGGTGATGACTCACTTACCAAGTATATAAATGAATTTGTGAAAAATATGTTAAATTTAAAGGGTCTTTGTTAAAATTGAAGTGCCAAACTGCAAAGAAGCAACAAACTATTAGAGAATTCAAAAAAAAAAAAAAGCTATAATAAGAAAATATGAATAAATAAATAAGTTTTTTAAAAGTTTTACTTTTTTATTTCATATTTAAAGCTTTCCCGCATTCCTTGTTTCCTGCATTTATCGTTGATTCTTTTCTTCGACATTGCCTGTATTTAACCTGAAGCCAATTGATATACCTACCTACAATTATTGATTTTGTTTTTTCCACTGATTGTATAGCTATGTATGAAACGTGTTTCACTTTTTTAACCTTCACAAACCCATTCTAAAAGATCATTATGTCACCGCGCACGGTATATCAATTCTTGTTTTGTTTTATTCCAAAGATTATTTTACACCTATCTCAGCGATGCCCAACCTGCGGCCCGCAATGACATTTCATGCAGCCCAATATGACAAATATCAATCACCCTTTTTCTTCAGAACTTTTTAAGAACGATGGATGAACACTATAAAATAATACAATTTTCAATTTTAAATACTCTTGAATTATCAATCATTAAATCACTTTTATTGCATGCGGCCCTCGAAAAATCTGAGAATTTATTATCTGGCCGTTCTCACAAAAAGGTTGTGATCTGATCTATCTGATATCGATTAGGTTCATTGTGTAGCTATTTATCTGTAATCAAAAAATGTTACCAATATCATTACACTATCTTCAACTCATAATAAACATTCATAAATAATTCACTGAAAGATAACTATAATTGATCTAAATACTCCCCTATTTCTTCTACAAAGCTATACAATTTCACGGTCTACTAAAAATGTTCTATGGAACATAAAAATGCTTAACAATTTACGTATTGTCTGTGCCTAAACAGTGTAAATAATTAAAATTCCATGTAATGTAAGGTGAAATATATAATATAAGTAGCTCATTTTCCCACGCAGCCCTGCTCCACAAGTCAGCGAATTGGGGCTGGTAGCTTAATTACGAAATTAAAGACACGGTAATCGTTACTTTTGTATTATATATTCGACAATAGAAATCGGCGATTGCTTTTATATCGGGTACTCATGAATGATTAGTGTAAATATTTATGTTTTGGTTTGTGTTGTATAAATGGCATCATGTTACCATTTACAATAACACGGTTACTATTTTGCAGGATTTACAGTCTAGAATAAAAAAAAAAGAAACTCGAGGATAATTTCTAGTCGGTCGAGATTAAATTGATAGTATCATGAACACTATAATATCCGGGACTTTTGTTTTTAGGATCGTATGGGTGTGGGAGTAGAATTTTCATACCCATATCTTCGATCAGAAATCAATAATTCGATTGAAAAATGAAAATGCTCGGACGGGAAAGCAGAGCCGGAGAGCTCTGAAACTGAAATCAACGAAATTTGACCACGGTCCCGACATAAAATTTATCTTGAATTAAAAAAAAGTATCTGTTGGTTCAGGCCAAATTGATTGAAAATGTTTTCTCGAAACCCTAAAAATCTAATTGAAAGAAATACAACTTTACTCTAAGTAAATCATTCATTTCAAATATGAACAATGATAAAAAAGTATTTGAAATCAAACATAAGTGAACAGCTTAAGTCTTACTAGAAATTGATGATGATGGTGTAAGGATTATACCAAAATATTGCATCTTTCATTGTCTGCCCTGCCCCTCTCTCTGCTGCAAAAAACAGTATAAGTATCGATCCCAATACCATCACTTAGTTCGTTACTTTTATTTTTTGACACATCATTATTCCGCCATTTTGATATGCACATTGCGTTCAATATGGCGCCACCATTCTGTTTCCGTTTCGTTTTTGAATACTTTTTATTCGTCGTCGATATTATTAAACGCAGCATTTTATGTTCCGAAGATTATGTGGATGAATAATACGCTCGGTGTGCATATTTTGGAATTCATTATACCGAATACACCAGTGAATGATTGAATTATTCTAATTCATTGTGTAACTCGCAGCATGATTACGTGTGTCATTATAGCACACAGCGGGCGCCGTCATTTCCGCTTCCAAGCTACCACAATTTTTCTTGCCATATACATATATTTCAAACATATTTGAAATTTCGTTATTAAATGTGAATTTTTATTTTTTTTAATCATATAAATGCCGGTGGATATTTAAGTGTCAAATGATTCAAACCTTTGAAAATGATGTATCGTAAAACGGGGTGAATAGAGACAAAAACAAGGATTGAACTTAAGCACAACTTTACTAATTATCCAATGTAGTTTTTATGATCTATATATAATTCTTTACAATGACTTTAATACTATCTCTCGAATGACAGAACCAAACCAACTAAATGATTGGCCAAAATTGAAACAAACGTGTTTAAGTTCGATGCCTGTGCATCCTTACTTTTTGACCCCTTAAACACTAATCTTTTATTGCACGAAAATTAAATTAAATCGTGTTTTTTTTTAGTAAATAAGTGCCGCAAAACGGGGTGAATAGAGACTCATATAGAATAGAAGTTCATATATTCCAATGATTACAATCAGTTGTGTTGTCTCTATTCACCTGCCAAGTCTCTATTCACTCTCTCTCGTCTTCATCACCCCAATTCAATGTAAATAGAGACATCGAACAAAATTGACTGTTTCTTAATTAATAACGATAGTGAATATTTGAAAAATATTGTCATCATGTGTAGTAGGACCATATAAACACGTTTATGAAGATACATAGTCGTGAAGGGTGAAAAGTGTCTCTATTCACCCCGTTTTACGGTACATATAAATATTATAGTCTCTAGCCTATTGTAGTGATTTATGCGTTCGTATTTATTTGTTAAATGAAAAATACATCAATAATTTTCACTAGAAATTATTTCTGTTATAAAATAAGTGAAAATACAATATTTACAATCTGGATACTGGACAAGGGGTGGGAAATTAAAATTTGTCATTTCATTGTTTTGGTTTATTTACGTAACATACATGCATTTTAAAGTCTCCCTACCGAATAAAAGTTGTTTTAATGAGGCCTTCCAACGTGAAATAGCTTCCCACCCCTTATAAGAAGAGACTGATGATACATGCGTTAGATGGTAAAAGTCCTTAACTTTTACCGTCTGACACATGGTGTGTAAGTGTTGCGATTGCGAAAAATATATAATATGTATATACTTTGTAAGTTCGTCAACACGAGAAACATCAACGCGAGCGCGTATCTGTTGTGTGAAATAAATTTCTTTTATAGTTATGGTAATTTCAAATGATTCTCATTCTATTTTATCCAACGGAATATTTGTTGATGATTTATTGAACTATTGTAAAGATTTAAATTACGTAAGAACTAAAAGACGTAAGCCATCATTCTCGAATCCATAATTTCGATTGAGTACGAATTTCAAAAATGACAACTGTTACGCATGCGTGGGCCATTTTGAATTTAGTTCAACAGTATTTTGTCCGTAATATGTTGCCACTGTAATTAAAAATACCATTAATTGAACTATATAATTTTAATTTTATTTCAATATGCAATATAATATGATCAATCTGTCTGGATCGGAATATGTTATTTATTGCATTCAGTCAATTCAGTGTGACCGCTTAAATATCGAACTAAAGCTTGAAATAATTGGCTGTACACCAATGCACTGAAAAGTTAATTTAATATCGTGCGTTCGGAAATATACCAAGTGATTAACAACGCACGTGTTCGTCACAGCTTCGCTTATTTTACTCAACACGATCCAAAAATAAACTTCATTTAATACAAAAAAAAAACTGTAGCGATAATTTCTCGAGAGCACTTGTCTCTGATTACGAATCGGCCCGCTCGAAACGTCAGTTTGACATTTGAATGACATTAACGAGCAAGTTCTGTTACTATGCGTTGTGCAAAATGCCGTTTCTATCTTGACTAGCATCTGCCGCAATTAGGTTGCATTATTTCATTGAAAGTATTCAAATTTAGCTTAATTTATTAACATTTCGTAAATATTAATAACCGCAATTCGAACCATTGAAGGTCGTAAAATTAAAATAGAACTTCTGTTAACTGATCCATATTACAACGTCCCAGTTCTGACGTTACCGTTTTCGCCGATAAATCCTGATTTCATGTTATGACTAATAATTCGAAACTGGTCAATTGGTCTAAAACAAGTTTTAATCACTAAATAAATATATTTTAATAGATGGCCAGGCAGAGGAATAAGAAAATTAATTCACAGATCCCTTAAAATATTTACCGTTTATACCCCAAGGAAACCATGTTCTTGTTTTGACAATCTACAACTCATCTTGTTTATTAAAATGTCGAAACAACAATGATAATGTAACATGTACATAAATCTGTAGAATTACGAACAGCATAAATATCCAAGACTTTGCACGGTGCAATAGCAATAGATATACACTTTTATAATATATTTTAAGTACAGTTTATAAGTTTGCGTTGTACCTCATTTCCTGTTCGATCATTCATTGTTTTGAGTGAAGCGTCGTAAAATGTCTTCTTTTAGCTTTGATGCGGGAATTGCATTTTGTTTGTTGACAACTTCGCCGCCATTACTAGGAGCATTGTTTGACATTCCGTTGGCAACTTGCATTCCTGCCAACATAAGCGAACGAATTTACTTCCTATCTGGCTATTTGAGACTCTCGTTGTAAATTTTTCGCCTTTCCATCAGCATTTTATAGAATATTCCTTTATAAATTATTATTGACAGTTGCGTTGCCAAATGGTGAACATTCTTGTGTTTTCGTTTTACTTAATTGCGTGAATGGCCACTGTCATTCATTGGTTTATAGATTGCTTATCCAAACGTATGTGAATTTTTCATTCCTTCTCACCCACTTCAAATCTTATCCTAGAAAAGGGGTTTTGGACGGCAATTGGGTAACTTCCAATTTTGACCTTTCCTCAAACTTCTATCATTACCTTCGTTGAGACCCTGTCCACAAAATAATTACTTTTTGTTTGTTTATTTTGATAACAGTGATGAATAACCTGTGAGGTAAATGGGCCGTATTATTCAGTTTCCAGTTGTTTGCGGGACACCGCAAATTATCTAAGTGCTACAATTACTGAATATATGTATTCTCTCACTCTTTGTGATATATGTAATATTAACACAGGGGTGGCCAAAGCATCGATCGCGTAGCTATTCCAAGTCGCCCGCCGGTCTGGCGTACTGCTGTACACATATCTGAATCCTCTTTTAATCCTAATGGTAATAAATTCAATTTATTTTGTAAGTCAATCGCCGCCAAAAATTTCAAAAACAGTCGCCCTTAGTGGTAATAGTTTGGCCATCCCTGCATAAACAGAAACTCCAGTCACCCCACTCTGCATTTTCCTAAATTTCAAGATGTAACAAAATATTCTTGTTAGAATTGAATGAGCATATTGACAATAATTATATAAACATAAATTTGAACCATTCAAATGATTCAATTTTAAATTGAAATTCCATTAAGCACCTACAATCGCAATCCACAATTATACCCATAACTTTAAAACTGTAGTAGACAGTAACATTATTTTGTTTCAGGTGCAAAATGCGACTAGATGTTTTTCAGATGAATTCCATGATAACGAACCAATCAGGCACAGAGCTGCACGAGGAAACTCTATTAGCTTTCACAAATTTGAGAAGAAAACATAAAAATGGAAAATTTACTGAATTCCATTGATAAAATATTGTGCTTCCAAATAAAAACATGCATTACTTAAATTATTATTCAAGATTCTGATTCACGATTTATCAACAATTTAACCTGAAAAAAAGTGCAAAATTACGAATCATTGGATTCTTAACATACTATGATATTTTTATTTTTTTCCATATCCGCTCCCTATTCGGAGCATATGGCCGCCACACGGGTACTATGATATACCCAAGGTAAATAAATATCTTTAAATAATGCATCTATGTCAACATTCACCAACGTAAATAACTTTAGTTTACCTGATTGGTTTTTACAATTCAAAAAAAAATAGAATCTCTACATTTGTTTATAGCGAATTTGTGCGTGTTTTGAATTTCAAAAATAGAACAATGCTATTATGGGCTTTGAGTCGTTAGGTTGGCTCTAATTTTAGTCTCGTCAGTGGCGCCACCTTTGAACACCGTTTGTGGAATGATCACCGGTCATTGTTCGTTTTAGCGCACTCAGCAAAACACTTATTGAATAATAAATGCGACATTATATCCAATATATTATCAGGATACATACTTTCGGGATTTTCCAAAACAATGAACTCGTATTTACCACCATGTACGACCGCGTACATTGCACATTCAAGTATTTATCCGGAACGGACTCCTGGGCGATTTACAAGTCGACGACGATCGTTTGAGCGACAAACGGATAGATCAAATAATTTCAAATGAACAAAACACATATAACAGTTCTACTTCAACATGTATTCTGACAAAGATCAGAACCAGTTTCGCACAACGCGAGCAATATCAACTGTTAAAATTGGATATGATGATGCATTCCCACCAAAAAGTGACAGTTACCTCTTAAAGATTAATTGGTTTTTTATTATTAATTCATCTTGGACCATGGACCAGACTTATGATTACCAAATTTTTAAATGATTCTAAATTGTCTATGATTTTTCTAACGCAAGAAGTAATTTTTTTAGTCGACTATTTTGTATGCGCCATACCTTCATAATAGAGATCTGCACGGGCTCGGGTTTGGCCCGCGGGCCGGATAACGCAGGTTTGGATTCGGGCCCGGGCCGGGCTCGGACGCAAGTACAAAACAACAGTTTGTTGTACAAAATATAACAAAAATCGGGCTTTTTTCGAATGAGCTCATCATTATCGTAAATCTAAATTTAAAACTAAAATAAACTTCACGTACTCGTATTAGTTATCTTTTCGACACATTCAAAAGAACAAGATGCATTTTTTGAATTTAATGACTTAATTTAGTATTTTTTAATGATGTCTGCTTCATATGAGTTTGTACAATACGCATCATGAATTTCATAATATGATCCTGGCTTCAGTATCTTATATGGTTATTTCGATCGGTCGCAAGTCGATTTGTTAGATTGATTTTTTTTTTTAATTTACCGGCAAGGAATGGGCTTCGAAAATATTAAGACAAAACTGAAGAGTGGAGAATATATTTCTTCGGTCAGTAAAAACCCCCGGGAAAAGTGAAGTGTGGAACAAACAAAAAAGTTGGATACGTTGAGTGTATAAAATGTAAATGAATTTTCAGCTTTTCTAGTTCAAAAACAGGAACTTCTCATTTGTATCGTGATTCCTGTAGAACAAACAAAAACTAATTCTAATTAGGAAGAAATGTATTTCGCACAACTGCACACACACGATAATTAGTGAGTCAATTTTTATTAGAAAGAAAATCGGATCTTTTTCGGGCAAGGTTGCAAAATGTCGGGCTCGGGTCGGGTTCGCGTAAGATTTCTAGAAATGGCATGCGGCCCGGGCCGGGCCGGGTTAGAGGTCTTCGGGTTCGGGCCGGGTGAAATTTCAAAATTTCGGCCCGTCTATTCATAACTATAAATCAATCAAATACATTCAGGTAACCTTGGATCGTAGCGTTTGAACCAGTTGTAGTTTTTTTCGATAATATGGAAATATCATACATAATTCTAAGTGAATAACATAAAAATATTGATGTTTTATCAATACTTTTATGAAAAAGCTTACATTTTTTATCCGTCACCCAGCTACGGTTATCAATCCAGTGCCAATCAAGATTTAATACTCGGCGCGAAAATAATTTTATGACATCTTTGTCACTCTGTTCACATCATTAGATATTCACTAACAACAAACGAGTGGTGATTAACAAATGAAAAACGTTATTTTTAGCTTTTCTCCTTAACATAGATTTAAGAGCGATCAAATTAAGATTATAGTGAGACAAACACATGCGCTTACTTATTATCAAAAACAAGTTTACAAATTATGCTATAAAAAATTATTTTAATAGGATATTACCATGGATAGAGAGAATATATATGTATTGCTGTACTCTGGTGAAGATTTGTATCCCTAAGACACTTAATATACGTAATCAAAACGGCAATAAATGACGTAGTTATAATAATCAGTTAAAAATGATAGGCTGAATTGTGATTATAAATGTTGTCTCATTGTAATGCAATCAACACTCAATTAGCAATTCAGTGGGAGACTGACAATTAATAAGATTTAAAAAATAATAAAATGCGTATACAGGTAAAACAAATGTTAGCAAAGTGTCTCAGAATGACAGTTAAAATTAAGCACAATTAAGATGTTTAAAACGAAGCTAAAATAATTTGGCCCTAAACGACCTAGGAAAAATTACCCAAAACCGACAGGCGAAAACCATGTCTCAGCAAACATAGCCCTGCATATGTGAACGTAGCTTTGAAAAAAATGTTCGGCTTTCGGAAATCAAATATTTAGGACAGTGCTAAGATTTGTCGTAATGAAATCAAATTGGGATCTGTTAGAAGGCAGTGGCTTTCCGTCCTTAATGCTACCGTAGTGATTTTCGCACAGGCAGGATGTTGTTATAAAAGAAATACTGATTTGGCTTATGCAATTGTTCTCTGTATGTAATCGACGATGTAAAAATGTGAAAAAATCTAAGAAAATAAACTAGCTTTCTCTAGGGTAGATCTTAAACGAATACAATTGAAATCCATAAGAGAGTATTCTCCAAATTTGGAAATATGTACATAGATGTGATTGTAATGGTTCGCGACAAATCAGAACATGAACAATTCTGGGTCTTAAAATTTCAGAACATGACTTTTAAAACAAATGAAAATTCAGAACATGACCTTTTCAGAACACGACTTTGCCTGAATAAAACAATTCAGAACATGACATTTCAGAACAAGACTTTTGAGGAATAACAGCTTTGAAATCAAATATTTAGGATTAAGCTAAGATTTGTGTAATGAAATCAAATTGGGATCACAGTGAGGCAGTGGCTTTCCAAACTTAATGCTACCGTAGTAGATTTTTCTACCTTCCATGTTGTTATAAAATTTAACAATGATCAGTCCAAATTGAATATTCCATATGTTACCAATGTCACGGGTTCATGTTGACTTTGTATTGTACGACATTTATGAAGCATGTAAAAATATTATATAAATGATACAATTTTAATCTTAAGATTTTTTATTCAATAAATTTGACAGAATAAGCCATGTTAAGACTGTTAATAAATGTGACGTATTATAAAACTAAAACCTTCACACAACAACTAACTAGATAAATATTATATAGATATAAATCAATTTATGGGCTTAATCAAATTCGTAAAAGAAGTCTAACAAGCTACAGATTCCTACTGTATTATATTCAATATATTTTTATTTAACATAATTATTATGTACTATATCGCATTACAATTTTTTTCTTAATTGGTAAAACTTTCAATAGTTTGAATGCTCGTAAATGTACTTGGCATTATATTTCTTGGCTTATCCGAGGCCAAAATGAGAATTCCACCATTCTTGAAAATGTTAAATTGTATGTTCCTGATAATTTTTGTTGAGCAAATGTTTGTTCTTCCAAGGGAAAAGAACGTTCTGAAATGGGAATCATGTTCTGAAAAGTCTTGTTTTTAAACGGCATTGTTCTGAAATGTCGACATGTTCTGATATTGTCGTGAGTGAGTTCTGAAAAGTCTATATTTTATGAATAAACGTCATGTTCTGAATTTTCATGTTGACATCTTTCAAAATCCTAATATGATTTTATACTTTTTTTCTCTCTGACACGTGACACAACAACTATTTTTAATTAACTAATATTAATATTATATAGATTTAAATCAATTTATATTAAAAACACGATTGACAAATACAGATTCATACTGTATTATATGTAATGCCATGATTTTTATTTAAAATAAATAAATAAATAAATAAATAATTCCTACACAATAAATCAACTTTATCAAATAAGCGAATACATAACCTTATTCAGCCAGTCCATAAGTGTTGTTGATACCGCATAAAATCTGATTAATATCTTCAGTAAAAAAAAACAATATGAACAAATGCATCACATTATCAAGGTCAAATCTTGAAATGTCAAAATGTAATTCATTTTGTTTTTCGGAATAAAGAAATTTTCAAAAAGAGAACTATTATTTTGTTATTCCATAATGTAACATTTCAATTGATTGCGTATGAAATTTATTTAGATTCCTTCTTTAGCTACACATACACAAAGTATAGCTAATTAATTAAGAACAACTCTTTATATGGCGATTATGAAAGTCAATAGGTATCGGCCTCGATGTGTTCATAGTAATATATCATAATATGTTAATAAATTTAATCGTTTTATAAACATGCGCTAAAATCTAATATTTTTTTTTCCACCTTCGCTATATTGAATGGTTTATTGAATTCATATAGCGCGCCCGCTGTCTTTCAATATATTGAGATCATAATAGCAATTAAACATATTGAATGGGTCATTAATATCAAATGCATAAAACGCTAGACATTATAATAGATAATATATTATATTTTATTGCATAGGTTTTGAAATAAGTATTATTTGTCTTCATAATCGATAATAATTCTGAGCTGTAATTAGGATACTTGGTAGACAAACACGATATCTTAATACGGTAAAAAATAACAATGTATTTTAGTTCTACATACATTTTTTATATTTGTTGATAGCTATTTCGGCTTACGCCTTCGTCAGAACTCGATGTTCTGACGAAGGCGTAAGCCGAAATAGCTATCAACAAATATACAAAATGTATGTAGAACTCATATAAATTGTTATTTTTTACCGTATTATAATGGAGTTCTACCAAGTAAATGCCTACTCAATTAATAAAACGATATCTTAACTTAGGAATTTCCAGCCTTTATAATATAGAATTAATCGTTTAGACGTTAACTAAATCGTCAATAAATGTCGAGCTCCGTTTTTCGATTCAAACCGAGTGGCCAAAAATCACAAGTGCGAAGATGGCTGGGGTTTTTTTATGTTCAAAAATGGCGGAGCTGCGATGATTTTTGTGATAATTCATAGTATTTTTTTTACCATATCCGCGCTCCTAACTTGGAGCATATGGATTCCTCACGGAGTTTATCTCACCACTTTTTTTCTGTCTATCGGTTGCTATCTCGTCTCTTTTTCGTAGATAGTAGGGATTGAAATAATACGATGACTAGAAAAGGACTGTGATTAGCTCCGGGGCCACCGACTTTTTGAAAACGGGCCGGATTGAAATATTTAAAAACTTGGCGGGCCGGATGACAAATAAATTCATGTTAGCATCCAATGAGAATATTAATTTATATGTTTTGATAAAATTAAATAGTGTGGACAAATTTATAATAGAAAATATTTATTATATTATATTTTATGGGTTCATACGTTGTCGTATCTAATAGGTACCAATTGATGAATTGAAATAAATAGTTCATCATGAATACCAATAACCAAATCAAAATAATGAAATTAAAAAAAAATATAATTTTCTTATTTGAATAATTTATTTTCAAAAATCGAGAATATTTGGAGGGCCAGATGAAAATCTATGGCGGGCCGTAGTTTGGTGGGTACTTCGTTGTTTTATGCCAGCCAGCAAACATCGAAACGAACGTCGCTGGAAACTCAACGCACACATGGTGAAGGGCGTCACTTGACGAATTTTGAAATAAAACCTAAGAATTCATCCCCGTTGAGAAAGAAGAGCCAAAGCATGTATAACTTTACTAAATATTCGGAAGTGCGCGATACGAGATTTTTACAATCACATAATATTATGCCGCGAGAGTGTAGAAATGGAAATTTCATTGCGCCCATTTGATAACTGGATCCAAGACTCCAAATTACCGTTGGAAAGTATTGTACATTTCATATATTGTTGGACAGAAAAGTTAATGTGTATAATGATATAAATTTATGTTGCAATTATTGTTATGTTAAAAGACATTGCTGAATTTTGACAGTTTATCGAACGTTAAAATCGATTGAAAACGCTGGCTGCCGGGGACTGGAATACATAAGAAAATACACATTTGCAAACATACGCGTGTTGCACCATGAATCGATATATGTGTCATTTTTGGATGGCGAAGGATACGGCAACTTAGGTTAAGTGATAAAAATGGCATATAACAACGAAGTACCGTTTGGTGACCTTTGGTTTAGCTTATCGCTCTATCTTCGAAACGCTTTTGGGACTTTTTAACAACCTTACACCCATAGCCTTCGCACAGAATCGATTTATCGACTGAAAAAATCTGCTCGTAAAAAGTACTCGAGCTCGGGCGTTCCATCAAGAAAGCCAACGACGTTGACCACTGCACCACGGACCTGGACTACTAGTGGCCGATTAAATAGATGCGTTTTTTATATCTCAAGTCTACAGATAGCTTTCACTTCAAAATACTGCATTCTATAAAATTAAATTGAATGTATGTATCAAATCTACTTATCAATCATATCTTATAAACAATTATATCACGAACTATTTTCATTACTAAGTATTATAAATACCTTATTTTTATGAAATAAACAAGCATTAAAAAAACTTATCATAAATAAAATGATTTGTACAGCACTGTGACTCTGCTACCCTTTTTCTTACATACAAACAACTTTTCGTAGTATCCGTCCTGGGATTCGAGCCCGTGACCATCACAGCCACAGCTCAAAAAACTTAGGTGCAAGGTCGATAGTTCTCGTATGAATTTATTGTTTGACCGAAGATTCATCATGTTTGATATTGAATTATTTTTATTGCTAGACTTTATTACGTATTATGACTGATATAAAAATAATAATTATTATTATCAGTTGTCTCCAACGAAAGAATCCTCACGCCGTAAAATAATATTTTATGGCGCCATTAAATGAGGGATAAATAATTCTCGTACGGCCATTTTGAAAATTTAATTCTGATTAAATTATAGCTTAAACTCAACTCAAAACGTCAAATTAAGTGTCATTTGGTGAACCAAGGTTTCGGTATCATTGGTAAAACAATACTTCTACAACTGTCATGGGTATGCCATATTTATTTTGATACATTTCTTCTCAAAATGTGATGCATATGGTCTCTATATGGATCATTTCAACAGATGAATATTAACGATTATAAGTCGAAGAGAAAACAGTCAACTTCTATTGTCATAAAGGGTACCGATGGAAAGGTACCAGGGCTCAAAATGATTCGAATTAGGTCACGATAGAACATATTTTCAAATTTCTTAATATTTCGTCTATTTTTGATCATTTATTTAGTGAATCGGATTTTTTTTAATTTTTGCGAGACAGTGTGGCGCTGCTATCGTCGAATTAACTATTCGCAGTTTACTGGTCTCATAGCCAATGAAAACTAAGCTAAGCTGCTCACGCTCGCGACCACGCAGCAGTTTAACAGCCCCGCGCACAAGCCCTTGGATGGCACACACTAAATGTTGATGAATTTGACGATCTGATTATTGAATATTTCTTATAATATGTATCTAAAAGATAAAAATTAGAGAATATCATCATAAGCAACATCATCATCTGCCTATTTGTGTAAAGTATCCACAGGATGAGGGCCGTAGTTCCACGTGATAAAACAAATGTTGGATAATCGCATTTACATAATTTCAAACATCAATTTGTTTTAAGTAATACTATGGAATATAAATTTTTTTTTTTCCCCATATCCGCTCCCTATTCGGAGCATATGGCCAGTAAATACTGTTGTGCCTCCAAGATTCTCTGTCTCCCGCCAACCTCCAGAACGTCTTCCCAGGGTCATCTTCTCGAGGGCGTCCCTTAGAGTCCCATGCATGTAAATCCTAATGGATGGTCATCAGAGGCCTTCACGAATCAGCGTCGGGATCCATCAGGTCATCATGATAGAACCACCATTTTAGGATTTTTTTCTAGGCTCCCCTGGGGCATCAGGCGAAACACATGTCCAAGCCAGGTCCATCGTCGCCTTACCAATTTTGGACGTAATAAGGGGCTGGTTTGTCCGCTCTCTACCTCCGTATTCCTGACAAAGTCAAACCACTGGATAGGCCCGTAGTATTCGCCGATAAAACAAATGTTTTCAAAGCACATTTATAATTTCAAACATCAATTTGTTTTAAGTAGTAAAATATAAAATTACAGTGCCAATATTGTATTCTTTTTGATCCCCTAATTTTGTACTAAAGACTCGGCTTTCTGGTGGTACAAATAATAACAGATTGGAATTTAAATTTTGCAGAGAACTCAACCCAAAAACGGAAAACGCTGTCTCGCCTAAGGCTGAGGGGTGAGTCGTTAAATTTTTTGGACGAAATGGTACCACACACACGCCCCTCTCGTGTGCAGTTTGCTAACACCCTACAACCCGCTGCCATTTATTTATATTATATTGAATTATCAATAAAATAATTAATTAATTTTGTGTATTTAGTAACGCGTAACAATTAACAAATAAAAAAGTATGAAATATTGAAATATATTTATGAAAATCATTTCTGAATTTTAAGATTATATTATATTCTAAAAAAATATAATTTTTAGACGATCGTTTTCAACTAAATCCAATAATTCTTAATTTTTAATTAATCACTTCAGTACCGTAAGGCCACTAGCGGCCGCTGCGTACGGGCGTCGCAAATATTCCAAACTATTTAAAAAATATCTTTTGTGTAGAAATTCTCATGATATTTTTCTTTTCATAGCAAGTGACGTCTATGCACTGTCTTTGGTAAAAAATGGTTGTTCTCTCATCAGTAAATCTTGTTGAAAAGGGATTTTTCGAGGTCCCGAAGAAAAGTCAGCCGGGGCGGTAGATGTGATCATTTTGCTCGGTACTGAAGCGGTTAATGAAGTTCTACCAAATAAAAGACAAATCAATCAATTGATACTGGGGTTCATATATCAATAAAAAATGTTCTAACCATGCTTCTTTTTATTGAAATCGTATCAGTTGATCGAGGTGGTATTCCACTTACCGTAGATTGTTGTTGACAAATGAGTTGTTTGTAAATTCGCTATTTTGTACAAAAACCTCATATTTTATTTTGTAAGCCACAAATATCCAATATACTTTAATCATATTTTTGTAAATCCAACTTTCTTTAATTAACATTTAAGACAAAATATGACAAAATACACTCTTTAACAGTTCACTGGAGTGCACGGCAGCCGTTGATTGTTAATTTTTCTCCCCTCTGACATAAGAATCCACCTACCGCACTTAGCCCACGCATTCAGTCTTAATTAAATTTGGGAAATAAAAAATTTCGAACTCTGGCAATATTTTTTTTTGTGGTCGTCATTCAGGACATTTTCAGAGCGCCAATCTTTCAAGAGCATAAGTAGCGTGGTCAGTATGTAGCACACAGACACATAGACACCAGCCCAGCTGAATGTGTGTCCGTAAGAAAAAATATTTCTTAGAACTACGCAAATACTGATTTAATTAAGTACTTATTAAATACTTACTTATTCATCGTTGTATTGATTTTTATAATGTGTAATAGTTCTCGGTTCTGAAAGTGTTACCCCTCAAAGACGACGCGCCACCGTTTATCTCTTCACAAAAGCCTGAGATTATTTTGTTTTTTTTTCTTTGACAGACTTTCGACAAAAAAATATATAAATAGGGTAAAAAATCTTTGTTGAGTAACTACGAAAATAAAACCATGATTCAGCCGTCGCCTGACTATTATAAGCAAAAGAAAAAATGTTTTTCTTACAGTCTTAGTGTATTATATTTTGTTTACAAATCAAGAATTAAATTTGATATTCGATTAATTTTAGACGGTTGATAATTACGACCGCAATATTATTCAGAATCATTAAAATGTTATCATTCTTAGAAAGGGGTCTTTTAAGAACTTGGCAACATTAACGAAATCAAATGAATACCATAATAATCGTACCAATACCACTTGGTAAAGACCCAGATTAGCTTTCACTTCGAGAAATACATCAAATCAATGTGTCACATTAAATAACTTATCATCTCATATAAAATTAGGATGGTAGAACAGGAAAGAAGATGTATTAGGTACCCTGTCTACAACAGTATAATATACTATCCATATATTATAATTAATTAATAAATTAATGCATATTCAAACATAGTATTGACGATGACGTAAGCCAATAGCTATCAACAAATTTATAAAATGATTTCTGCAGAACTAAAATACATTGTTATTTTTTTCACCGTGTTATAATAATCGTACATATTTTTTAAATATTCGTGCAGTACCACAGTTTTCAAATTCCAAAAATTAGATTTTATTAATAATTGTTTTTTTTTTCAATCGTTAGTTAAAAATTCACAATATTGGACCTCTAATTACTGTAACTGAAATACAGGCAGCCCTCATACAGCACCGTGATACAGTTTTTTAATGTCTTACTTTATCAAAAGTAAAAGGACATACAGCTACTGATAAATATTCTTCGAATACATATATGTACGTATTATATACAGCTTTTGCAAGCCTATTTCACCCGTTTTCAAATCTATTTCACCCTATTGCAAATGAAATTAACCCTTTTGCAAATAACATTTACCCTTTAAGAAGGTTAACGATAGTATTAAAAAATAAAGAAACCGAATAAAACAATATGTGCCTGTGCTATATGTATTTTAGCTTACACTTCTAACCTCTCTTTTTCTTGAAATTATGTTATTAAAACGGTCTGACAGTAAATTGTTAAGTTATTACTAATTTAGTAGTTATCACTTTCGATGACTTGAAATTTCACAAAACAACAACAGTCGGTATTACTTATGTATCAAATATTAAAACTTGAGTCATATCAAAGCAATTTTTATCTACTTTGATGTCATTTAGTTACTATTGTGACGGTAAGAGCTATTTTTATATACACATATTCAGTATGGTAGTCCAAAAAGCTTTCCCACCGATTGTAGATTATGATGGATTTAAGCAATTAGATTGCAAGCAAGTGAAGTGAGTCTTTTTCGGCATCATTATCTCAAAGCTCTACCGAGTCATCATCAGACATTTAAAAGTTTGGTCGAGTCATCAGTCATTAAGTAATCATTGGACCGGTTAGCGGGACGGACCCTGTGGCAGGCAAAAGGTTTTAAATTCTCAAACTGTATTTAAATAAATGATACATAATGCATTTATAATAACAACGCCGTTTCGTTTCAAACAGCTGCACCTTACAATTTCGTACGAAAAAATGTCAAAAATCACTTTTTGAACTTTTTGTTATTACATATTTGAGATTAAATGATTACGATGGACCTGGGGTGATTAATATATTACTGACTTTTTTATTATTTTAAAAAGAGGAAAAACACAATTACATTTAATGCTTGAATTGTTGGATGAAAATAAAATAAGATCATTTTAACTGTAGTTGGACTCATTATAGTTTAGTTAAACTCAACAGAAGTTTATGATAACAGCTGTTTCATTTTCAGTTGTAGAAAGGTCAGGAATAAGACGGGAGTAATGATGAGCTGATCGCGTTATGTCCCGTTTCAGGATCAGATTGGTTGGTGTGGGAGGTTATTGTCGATAACACAATTGAAAAATGAAAATGTCTGGACGTGACGTTGATACCAAACCAACAAACTATGTCTTCCATGAAAAAAATAAGAGACTTAGATAATTGGTTTCCAGTCTCCAAGATATATATATATTGAGTTTCCATTATTGTTATTCTGAAACTCGGTAAATGATGTATCAGTCTGAAAATCCACAGTGGCACCCACTATATCTCGGTACCTGGAGCTACTCCCTTCTCCGTGATATATATAATATATGTAATGCTTTCCTTCAATCAAATATAAATATAACATATTTCCATATCACCTGCATATTCAAAAAAATGGAGACTGGGCAACAAATTATTTCAAAGAGGTTCCTATTTTTTTATTTTATGAAAGACATTATAAACAAGGAACAGTTGTGGAAACTTAAGCTTACCCAACCCAACCCACATTAGACAATTATTCTCGACTAGAGTGAGCTAAAACCAAAAAGCAAAACCTTAAAGTAATTCATTCTTAGAAAGGAAAGATCTTTGCTAATAATAGGGTTACAGATAACTTCGCCCCAGAATCGATCTGTTAATAATCCATATTTCTAAAAAAATCATCTTATCGGTTAAAACTTTCTTAATATTGACATAACACAACAAAATAAATATCTTTCATTATTAAAATCTCCCATTTATTTATTCAAAGCATACAATATTTTCAGATACATTTATTCACTTGTGATTTAAATAAGATTGCTGGTTATTTTCATGAGTTTTGATGAGATGGTTTTTCAAAAGTTTTTCACGGCTCCGACTACGACTCTGCCCAAAGCACCGCGACGACTCTGATTACAACTCCGGCCGAATAATCGCGACTCCACGACTCCGACTCCATAGCCCTGGAATAAACTTTAAATCGTACAAATTCCACATTTTCTATAAAAACAATAGTTTTGCTGTTTCCTGAAACTGGACATGTTTTTTAAAACTGAAAGTTGTATGTAAAAAAGGATCTTATAGATCTTTTTGTTTGATAAAATCTAAATGTTTTTTAACTTTGCTCATGTCACATTAGTAATGGAGCCAAAATGGATTTCGAAAGAACACTTTGTTCAGAGATGCTACACGTAGATCAAAATTAAATGTTTTCATTTTTACAAACGGCATATTGCACCTTATCTCAATTTGAAGATCAGGTAAGAATTTATCGCCGACTTGCCACGACACGAAAATGCTTCTTTCTTTTACCTGGATTCGACTAATTTCTCAGTAATACGTCAAGTGGATGTTGTCAAAACCATTCGTCAAAGACAAAGATATATTATTACGGGTACTGATTCTAGAAATACATCCTACATTTTTTTTTATGTATTAGTATGATCTCTTTTTAGAAAAATGACTCACTGGGCCAATTTTAAACAAATAAATTAGGCTAGAGTACCCTTTTTAAATGATACGGGGCGGCTTGTAGTCGTGTGGTCAACGCTGTTGTCTTTGGTTACGGGCCTGCACCGACACTATACATGGGTGCATATTCTGAGGCTTAGTGATGTTTACAAACCATCCCACCCTTAAGATCTTAAAAATAGAGCATAGGTGGAGTAATTCACTTATTACTAGTCTTATCATAATCCATTCTATCATAAATCTCCGAAAATAAAAAGTTGAGCTTATTATATACACAAACTTTTGTTGAGATACCAACCCTTTTATTACTAACTTCGACATCCAGATAGGAAGCGAAAATGATTAGAAACAAATGTACTTAAATACAATTAGGTTAAGGATTTCGACTGAGGGTGCTTGATGGAATTTCAATATCAAATTCAAACAATTCAAATTTGACAATGAGATTACAAAATTGCAAACTAAACATATAAATCAAATGTATATAGATAATGCTAATTGAACTAAAAACATAAATACCTATAAGTTAAATAGTTTGAGTTAAATAATAACTGTATAATTATTACTAATTAATCATTTTGTCGGGTCCATGGCCTAGTGATAACTTCATTGGCTTCGGTTGATGACCACTCGGGCTCGAATCTCAGTCGAGGCTGTTTCATTTTTCAGTCATGTTTAAACGACCCTTTTTATGAGCGCATATTTGTGTATTAAATGTCTCATCAATATTTATGCCACTCAGCTCTCTCTGCCCTTTCCCAAAGCAATATTTAATTTTAAAAAAAAACTATTTCTTCTTTTTCAGGTAAGCATAAGATCTTGGGCGCTTGAGATTTAAACAATAACTACATTTAGTGGTATACTTATACGGTAAGTCAATTATATATTGTAAAAATGCATTTCAATACCAATTATTTATGTCATAGTTTCGGCGATAATGCGTACAATAGAAGCAAAACCACATGGCTAAGTTATTAATATTGATTTCCGAAATAGCTTTCTGTGCCCAATGTATTATTTTGATTTATTAGTTGCCTACTGCAAATGAGCTTTTGAGTTGACAATATAATTCAGGATGGCTGAGCGACAACATTCATTGATTTGTAAATTGCATTGGAATTTACTTCGTAGAATTCCAGTGATACGCTTTATGCTCGGTCAATTGATTTATCATTTACGTGTTGATAACTGATTGGCCAGTTAGCCGGCAGTTAATAGGCAGGCAGCTTGTGTGTGATATGATTTTGGTGTTATGAACTAAAACGAGAATAGGCAAATTCTCTTTTTTGTCTAATATTTTTGATTTGAGTCACACTTTGAATTCAGTAATTTTATAATACACGTGATGAAAGTGACAGATAAGGAGAATAAGATTTATGTGAAATATAATGTTGTATTACAGCACCATAATATTATATTACTAACTGAACTCAAGAATCCAGGCCGACTTCATTTACACAACAGTAGAACCTCGATTATCCGGACTAATTGGGGATGAAGGACATATCCGGATAATCGAAAAAATCATAATTGACAGGAAATTTGGACGATGACTGACCCATATTTTACACAGAACTTATTGTTAGAACCAATGCAACGATCAAAATATTAAGACTCCATTCCATAACGTACGTGAACAGTGTACGTAATTCGCCACGTGCATATCAGCAAATTTGTAATATTTTTGTTTATTTTGACCAATCCGGATAATCGAAAATCCGGATAATCGATGTCCGGATAATCGAGGTTCTACTATTATTGTAACCACAAGTAGTGATGGTATACTACACCTACTATAAAGATACTCACCATCATCAGGGATAGGGATTTTTACCATGTCCGCTCCCAATGTGCATCATATGGACTTCTCGTGGATTTTATGAGAGTAGAGATAGAAAGGCTAGAACTAGATAAAGACTGGTGGTTAGCTTTTTCAAATTTTAGAGAACAAACATTCATGCATGTCTTTGAACAATCATCCGGTTGAAAAATGAAGCTGCCTGGACTGGGATTAGAGACCGCAACCGAATCTCTGTAACAGACCCAACAGTGGGAGATAAATAAGTAATATTTATGTTGAGAATTTTTTCTAAGGTTATAGATATGATTATGTATTTAATACGTTTTGCATCAGGTTTTTCTATGTTTTTTTCTGAAATATGACTATATGGAAAATTAAAAAAAAAAGTCGGTTTACGGACGATAGTTTAACGTGACAACGTCATAAGAAAACATTGAAGAAATGATTGCATACTTGTATGAATAAAATGGAATCATTTTTATTGAATTATAATTATTTTGTATGGATACGAAGAAGGAGTGAAATGAAATCTAAAATTTTGTATTGATATATTTTATTCGCACTCATTAATTCAAGGATTAATTACCTTTATTGCCGCAATTGTTGTTGTAATATAAACAATGAAAACCACATTAACATTTCACTTTACTTTATAAACAGTTGTAAACAGATCACGTGTAGGTACTGTAGGTGTATAAGTTGTGTGCTGCCGCTGTCTCTTTTCTACTCAGACGCATCGACCAATCCGAACGGTAGGCCGATCGTGCCTCTCTATCGCTTATCCGCGCTCTGGCTCGCACGCTTGCCTTCGGCGTAACGCGACAAACGGGACAATGAGTCATGTTTTTTCGTGCGTGCAGCGGGCGTTCATCGATTTATAAGACGTTGTCACGTCAAAAAACAATGTTGAATATAAATTTAATTTCGAGGAATCGTCATCGCTCGTCTTTTCGGAGCAGAATAAACTTGAGCGCCTGGCGTTACTCGAGATAGTGTTTACTCAAAGAGCCGAAAGTCTATTCGAGATAGGAGTCTAGACATACACTTGAAAATACTGAAATACAACCTTCACAATAGATTGTTTCAACTTTACGAAGGGTCGGGCACACATCCTACTGAGAGGCGACCGAAAAAAGCTTTTGGTACTTGACTCACAACATACATGAAGCACTTAATGCAGCCATACTCAAACTTTTTTTCCTCTGGGCCAGATTCCGATTTTTGCTTTTCTACGTGGGCCGCAACACATTTTTTTTTTTATTATTATTTATGTATCATGTATGTCACTTTTAAGGTGTTCACTGTCAATACTTGGTGGAAAGGCATTATAATAAAAATAATAACACATTTTTAGTACTTTTTCCACATGAGATTTATTTCATCAGGACCGGTTTCGCTCATGGCGAGCATTATCAACTGATAAGGAATACAATAAAACAGTGGTATTTATGCAAAAGATAAGTGTGAAAACAATTGGTAAAACAACTAAGCAAATAAATTAAAAGAAAAATAGACTAAAAATAAAATGTTCAAGACCTCTTGGCAATGCAAAACTAACACATCAAAAATCAATTAAGTATGAATTAACATTAATAGAGTAAAAGCCCAAAATTAAGTGCATTTAATAAATTTTAATAAATCTACATGTCTGTCAACCATAATTAGATGGAAATCCCGGTAATGAGTTCAAATGAGTCATTTCCTGTAACAGAATAAAAGCCATATCAATTCTTACAAATTAAAATCAAACAAAGGAAAATAAAAATTATCAGAAATAAAATTAGGAAGAAATATAATAAGCTTAGGTTTAAGGAATTGGGTGGCGAAGAAACGCTACTTTAAGTTTAAGATGAAAAGGAAAAAATAAAATAAAAATTAATGTGAATTATGATATTGATTCAAATTTTGAACTATCTTCGTCAAATCAGGTTCCTGATTGCTACAGGCTACTCTTAATATATCATCAAGGTGAGAATCAGTTAAACGATTTCTATACACGCTTTTGGCATATTTCATTTTAGAATACGACGATTCGCAGAGATGCGTCGATGAGAATAATGTGAGCAGAAGTTGGGCACATTTTTGTACAGTTTTGTATTTTTCGGGTACTACTTTCCAAAATTCTTCATATTTTGTCTCTTTTCTTTAAAAATAATTTCCAGATTTGTATCGTTTTTGAGCTCGATAAATTCATCAAATAACTTTGCATATTCAAATCCCAATGCAGCTAGTTCAATTATTTCTATTTCCATGTACCAGGGATTTTCTGTAAGCAATAGACATTTTTTAATTTTTCTTAAATCCTGAAATCGGCTAGTAAATTCATTGGATAAAACATCTAAATAATTTGCGATGATAGTACAGTTTTCCAGAGTAATAATAATACCATCTTGATTAGCCTTTATAACAGTCGGGAAGTTGCGAGGTATTTCTTTTTGTACTTCCTCTTTATAAATTATTAATTTTTCTTCAAAGGCAAATACTTTATTAGCCATTTGTGAAATTATTTTGTTTTCACCCTGTAAATGACGATTAAGTTCATTGAGTTTTGCTGTGATATCGCACAAAAAGGCTAAAATACACCACCATCCATCATTTTCTATTTCTTTGTAAACTTTGTTGTTATTTTGTAGAAACAAAATAATTTCTTGCCGCAAAGAAAAAAATCGTTCCAGACATTTACCCCTGCTTAGCCATCGCACTGAAGTATGGAAAAGAACGTCGCTATAATTACTGTCCATTTCTTCCAAAAAACTTTTAAATTTTCTGTGATTCAGTTCGTTTGCTCGGATATAATTTACTACATTTATTACGGTTTTCATCACAGCATTAACTTCGTCCATGGAGATACGGGCTGCCAAGTTTTCTTGATGTATAATGCAGTGAAAAGATAATAGGTTTGTTAATTTGTATTTATTCTTTAATAAAGTAATAAATCCCTTTTCAGATCCCGTCATAGAAGGGCATCCATCAGTGCACACACAAACCAATTTTTTTATATCAATATTATTTTTTTCAAGAAAAATACTAACATTTTCGAGATAGTCTGCGCCTCTGGTTTGTTTCTTCATTGGAAGGAATTTCAAAAAATCTTCATGAATTGAGTTCTGTTCAGTACAATATCTAATGAAAACTGAGCACTGTGATGTTGCTGAAATGTCAGTGCTTGAATCCAAAGTCAAACTAAAATATTTACAATTTTGCAAATCTTCTATGATGTGGTCAGAAATATACTTTGCAATAACTTCAATGCGTCGTACGCAGGTAGAATCAGAAAGCTGCAGTTTTTTATTTCCGATAATATTTGATTTTTATTGCTAAATTATCAAATAATATCTTGGACGCGTTGATAAAACATTCCTTCACAACCTCAACGTCTGAAAATGGTTTCATATGTTTACCGATTATGTAACAAATTTCATATGATGCTCTGGTCATCGCTGCATCTTGTGATATCGCCACTGACATAAAACTTTGCTGTTGTTGTAAGGAATTCTTAAAGAAAGCTAACTTTTTCAATCTTAAAGGCCCACGAGGAAAAGCGTCATCAAATGATTTGTGTTTCGTGGCATAATGACGAAAAATATTATATTTTTTCAATATAACTTTATCACGACAAATTAAACAAGTTGACGAGTTCTGTTTATTCGGCACAACAAAATATTCTTCTTCCCATTTGTGTTGAAAAATTCTCTTTTCTTCAGTTAATTTTCGTTTGTATTTTGAAGAGTTTACTACTGCCATTGTGGGTAATTATATTATAGTTCTTTTTATTCGTTAAAAACAGTCACAAGTTCACTTTAAATTAATAGTTTGGAACAAAATAGCGTCGCGACTAGCGACTGTAACACAAAACACTGTCACTAATCAAGATGACGTTGCTTCGGCCGGAGCGGTACTATGTATGTTTATCTATGAGCGGCACGCCAGTACTGCAGTTTTTGCATATTGAATTGCATTGTGAGCGCAAGAAGTTGTTGTACTGGCAACACTGCCGATGCAGCACCGCTCATACCCACTTGCTAACCGACCGATTGCAACACAATATTGAAAGCATGTTGAAAACAACACCGAAAAAATATTTGGTAACTATAAGTATTTTGGGCCGCACATTAGAGCTATCTGGGCCGCATGCGGCCCGCGGGCCGCGGTATGAGTATCGCTGACTTAATGGGAGCTTTCGAAATTTTTCATGAAAAAAGCTGATGATCAAAATGTAACTCATATATTTATTATTATTTTGTTTTTACTATTTATCTACTGCTTTAGTCTTTGAAGACTGACTGCGATTAAATAAAACGATGACTTACATGCAGGGCTGTGGAGTCAGAGTCGGAGTCGGAGTCGGAGTCGTGAAGTCGGAGCTTTTTGGCCGGAGTCGGAGTCGTCGCGGCGTTCTGGCCGGAGTCGTACTCGCAGTCGGAAATTTTGAAAAGTTTGATCTTTTTATTTTTGCATTTAATATGTCAAATTTGGCTTGTTTTCACATTGATAGGGTTGATATTTAATTGAATACACATAAATAGGAAAATTGGGAGAAAACAGTGACAATATTAACCTTTTTTTAGTCGGAGTCGGAGTCGGACTTTTTTTGACCGACTCCACAGCCCTGCTTACATGTACTTAGTAAGTGTCTGATTCATTAAAGTGTGTAAGGAAATATTACATGAATGGTACTATTTCCAATATTTGTCATTTAAAGAATAGATTTCAATAAACTGTCAAACTATGATGAATTGAAATATACTGATAATTGATGGCACATCGGTCGAATATGACAGTTACATTTTAGAATACCGAATTCAAGAAACTACAATTAAATGAAAGTGTAATATGTGTATATGTTACAGTGAAACTGTATTCTCAGTGAACATATATCCTTCTCCAAGCTGTCATTGAAATTAAATCTGACCGCCCCATCTTCAGCCCTATGTTTGTCTGTGTTTTTCGTTGGTTCTATTTTTATGAAAGCGACTACTTGCTGATTTTGTTTCATTGAAGCAAACCAAAATTTTAGGCTGGCAAATCATCGATTTGGGCCAATAATTTCAATGATCATGACGAGTGAAATCATGTTGTCATACAAATCTACTACTTGATACATTTTCACTGAGAATACAGTTTCACTGTAACATATACATTGACACGACCCAACTAAGTCTTAAATTATCATTTTGTAACTTTATTTCCAATATAAATTCATTGTAAAACCTAAATTCTGTACTTAAATAAATTCGCCGGCTCTATCATAGAGCAACGACCCTTGTAACCATTGAAACCTTTATGTCAAGAGCTACCTCTCTTCCTATCCTTCCATAAGTTCCTTCTCCGAACGTCGTGGACGGAGGCTGTCTGTATCTATATTAGAGAGACGAGAGTCAGGTCGTCTCAACACCCATCCTCCGATTTAGACGGCTCGCTTTAACGCTGTCAAGAAAAAAGTTCCTTGTCTTTTACGCGGTTTTTTGAAAAACTTAGCTAGCTAATCTAAGCGGGGGATGAGTGTATATTATTTTTAAAATGAATGAAAATAATGAAATGAATTTGTATTTAGTTCCATAGAAATTATAAGATAATATATTTGGTGCAAATTTAGAGTCGGAACTCGTAAAATTTTGGTAGCTTACATGAATCAACCAAATACCTACCCTTCTTTCAATATTTCTGTTGTGTTGTGTGTAAATACAGAAGGTATCCGTATGCCATCGTTAAGTGAGAATACACACAGCACTAAAATTGAGAACACTTAAGATTGAATAGAGAAGACTTAACTTACTTTGTGTGAAGTGGAAAAGGAAATAATTCTAAAACAGTTACCATTAGTTCTCCTTTACGACTGTTTGCCAACGCATATCACGGTCTGGTAACTAACTCGCAAGAGGTGAGTTAAATAATACAATATAACGAAATATTAAATAGCCCCGTAGGAAAAATCTAACTCATTTGTCCCTACTTTTCAAGAGAGCCAAAAAACAGGTTTCACCAGTAATCAATTTTACCGATTTTTTCACAAATTATCTTTTCATTTTATTCAAAGGCAATGCTTTGGTTGATTGAATTGGCATTTACTTGGAAGAACTCCATTATGATACGGTGACAAAAACTAAAAATGTATTTTAACTCTATACAGAAATTATTTTTTATATTTTTTGATAGCCATTTTCGCTTTAGTTCGGTCCGTGGCGCAGTGGCAACGGCCACATTTTTTTTCAGTCGATAAATCTGTTCAAAGGCATGGGTGCTTGTGTTGTTGAAAAACCCAATCACTTCCCACCTTTCCGATCCCAAAAAGCGACGCGATTAGCTAATCACTAGTCCTGTCCTAGTCCTCGTATCCTTTCCATCCCTACTCTCATTGAAAAAGAGAGGTTGAGCAACTGAGTAACAAGCAGTTCTCGTAGAAAAACATATGTTGAGATAAACTCCGTGAGGAGTCCATAAGCTCCAAGTTGGGAGCGGAAATGGTTATAAAAAAAACCGCTTACGCCATCGGCCTAGTAGTTCTGACTCGAAATAGCTATCAACAAATATTTAAAATAATTTCTGTAGAATTAAAATAAAATGTTATTTTTTCTCCGTATTGCAATGCTTTGGCTTAAATATATGTTTTTTTATGAAGGTTTAGTGGAGCTATAACGAGAAAGTGATTTAAATAATTATTGAACTATCTTCGTATCCACTTCTTCTATTGATATGTCTCTTTGACACATAACGTGACATATTATTCTAGTGGCATTTATAGCTCAAAACCGGCAAATATCGAGATACGTTTCTTTTATGCAAAGGAGCCAAATATAAATGATATTTTATGTTATATTGATGAGTAAAAAAAGTCGCACATGTTTTTTATTGCGTCTCTTTGTCTAAAATGCTACATTTCTTTCTTTCAGATAACTTTTTTGGACGACTTTGAATGACTTGTCAAATATGATAATACTTTATGGACGTGCATACACTTTGCAATATAAATCCAATTGCTTAAATACATTTATAATTATTCGTCAACGACGAATATCCTTTCAATGTGTGCATGTCGAAACATTTCAAAGAAAATGTACCGTGTGACTTTCATGTCGTCAGTATTTAATAGACGAAAGATAAATGAATTATAACAAAAATAAAATACGTAAATATAAATTCCCATTATAGAGAACTGTTTTATCCAGTGTACATTCCGTCACTTTTAATTCTATATACGCTGAAATTGTCTTAAAATATTATGACTACAATACATCTTTAGAGTAGCTATGAAATTTAAACCATTCACGCTCTAGGATTACGCGTTCCTTCCAGGAATCGTGCCATAGGCTCGCTATCAGTGGCGGCTGGTGACACAGTATTAGGGAGTACAAAACAAGATTCAACTTTTTTTGCAAGAGTTCTTTCCTATTCATTGGATTTTAAAACACTTCTATAACATGGACTTTCAATTCAGATGTTCGCAATACCAACGGAGTGCCAGTCTTATGAATTTTTGGCTGTCCGTAGTACGGAAAAATAGCTATATTTTTTTTGTACTCCCTAATACTCTGTCACCAGCCGCCACTGCTCGCTATCACTTGTATCGTCCGAATTTTATCATGTAACTTTTCAATACCAAAAATGACTACCAGGCAAATGATCAAAATATTAGAATGTCGGTTAATTATGATCAATCGAGAGAAAGCTAACTAATTCTTCATAAAAATATCTCAAAATTTACGCTCTCTCTCACACACAATCCTCTCTCATTCCGCATGCATTGGCGGTGAGAAAGTGAGGGAGGTTTTATAGTATTTTTTTTTATTTATTTATTTATTTATTTTTTAAAAATATTCCAACTCGATGGTAAATAATGTATCAGTTGTGCACAAAATCAACGATAAATAACATACACCCAGCCCAAGATCTCTTTTTTCAGAAAAAATCTGACCTTGCCGGGATTGGGCCCCAGATGAGGACAAAGCTCTTGCCACTAGACCACAGGGACCGACGATGAGTATGTGCGCAGCGTTATAGATATGGAGGTAAATCGAGACATATTCATATAATATTAATACCGCTCACCCTAGGTGAAAGACACCTTACCCTTCACTTACCAGTTTACTCCATTATGCATCTGCCTATCTAGTTTGGAAAAAAAATATCTAAAAACTAATAAAACAAATCAAATAACCAAACTAAGCACTCACGTGCGAACGGGTAAAGGTGTTAATTATCAACCTTCCGGTAGTTGATAAAACACATCCTAAATGCATAACGATTGTTAAGATGCTCCTTCGCTCTAATGCATTCTCTAACCACACAATCTCTAATGTTATAATCAAGGTGCATAGTAAATGCACCATCATTTCAGTGGCGTAACTATTGAATGCGAAAGCCAACAATATGACGTTTCATACAAAAAGGTAAAGATCAATTCAATTTGTCGGAATCTTTCACCGCAATTCTTATCAGCTTGATACAAAAAAAAGTAATACAATCCAAAATTATATTAATATGGGAACACAACATGTACAAGGGCGCAAGTGTCAAGGTCACATGGTAATAAACAGTTTAAACACTGGAATAAGAACAACGCGCTGTCAATTACGTTATTCCATATTATGTACGCTTAAATAGTCTCAAAAAACTGCATAATAAAACCGCATAACTTTGAAATTACACTAAAAGAGACTTGAGTGTACATCTATTGTGGTTTTACACTACGCGACCGTTGGGACAAATTTGTGTCCGTGGCCGAAACAAAAATCCATGTTTCACACAATACATCTTATTTCTTCATACATTACTAATTGTATACAATTATTCTGGCTATCTTTCTGTAACATTCAAACTTCAGATTGTATTCAAATTCAAACGATTAGAAATGCATTTAAGATAGGTCTTTTTTTTATTTTAGCAAAAATGTAAAATAAACATTAGCCCTTTGTCATTCTGATCTGTCTTCATCTGGCGACAGATCTCCTATACCACTATTTCATACAAAAAACTTTACAAGCAACCAAACGGCAGGGCTGCACACAGTCACAAATGAAACCGGTAAAACGTTATTACAACAATAACGCAATACTATTTTGTATTCTAAAAATGGAAAAAAAAACTCAACGACACCGAAAAAATTCAAAAATAGAATACGGCGTATTACGTAAAATACCCTCACAATATATGGCTTGCTAATTAGTTGGTACATAAGATACTTATTATGTATATTATTTGCACGGTTATATTTTATTCATGGATTTAAGTCGCTTAATTGGTTGACATATTGCTCACCTCATTTATATGTTGCATGTATATTGGCCAATTAGTTACATTTTAACACCTGTTCACTAAAGATGTAAACCGGTCAATCACGGGACAAGAAGCTAGAAAGTCGCTCTCACTAAATTTATTATTCATGGTTGGATAGGTGTTTTTCAAAATATCACATACCCTTGGATACAAATCACAAAATTATAAATTGACCGAAAAAAATAAATAAAACTAAATATTCGGAGATGCAAGCTTGGATGGACAACCTAACATGAAAAAACCACTCGGTGACGGAATCGTGTATCATGTTTATAACAGTTGAAAAAATAGTTAAAAAACACGACTCCGACTCACAAAAAAATAAAATATTGAATTTTGTCTGGCTTTTTCATACCTTTCGTATTTATGTGTATTAGATTAAAAATCTGCCAACAAATTCAGCCACTAACCAAATATACCATATTATATATGCCTATAAGACAAAAATAAAATTTAAATTGGTTCAAAGTTTGTCAAAAGATTTTCACGTCACCGACTCCGGTCAAAGCACCGGGACTCCACAGCCCTGCTTGCTATACAGGTTCTGTAAATAAAACAAATTTTATATTTACTATAATTTGTGGCTTAATTTATTATTATAATCGACATTACATATAATTGTTCTTTGCACAGCCCTGCTTAGTAATGTTAATGGTCGCAATCGGTCTCTTTGTCTTTATTCACTCGCAAAAACAAAATGTCCCATTCTATTCCTCCAGGTAACTTTTTAAACAGGTAACTCAAAAACACACAAAATGCATCCTTTAAAAGTTTTTGTGGCGACTACACAACCAACCTCTTAAGACCGGAATAAACTATTCCAGTCAATAGTGATTTATTTGATTATTTTATCTTTATTACTAATTTATTATTCAAAACCATAAAGTTAGCTTAAATATTTAATGTAGCCACTTTTTCGAAATAAAAAAAATCACTATCTGTCAAATAATACATAAATGCATAAGAAAGTAGGTGTCACTTTAATGATTTTCCCTGAGAAATGAGTTTAAATTTGGCTACTTTATTTAAAAATACTGTAAATTTGTAGCGTTTCTGTAATTTAGATTATTTTTACATCGCACAAAGAGTTTAGTAATCAAATCTTTATTGTTTAAAAATGCGAAAACTTTTTTTAAGTTACTACTTCTAATTAATTTATATTGGCAAATTCAAATTTAAGTGTTGCAAGAATAGATAATTTACTCGAACTGAATTAAATCGGTATGATTATTCAGCCATAAAGAGAGTTCATATTCTAAATTCAAAATAATATAAATAATTATCTTGGGGTAATTTTGGCACGAGGCGAGATTTGTTTTTTTTCAAATCAACAGCTGTCCCAACAATGATACATTTTATGCAAATATATGTAACGTTTATGTAAGGCTTACTTATATATAACGTATGTGTAATATATAACCTGTGGAATAACCAAATTCATTATCTGACGAACGACTTTTTCCCTCTGAGTTCACGGAAATGTTGCCATTACGATTGTTATTGGAATATTGATCGAACGCACAGGTATAGAGAGTGTGTCGACTTTATTTTAACTATATCATCTCCCAAGAGAAAGCAAGATAGTATGGACAGAACTAGTGATTGGCGTATCCTTATCGATAAGCCACATTTTCACGATCTGATGGGTGTGGGAGGAATTTTTTTGACAACACAGTTATCAAAAATTCATGTCTCCGAACATAAATCAATCAGTATTATGTAAATCTTATTATATACTGCAATACTTATATGTCCATTGAAGTATAAATTAAAAAATAACCGTCCAAAGTTCATCAAATTGATATCAGTAATAATACAATGTACATTTCAAATAATTTCACGCCATAGTGGACTTACGATAAACTACTATACTGTTTTCTCACTGTCAATACATGGTGGAAAGGCATTACATTAAATATAATAACACATTGTCTTTACTTATTTCACGTTGGATTTATTAGGATCAGGAACGGTTTCGCCCACAGCGAGCATTTTCAACTAATAAGAAATGCAAAAATACAAAAAGTTTTCTAATTAACCTAACGATAAAATTATCGCGCTATCAATAATTATTATTCATGTGATAAATTTGCACTACCGGTTTTCTTTCCAGTTGATTTTAAAACATCTCTGCGTTCAGCGGCTAGCCGGTAATTTATAAACTTACATTTATATTGTATCGAGCCCTCAATGTCTTAAAAATTCTAGCAATAAATCTGTCAATGATTCTAATGTAACTGCCTCAGCATATAATTCCGAAATGCCGAGTATTCTTTTAACGGTGGATGGTAGACCATCCTTATTATTCCTCATTCTGTCTGCCTATACAGTGAAAAAAAAACAGAATACTTGAGCTTCTAATTTGGCAGGTAGATAATAATATGCCATGGGAAATTGGCGACTCACGAAATGCTACAAATTTGTATTCGGCGTATTTATCTTTGTCCGTCGGGTATCTAGGCTAGAATCTTGCTGTTATAAATTGAACCAATTCAAATAATGGGTAGTTTTAGTCTATATTTACTTTAAATAGCAATATGTCAACCAAAAAATCTTATCGGGTATTTTTTGATACCATGTATTCAATGAGTACAAAAGAAAGAGGCCGTCCATACATGACGTCACCGCGAAATAGTGGATTGAACTTCATAATTAAATCTTCAGATTACTGATCACAGCATATAAGATTTTGATATCTAAATGTTTTTTTTACAAAATTTTATTGATAGACTAGCTGTACCCTGCGCGCGTTGCTACGCCAGCAATTGTAGGGGGGATTGGGGGGGGGTAGGGGAGGGGGTGTACGCCAGAAAGTTTCGCGGAATTGTACTCGATAAATTTGTAAAAATTCGATATCATTTTTTGGGGGGAGGGGGGTTTTTTGGTGGGGTGGGGTTTGGGAGGCGTATGGGGGGGTATGCCAAAAACCTTCGAAGGAGTGAACTCAAAAATTCGTAAATTAAAAAAAAAAAAATTGGGGGTGGAGGTTGGGGGGTGGTTGGGGGGAGGAGTTGGTAGGCCAGAAACCATTGCGGGAGTGTACTCAATAAATTTATAAAGTTTCACATCGATCGGTCGAGCGATTTAGTAGTCCATAGCGGACATACACACAGACATTCATTTTTATATATATATAGATAGTATTTTCTTTACCAACATGAAGATCATATTTTATATTCAATTGCTAGGAAGACGCTCATGTATTTTAAATAAAGTCAGTTTACATTAATTCCATTTTTTGTTTGCAAACATTTATATTATTAAGACAACGGGTACATAGGTTTGTTGTATAGTCAAAGGTCAAAGATCATTTGAAGCGTCTTGATACAAAAAGCGCAATGTTGATCAACACTTCAACATTTTCGGGAAACAACTTTTTATGTTTCAAGCTAAAATTATGTGGGTCCTTTTTTCCATAATAAACAATAATGTCAGAAAAGCAGCGTTAACTTTTTGATAAACTATACAATTAAATAAATATAACCAAAGTTCCTAAAATTGCATTATAGATGTACCATCATAACTTGACCGCCGTTCAAATTCGAAACTAAAATTGTCCCCATATAGTAGAAACATTTAAAAGCCTTCGAAGTTATATTGTTTAAAAAAATATATATTTACATGAAGATTTTGTTTCATTTGTAGCTTGAATATAAAAATGTGTTAGTAAATAACCAAATTTGATTGAGTATTGCACACTTTTTACGCGATGGTGGCGCCCTCACAAGCGGTCAAGTTATAATGGTAGATCTACAGTTAGTCAATTCTTAATACACGTTAACTTGAAATATTCCGACTCATGAATATATTTCAAACTTTTTTTTTCGATAGATTATATTTTACATGTTCTTAAGCATGGAAATTTCACACATCATCTAAAAGTGCTCGTAGAATACACCTGTATTTCTCAATTTGGCAAAAAGTTGTTTTATCGCTTCTTGTAACTAGACGCCTGATTTATGTGTAGTATTGTTTCAGTAGATTTACAAAAAAAATATTGCCAATTATGACCTACTATTATTACATTTATACAATACTAGTATTGCTACCCGGCTTCGCTCGGACTAAGCGACCAATAATTGTTTAATGTTATATCATTCCCAAAGAATTACAGACCTATAGACATACATACATACATACGCCGTTTCGGTATTTCTAGTATTGCTACACGGCTTCGCTCGGACTAAGCGACCAATAATTATTTAATGTTATATCATTCCCAAAGAATTACAGACCCACAGACATACATACATACATACATACGCCGTTTCGGTTTTATATATAAGATATTCTGTAAGAGCTTTTAAGTGCTATTCAATTACATATATGTTGTAGGGTGGTTTTCAAACGAGCTTTCCCTTTATAAGTGATGAAATATTTCGCGGCGTGTACAATACTATTTCTTTTCTGTCCATGCTATTTGGATGCTGGAATTCTAAATAAAAACCGTGTACCCAAAACCAGCGATGCCTAAAATGTGAGGATAGATAATGATTATTACATTATAAATAAGAATTAAAATTGTATTTTTTTGGGTGGGAAGCAATATTTAAGACAACACAAACACCCATGCCTTCAGAACAGAGTCGATAAATTGAATGAAAAAAAATGCTGGTCGTACTGGTACTCGATCCTGTGTGGCCCGTCATGGAACCCAACGACGTTGACCACTTTACCTACCACGGACCCTGTATTTTTCAAAAAACATTCCCATCCATCCGATCCTATAAGCGGGACATAGCGAGAGCGACTAGCTAACCACTAGCCTTGTCGTACCCTTATCTTTTCTATCCCTACTCTCATCGTACTAAATAGAGGCTGAGTAGAAAGTAGTAGATAAGTAAGCAGTTATTGTAGAAAAAAAAATGTCTTAGATTGTTGCTATATGGCGGTCATATGCTCCGAATTGGGAGTAGAAATCGACTAAAAAACAAAATTTTACACCGATTTATTTCCAAAATAGTATATTATAATAAATTCTTTCAATCAATCAAAGTGCATTAAGTTTAAATGGTCAATCATTTGTTTTGTTCAATCGGTTAATTGTTCGCGTGCTATCATAAATCATACAAATATAAATTTTATAACCGAAATGTAATAAATTATTTCTAATTAATAGCAATAATTATTGAGCTGTAATATTAATTTTGTATCATTATTAACATTTCAATTGAATTTTAATTGTGTAAACAGTTGATACAGATTTTAATGAAGTACATATACAAGGTGGTATATGGAATGAAAAAGATTGAGAAGCCGTTATATAAGCGTCCCCAAAATGAGACAGGAGTCGAGCCTCGGTGGCTCCATTAGACGTTAGACGCCACTTCTATCCTTTGGTCGAGACGTATTTCGGAGAATATCCGTTCCCGATAGCTAATAGGTACGTATTCCTCCAACCTGCTTCCTGTCGTTTGATCAGCGGCGTGTTTTAATACAGGTATTTCTAGTAACTGGTTTACGAAATTGCAACCGAGGTAAACAATATTAACGGAACTGGTTTCGACATAAGAATATTATAATACGAAAAAAAAGTGTTTTACGAGTGTATGTCGTAAAATGTTTACATATATTAAAATCGTAAGCAGTATTTCGTGGTTTACGTACATATTTATATATTTAAAAACGCATGTTTTCTTTATGTGGTTTTGACGACTTTAAAGTTATTTTAAAACTTTAAATGATCGATAATTATTTTCCTCCGTATCTTCTGAGCCGAGAAACATTAATATAACTACAGCATAAATGTAAAAAAAATAAAAATATTTTTTTTGTGACATTAATTTATATAATTGTTTATTTTGGGTTGCTATGCCAACAACCGTCCACAAACTAGTTGTCGTTATGATGTGATCGCATATGTCAAATATAGTTACATAAGGGTATATTTTAGGGCTGTGGAGTCGGAGTCGTTAAAAACTTTAAATAACACGTACAATTTGACCGGATTTGTTGGTCGGAAAAAATCGTGACAAAATTAAACTTTTTTTAGTCGGAGTCTTGCTTATGGTCAATGCTGGAGTCAGGTTTTTTTTAACGACTCGACAGCCCTGGTATTTTTCCTAATATGTCTTCGGTTAATACATATTTTATATTGGTGTCCCGTGATCCCGTAGGCTGTTAGTTGCCATTATAGAATATATGTGGAAGTAGAAAAAACAAAATTCAAATTTAATATGATTAAAGCGCTAGCTTAATTCCTCAAAACGACGTGTGGCAAAAACTTATAATTTATGTGTAAAATAATCGCAAAACCATGAACCTTATTATCCCTACGCGGAGCTTTAGGCTAAGCTATTATACAAAATGCTGATAGCAGATTCTTTATCTAATCGACGTAGACCACCCAAACAAAACAACGCAATATTTTACTAACAATAAGTAGTAAAATATTGCGTTGTTTATTTTCTTTGGTTTTCTCTACAAATTTCTTTGGAGGTAAATCAATTTTGTACTACTTTTCAAAAGAGTTGGCTTGAATTCTCTACTTAATATCTTACACTTTACCTCAACAGTATCATATACTAAATTCCAATTAAATAATCATTAAGCAACTAGGTAGTTTTTTTTCCTCAACTTTTCGTTAAATCCAATCAAAAAATTAAAAACAAAACCACTTTGACTCGTTTTATATTATATGACTTTTATAACAGACTTTTTGAAACAGGTCACATCAATAATAAAATAAATTATAATATTACATATACATACGTACGTACCTTTGGTCCGGGCTTTATTTTGATAAGAGAAGAAGACGCTGTCCATATAGAATAGATAATTTTTATGCGTTTCACTTGTTTCGGATACAGTTTCTTTGGTCTTATTTTAAATACCAACCTAATACTTGTATTTTTACAGTCCCATTAAAAAGCTCTCAGACTTTATCGACTTCGAAGAAAAATAATGAATGGTTAGATTTGTCGTTTTCTTATCTCTGTTTTTAAATATTAAGACAAGCTTTTTCCCACTAAGATAAACTTAAATTTATGTATTTTACAACCATCAGTCATACAGTAGAACCTATACATTATATTTATTATAAGATGTCCATACATTATTAAGCTCAATCGTAAATGTCACGATTTTTTTATTGGTTATACTGTGAAGATAAAATCGTTGATATAAGGCAAATGATATGCCAAATGCTTTGAAAACTATGTGTGGCTTCACACCAAAGGCAATGTTAACCCTTTGGATCCCACATCACTTTGGAAAGAGCCCGCCAAAGAAGCTGAGGCATATTTTCGCAAAAGCTTAATATCTGCTTGCATTGCTATTTTTTGTGTATTGTCATTTAATGATGCCACTATGCACTGATAGTACGTAATTGTTTTATGTTGGTTGTTATTTGTAATGCATATAAATGAAGAAAGAAAACAAATTCCCTTAAATCGAGTTAAAAAGACTGGGCGCCTAAAGATTCTTCCATTATGTTCGCGGGCCGAGAAATGGCGGCCCCGTGGGGTTAAAAGGGTTAAGAGCCTTTAAGGGATTATTGAGACAAGATTTGATTCCATACAAAAACGCTGTAGATCGCTTGGCAGCCATTACAGATACATAAACCTAACAACAGTGACAACATTCCTCGCGTGACACCAGGCGCCCTAGTGAAAAGTTTTTAATTGCATAATTAAAATCCTTATTGTATTTTTGTCCTATTATAATAGATTTTGCATTAATTCGTCCTCACAACTACGGACTTCATCAGGTGGCAAATGTTTACTTTGCTACTTTTCATTTCGTCAATATAATATGAAGATATCCAATGAAGCAAGAAACGAGGGTTTCATCAAATGAAGGGATGGCATTTGCCCCCTACCCCTTGTCAACCCCAAAATTATATCTCTTCTGATGACGCATAATACGTTGTAACAAAGGTGCGTTCATGTAAAAGGTGTTCCTCCAGGAATCACCACGCGCATAAATTTTATCAACAACGGTAAAACATCAATGTTATTTAAATAAAGAAAAATTGTTGAAGGGAAACACATTTATGTAAGTGACTAATTGTGTGGTGATAAAGAGGTGATATTAACTAAGTCGTATTAATGATATGTTGGTTTTTTTTACTTCATTCAAAGAAATAATTAAAGCTCTTGGGAATTGTCTTTCCAACTCACTGCTCGAGCTCATGAGAGTTATTTAGTAGCGTTGATGATAAGTTGCTACACGTAAAAATGCATTTCCCGCACTTCGTTCAAGTATTTTTTGTTTAACCGTACATAAATGTGCACTTAACATCTTCGGGCGCAGCGACATTACTACTTATGACTTTGTTTTTTTAGTCAGCTTTCCAAGTGTAATTTTTCACAATTTTTTTTTACCACGTCCGTTCACAATTTGAATCACATGGTTTGCAATAGAGGTCTGCACGGGCTCGGGATTGGCCCGCGGGCCTTTCCCGGGCCGGGTAACGAAGGCTTGGATTCGGACCCGGGCCGGGCTCGGACGCAAGCATACAACAAAATATAACAAAATTCGGGCCATTTCCGAATGAGGTCACCATTATCGTAAATCTAAATTTAATACTATAATAAACTTCACGTACTCGTATTAGTCATCTTTTCGACGTCTTGTTCGTTATTTAAAAACATTCTCTCATGAACACCCATTCGAAAGAATAAGATGATTGTTCTTAACTCTATGACTTTTGACGCAATTATTTTAGTATTTTTTAATGATGTCTGCTTCATCGGCGTTTGTACAATACGCATAATGAATTTCATAATATAATCCAGGGTATCAGTATGTCTTATATGGTGATTTCGATCAGTCGCAATTCGATTTGTTAGGTTGATTTTTTTTTAAATTTACCGACAAGAAATGGGCTTCGAAAATATTAAGACAAAACTGAAGAGTGGAGAATATATTTCTTCAGTTAAAACCCAAGGGGAAAGTGAAGTGTGGAAATCATTTAAGTGAAATCATAGAGGTGGCTACAAACAAAAAAGTTGGATACATTGAGTGTATAAAATGTAAATGCATTTTCAGCTTTTCTAGTTCAAAAAATTCTCACTTGAGTCGTCATTCCTGTAAAACAAACAAAAACTAATTCTAATTAGGAAGAAATGTATTTCGCACAACTGCATACACAAGATAGTTGGTGAGTCAATTTTTAATTTTTATTTGAAAAAAAAATCGGCTTTTTTTCGGGCAAGGTCGAAAAATATTGGGCTCGGGTCGGGTTCGGGTAAGATTTTTGCAAATGAGCATCGGGCCGGGCCAGGCCGGGTCGGAGGTGTTCGGGTTCGGGCCAGGTGAATTTTTTAAATTTCGACCCGTGCAGACCTCTAGTTTGCAAAGAAGGCATTTAAACAGAAGTTGCTCTCCGATTATTATAGATATTATGTCCCACGAGATTTTTTAGAAATCATTTTTATCATGGGGTGGAATTCATCAGAAAACATCACATACACCAATGCCTTTGTGAATACGCCATAACCGAGTGGATAAAAGCTCCACAGCAGTGGTTCTCATCTAAAATTTTATCGTGGCTGCATTGTAAGCATCATCGTTGGTAGAACCTGCATCAAGCTGGAAACCATAAACAATAATTATATGTTCGAATTATCCTCATGATTGTAAAAACAGTCATAAAATATCTTGCCGTTCAACTTAGTCATACATTTTGTGCATATGTACACACTATGTCGATTACTATTTTTATTTTTGTGGTAAGCCCGTTATGTTACTGAAAATAACACAAACCAATAATTATTGCACTAATAAAATAATTATTTTTATTTAGGTCATTTTTATAGTAGGTACTTAAATAAAATACGGTGCCCTTCAATTGTCTCTGAGCCCCACAATAATAATTTATATTTATTGTTTATGACACAGGCAATTAAAAATAAATGCATCTGGTATTGCGTTTTAAAATCATCGGGATACTATTTTTTTTACTGACGTAGAAAAATCCCCTATCTGTTGATTAATATTTTTTGTGTCACGGAAAAATACTAAAGAATGAATCGCTTAAACTTTAAATGTGAATACGGATGATTCAATTCGGCCTATGTATCATTGGTTCCATGACAAATCAGAACATGACAAAACAGAACATGACCTTTTCAGAATATGACAAAACAGAACGTGACTTTTCAGAACGACAATTCATAACAATCGGCCTACCTACGGACGCCTGAATCTGGCGCCATGACATCGTCCGAGCGCGCTCGCTTTGTAATATTGGGTTTTCACATACATATTTGTTTATAAACAATTAACCAATTATGAATAGGGTTGCCACAACAAGAAAATATCTGCATTTCAGAGATCGCCGAAATTAAAATAAATGTTTACCAGCTATTGTAGTTCGCGTGCGGCATTTTATAATTTTTTCGTAGGGCTGACACAAAAAAAATATATATATCATTTTCAGATGATTGCGTGGAGTTTTGTCATATTCTGAAAAGTCATGTTCTGTTTTGTCATGTTCTGAAAAGTCACGTTCTGTGTTGTCATATTCTGAAAAACACTTTGAAAATTTCACTCAAGCGCGGGATTTTATGACAATATTTTTACTAGAAAATCTAGTTTTTCACTCCACCATACCATACAAATACATCACAGTTCACAACCACTTAGAAACAAATCAAAAAACACTTAACATCTTGGTGAATCATTTTCGAACATGGCTGACTTAAAGATGTAACTCAAAATGTCCAAATCATCGCATATAATAAGAGCAATTTCCAAATGAACGCTTCAGTCACGAGGGTCGCTTATTAAGTCAAAGGTTCCGGGCGCTCAACGCCCACTCTAGCCCTTTCAGTATTATTTCTTATTTCTATTCGTTATCCGTATTTATATTTAATTTGGCTAACGACCGGACGGTCAAAAAGGTTACCGCTCAATTTGGACTAATTTTTAGGATCACAAAATTAGGTGTAATTTTTTTGGCCAACGATAATCATGAAGTCGTTTCATTTTATATGATTTATTCTTCATAGATGAAATTATCGACCAAATTATAATGCTTTTTGTTTTGACAAAATGCGCCTTCGAAATAGTTTACACACAGCAAAAAAACATTTGTTTAAATGTTGAACAACAATATAATACGTAGGAATACAATGTACCTACGGACACATCGTCCAATTCTGAAGCCCAATAGTAAATTATAACTAAAAAAAATACAAAATCTAATTTAGAAAACAATATTAATATAATCTATTGAGTTTCGCGTGTAAACGAAACTGGGCGCTTAACACGTCGCCGAATTCGATTTATAAGTAGAAGCGATTTTAAAGCAGCTGTCAAACTTATTATGATCCAATTTTGAATAGTAATTGTCAGTTGTCAGCCATAATTTGATCGCCAGTGCTACCATCCTAATAATACGTGAATGACAGAATACTATTTTGGTTCGAATGTGACTAAAGGTTAACGTTTTAATTTTGAATTATTATAATACTAGTATTGCTACCCGGCTTCGCTCGGACCAGTTTGGGGTTATGTTCACCTCGGCGCGTAAATTCAGACGGGCCAGAGTTGAAATTACTTTTTTCAAAATTCAAAAGTCTAGGTCAATTAAAATGGAATAAAATGAACATTTCAGACTGGTATTGACATTTCACAGCCCCTTTCATATATTGACAGCCCCATTCTCGCCCATTAAAATGTCCAAATTCAAGGAAAAAATCTAATTTGCTGTCAAAGAAATGTCAAATAATACCTTCACGTAAATAATAAACATTATTATTTATAATAAATGCCGGGAAAAGTGCAGTATAAGACTAATTTAATACATTTTGACTAAATGTCTTCGCCGATAAAAATTCAAACATATTTTCTTTCATATTCGTTTTTATGGCAACTTAATGACCAACAATGCAAAAGGGAATTACAGACCCACAGACATACATACGCCGTTTCGGTTTTATATATAAGATTATATTAATACAAAGAGATATTATTTCATAAAGGTAGAAGATCATAATCTTCGGATACTGCTTAGGGCTAATGACTGCACTGCGATCAGAATTGAGTTGACTGTCGCGACATTGATAATGACAGCCTTGAGGCCAAACAATTATGTTGATAACCTGTACGGATTCAACCCATGTGATATAATTTTGCCGCAGTTTTAAATAATATGCAGTTTTTTTATAATTTTCAGTAATAATCGATGTGAAAGTGATGGTTGATGCTTTTAATCACGCCGGATTGGCTTCAGTTATGCTAATTATTTACAATGAAGACACGGTTTAATATAACTGAGCAAACCAGCTTTCAACAGAGAATCGTGTACGCCGGTGTACTTATAATAAGAAAAAAACGATAATATTCATACTTTAAGAGATACTGCATATTTATTTTCTCTTTCATTATATTTATTAATGATATGCAAATGGCCTTTAACATTGAAACACCAAGACTTTTATATACCTACATAATGTACATATTTTTAATCACCATTTATTAGATATTTCTTTATGAGCTACATTAAAAGTGTGTTTTATTCATTATTTCTCAAGTAAATTGACAAGATATCATAGTGACAACAATATAATCACGCAGTTGCCATATGGAATGATCAAACGATATTTCGACACCTTACTTTGAAAAGGTACTCTTGACACTGTTTTGAGATATAAGCGTTTGAAGTTTCGATTGATTAAAATTCCCTTGTAACAATGAGCATGTAAAAATGTTTCAAATCACTTATTTTAAGCATATTTTTTTACAACTATTGCTGAGAAATAATGATTTTAAAGATCTAATGATGGAAATAATGATGACAATCTTTACACATCACAACAAATAAATTTAGTAACAAAATTGTGCAGATCCAGTGCAACTCCGGAATTCTGCTAACTCAGTTATTCAACCATATATAATTCTGAAATTCATATATATGATAGAATGCGGTATATACAAGCTTTTCAGACCAAAAAGTCATTTAAGGCAAAAATGACAATTAGAACCTTTTCAAAGTAAGGTAACGATTTGTTTATTATTCACTTTCATGGCGTTAACTGTCAACAAGGCACTGTGCTTTTTAAAATGAAACAAAATGTATGTTACTTCTTCCATAACTATATATTATGTATTATGATTCGATTATTAAGTGAGCATTTCGAACCGATTTTAAATAATATAACTTACCCAACAATGCAAGTTTTAGATCGGAAACTGACCAGATCGATGTCCTGTGACTAGCATTGAAATTAATTCCCATAAACTTTTATTATTAGAAATACAATAAATACTAATATGTACATAATTTTAATGACTATAGCATATATGTAGAAGAAAAGATCCGGTTGGCCCTCCCTAACTATTCGTATTGTTCATACTGGTAGTCAATACTAATGACGTTCGATTAAATGTTCCATGCAATATTTTGCGTTAATACCAAATTTAATTATGGCGGGTATTGAGGCGCCATTTTGCAAGATTCCGACATATTGTGTTGCAAATTTTATTTGGAGGGCAGAGGGGAGGTTGTATGCCCACAGGTTGTTTCTTGCCTGCAGTTGCTTTTAATTGGTGGCAATTTAGCAGTCGGGAATCGCAAAAGTGCTTGTCTTAAGTGGAATAGTGCACAGGGTCGCATTCGGGAAAATATATCACCAGATCATCGATTTTTAACCATTTCATCCAATTATTTAGGATACATTATTTAATACGAAAAATTTAATGACATATTTTCTCATCTGTGTTCTATGACTTGGTGGTCTTCGGTAATGATTTTTTTCAGTTGATTTATCGATTCTGTACGAAGGCAATGAGTGTTTGTGTTGTTAAAAATCCCTTCGAAAAGGATGAGGTTAAGCAAGTGACCAGCAGTCAGTTCTTGTATACAAAACATTTGTTGAGATAAGCCCCGTGAGAAGTAGAAGATAAAAAAAAATCTAGGATCCTAACAAATTTTCGTAAAAATTTGAAATGCTAAGTATATTCTTCATTGCCATTTTCACTTTTATCTTCCAATACAATCTTGGTAACAGAACAATTTTCTTTTCGTATCCTCGTTACTTCTACCTTAACCACTCCTAGGGAGGTTGAATGACGGCTTGGCAACCAGATATCTTCAAGCAACGTGTGTAATGATGGTACATTAAGATTCTATATAGCGAAAACAGCCAGGGCTAAATCAAGTCTTAATTGCACCCTGCACTCAAGAACGGAGCGCAGCGGAAAGCAGCGGGCTGCAACAAGCGACGTATCGGCTCAGGAATGCACTTGCTCTCTGAGAAAATGAAAATCCACTCAGCGATAAGCAGCGACAGATATTACAAATGCAAGAAGACCCGCCAAAGTTAAGTGCCTGCAGTCAAACGCATTACGTACTATACGATCTCAAACATCAAGCTTTAGTTAATTTTTTCATAATTAATACCGAAAACCGGTATGCCCAGACACGTAACACGGTGGTTGTTTGAAAAGTATGTAATTATGATAAGTTTTGTAGATTGGTTTCAAAACATGATTAAGAACTCTCAAGTTTTCAACGCTAGAAAATTAATTGGCTTTTGCAAAAGGGCAAAATTAGTCAGTGAATAGTTATTTAACCTGATACTAGCTATAAGAATAACCCTAACTTTTTGCCCTGAACGCAACGAATTTTTCAAAAACTAAAAAATACCTTAAAACTACTTACGTTATTTATAGGCTTAGATGTTTTTGATTCCTTATGAAAGCAATTCCATGCTAATAACCATACAACATGGCTTTTAGGGCGTATTTACGAATCTTCGCTTAGTGTTGTCACACACGGTGTCATTTTATGTCAACTTTGCACCCCGATAAGCTATCATCAAAAGAAGTTTTCTTGAAGTTTTTTAATAATTTGTATTTATTCAACTGGTTTGAAACCTATATACATGCAAAATAATATTAACGTAAATATTGTGAATATTTTATCATGAGTTTTGACAGCCCTGATGACCTCTATACACTTTTTGTTGAATATCTTTTAAGAAAAACTATTAAAACGATAACTATGTTCATTTTGTGAGCCTTCAAGAGATCTCGGATACATAGTCGATGTGATAATTTGGTTTTCATCGGTTGCCCACCGGTGGGTTCTTAGCTGTCAAAGCTTTTACATATGCGACACACCAGGTGGGTCGTTAGCTTTAGAACGGTTAATAAAATAGTGGCCACTTAGATATATAAATACAAACATCAATTTATTATTTATCAAAAGATGGGGGCAGTTTCGCTAAGCGGAATAGATTTTTCATCAAGCAGTTGTTTATTATATTAATTTCAAAGATATAAAACTATGGTAAGGAAATTCAGATTAGCTAGCTGATCGTTCTTATTACACCCGTTTTCAGAATAATCGCCGACACTTTGGGTTGATTAAAAAATCGATGTAAGAAATTGCCCGTCCGAAGAGTTGAACCCTTGACCTCGTACCTGAGTAGGATGGAATCATAAGAGTGTGCAACAATCAACAACGGAATTAGCATTATTTTAATATATAATATAGGGAAAACAAATTAATATTTTTAAATAAAAATAACATATTTTAGTACTTGTGTATTCCACATTTACGTTATTAGATCTTATTAACTCATAGCGTGCATTATCAACAGATCAGTTCCATTATTAATTGATAATAATGGTCCTAATCTAATAAGTTTAATGTGGAATAAGTACCAAAAATGTTTTATTATGTTTATTATAATGTCTTTCCACCAAGTATTGATTATATACTTAAAATTATATTTTCATAATATTTCTCATTAAATGGCTATGCACACGTAACTTACCTCCTTCTATCCATCCATTCACTAATTTATTATGGATTTATCAAGTGCCTTACAAACATTTAGGGTATCTTAATTAAGTTTTTTCTCAACCAGGAGTATCTCAGGAGCAACTTCTCAAGACTTGGTGACGTGTGCATAAAATTAATCCCTGTAGATTTAGGTAATGTTATGCTTAACTAAAGGTATTTTCCATTAATATGTAAAATAAAGTATAACAATATCTCGGCTGATTCTTTATCGTTCCACGTGAAAGTTGGTTTTATGCATAGACAGCGTACTTATAGTTTTATAATAGACACACAAACAGTACATTATGGCTGAGTAAACACACTTCCATGCAGCCTATGCACGCATTACATCTCGGTCGGCAATACAGTCCTCTGTAATTTGGATAAAGTTACCGATGCGGTGGAAAGGACCACGACAAGGAAAGAAGGCTGAGGGGAACACGCTTAAACGAGAGTCACGACTTCTACGGTACCTAAGTAATTATCCCAACAACCACGATGGTTAGAATCACCGTATAACTCCCTGCATACTCTCCTCAATTCCAAGGCATACAGAAACTAATAATTCATTTGCTGTTTCTAATGTGAGTATAGAAATGAGGGCTGTGGAGTCGGTCTAAAAAATTCCGACTCCGACTCCAGCATTTATCAAAACCACGACTCCGACTCCGACATTGACCAAAAATACGACTCCGACTCCGACTAAAATAGGTTAATATCGTCACTTTGTTTCCCTAAGTTTCCTATTTATGTGTATTCAATTAAATATCAACCCTATCAATGCGGCCAAAAGTCAAATTTGACATATTAAATGCAAAAATAAAAAGTTCAAACTTTTCAAAATTTCCGACTCCGAGTACGACTCCGGCCAAATCGCCGCAACGACTCCGACTCCGGCCAAAAAGCTCCGACTCCCCGACTCCGACTCCACAGCCCTGATAGAAATGGTTCATTACATTAACCTATAAAAAGGAATCCAATTGTATATATGTACATGTATAAGACAAAATAAGACAATATATATGACAAAAATAAAGACGCTCGATGGCGAAGCGATATAATAATGAAACGGTATGCCAGTAGAACGAAGTCAAACGAAGGCGAATAATTATGGTGGTATTGGAAAATTCTTTTAGTATTGCAACATTGGCATTTTTTAATAATACTTACATCGACGAGTCAAAATTTCTTGATTTCTTTGCGAAGACATGGATGACCGTGCTGTCTAAATTCCTTCCTACACCCAACCGATCTTAAAAACGGGACGTAGTGAGGCGATAATCAAACCACTAGTATTATCCTATTCTTATATGTACTTTTTATCTCTACTCCATTCGAAAAAAAGAAAAGGGAAAGAAAATTTCAATTGCATCGAATTAAAATGTGCCTCGACTAAATTTAAAAAACGTTTTAAATTACTTTAATGCTTTGTTTACTGGCCCTTTTAATTACTTTGATAATCAGCATTTTATTATTTTGCAATTTTATGGCAAAAGCACAAATTGAGCACTTCGTAAACATTGTGTTACTATACATAAATATGAATTTTGGTAATTAAAAAATGAAATTTTCCCAATTCTTTTACAATGTGACATGCATTTTCTTCAATATGTAATTATAATTTTCTCACAGAAGCTATTTTAAATCAGTGACGGTAAGGCGACTGCTTGGACTGGCTATTGGCTGAATTGGTAGGGTTGGTATTTAATTGAATACACATCAATAGGAAAATTAGGCAAAAAAAAGTGACGATACTAAACTTTTTTAGTGGGAGTCGGGAGTCGTAGTCGTGTTTTTGGTCAATGGCGGAGTCATGGTTTTGTTAAATGCTGGAGTCGGAGTCGAACTCTTTTTAAGCCCTGAATTAAACGTTTGGATACATGTTACTTTTGAGTTTTACTTTTTTCACTATTGTAATTTTAAAGGAACCGAAATGGGGGATTGGGGGCTTCATTTTTTTTTCGTCATACCAGTATAGTATTGCGGCCCGCGTAGCTTTAAAATATATGTATGTGGCCCAAAGACAAAAAAGGTTGAGTATCATTGAACTAGACAATGCAATAGACATAAATGAATGTTCTGACGAAGGCGTAAGCCGAAATAGATATCAACAAATATTTAAAAATAATTTATGTAGAATTAAAATACATTGTTATTTTTCTTTCCGTATAATAAATGAATGATTTTCGTTTTTATTTAAACCAAAATCATAGACATCAGAATCAAAACTTGAAATAAGAACAAATTACTCTACACGCGTATATTTCGAGATGAACAAGATGTTATTACTTTACGTTATTCTGAATTTCAAATGTAAACCAGTTTTCACCAATTGATTTTCCATACTTTTGACGGAGTACTATTATTATACAGTAAATAATACATAATTACTATTAGTAGTCAATTCAAGGCAATAACTTAACGTCAATAAAATTATACACCTACTCAAAGTTACTACGATTTATTAATACATAACCAATAACTGCCCATACTTGTATAAAAATATCTACGAATTCAACAGTGAGTGCCACTTCACTTTGGACGCATACAAAAACGTAGCTCGATAAAAGTTAAGTTGGTATTTCAAGACAATAATTTGTATCACAGAATGTACAAGTGGCAGTGGCTTCGTATTCTATTCGCGTCGACACGATTTGCGGTTTTGAATAAAAAAGTCCGGCGTCCATTTATTTTTACCGAGAAAGAATTTTACACAAGATTATAAAATTATTATTTCGAGATGCGGCATCCATCAAAAGCGTGTAATGTTATTTTATGAACACGGATTATGTTTAGCATCAAGTACTTACCTACTTTAATGATTGTGTGTTCGTTGTTTTCACTTTGTGATTGAACGATGCGGTTTATTCTGAATCACGACGCATAAATGAACACTGGTTTGTTGAAACTGTTTCAAATACAAGAATAATCATTTTGAAGAACTTTTACCGACATAATTTGGAGAAAGCTCTTCGGTTTTTAGTGAGCTGATTACAAAAATTTATTTAGGTATTATCTATATCCGAGCATTATTATTTATCGGTTCGGATGCCGTCTTTTGATTATAACTCACTTTTCGTACTTGTATCCCGACTTCTTCTCGCATAATGACAAAGTTCATAATAATTGTGTGCTTGAAGGATGGATTGAGAGTTTTTTTTTTATCCCAAAGCAAGCGTATCTTTTATATATTAGTGAAGAGAGAATAAATACATTTAGAATTATAATTTGTCGCTGACATATCGTATCGGATCCTTGGTCGAGTGTCACTTTAATGGCTTAAGTTGCAGATCTCACGAGCTCGAATTCTAGTCCGGGCAGTTTCATTTTTCATTTCAATCATATTATTGATTTCTGGTCGAAGACACGGATGTCTGTTTTGTCTAAAATATCCTCCGACACGCGTCTGAACTTGAAAGTGGGGCACAGTGAAGCCGTTTACCTAACCATTAGTCCCTTCCAAATCCTATCCTTTTCATAAACTAGACCTAATCTAGCAACTGAGTAAGTAGGACAATTATGCTATGATAATGTCCATTAGCAGTTCATCTGCTCCATACCATGTTACTGTTCCTGAGACACGTTTAACTATCATTTGAGTACCATGTCAAGATAAAGATTCGGGTTTCCAATGAACAAAGGACATCCAAAAAATATTCTGTGATATACAAACGTGTAGGAGCATGTTTTTTTCCCCCACATTAATGTTAATTCATGGACAATACACACACTGTCTATGTATGTGTGGAATGTGCTTCGTAATGGTGTGAACACTACTTTTCTATCAAAAAGAACAGCAAGCGCAATCATGGCTCACATTCCACTGCATCTGTTTGCCACTGTGTATGAGGCTCGCAGCAACGTATCAGTACCGTACAGAATTATTATTTCACTCATACAAAACACCACTGAGGGGTTTCATAATTGAGAATTAAACTCAATCACGTCGTTAACAAATAAATAAATATATACACGATATTTCGCTTTTGTCCTGTCGTGTTGCCAGTCATCTGATCGTCAGGTGCTAGAATAATAATCGCTGTTTGATTCAGCATTCCTTGCTCGACTGAATGGTAATCGATTTCAGCAACAAACTTTGCATCGATTCCAAATCTTCTGTTCATACGACACTTGGAGACATTGCAGCTATTTTATTTATAAGAGAAACTTTATATCATCAAATTAAAAATCTAGATTATCAACCGGAGCTGGGGAATCTGCGGTATTCTAGGTCAACAATAATCGTAGGCTTATAAAAAATTCATTATTAAAACTGTTCAATTGCATATTTCACCTTTCATCGTGACGAGTCACGTATTGTGATATTTATTTTTTCAATTTAAATATTATCAATGCTATCCTTGGAAAAGCTTCGATAGTCAAAATGCATACCGCTGGAATAAAAGAATTTCCCTTGAGCTAAAATCATAGTTCACCTATCTCATTATAGTATCTTTTATCAACGCTTGTAAGTTCGCGACGCGTAAGTCGGCATGGCGTATATTAGTTACAATGATTTATTTGGATAAAGATAAGATTTTTCAATCATTGGTATTGAATTTTCATCCGTAAAGACGAGTATTTTTTATAACGTATGGTATAGTGGCAACTCTAACTGTTGCATAGATTTACGTACATTTTCGCAAAATATGTTGGAATAAGTATTTTACCCGGCTTCGATTGATTTTTAATTAAGTGTTTACCAAAGATTTTGTTTAACTTTATTGAAATCTTGGGCCCTGGGCCGTATACCTCGTGTTTATGTATGGGCTGTTGAAAGGTTAAGTATATCGAAACGAAATTCGGCCATCCGGTATAAAAAGATACACCACCTCTATTGTAAACCAATCGATCTGTAACATTATTTTGAGTTAGTGCCTTCACAATGTCACAATTTCACATTTATTTTGCAACTCCCCTCGTAAAAAAATGCTTTTAAGAGAAGACACTAAGTTGGTCCTGATCACACACTATTAAGTAAATATAGTCTCCAAAAACTACAAGTTAAATCAATACAAGTGCTTTGAAACTGTCGTTAATTTCATATGCACAGTTGTGCATGCGCTGTCGAATAAAAATGTCAGTCGTCTTATGTATTCCGAAGTCGTCCTGCAATTATTTTATTATTGCATTCACGGTGCATCCACGAAAGCAAGACGATGCCAGTTTGGGTGCATCCATTTGACAAAACCGTTATTTAGTTTGGTGAATTTTTTGCTTCCCTGTGCAATGAATTGAAATTGATCTGTGAATATCAATAAATTATTATCGAGTTCATGACAAAATTACAAAGCACTGGTAGTTACGGTTGCTGTATGTTGGTTTTGTGTGAACCATAACTGCTGGGGTAATAATACGGTGAATTATTGTTAGGATAGACAATGTCTCAACCGACTAGTTGTTCACATACTTGAACTAAAAGGCGAGGCATATGCATGGTTAGTTAAAAAAAGACTTTTCGGTAAAGATAATATTTCTTTATTTCATTATATTTGGACATACAGATTTAAAAAGAACAGATGAGAGTTGGAAGGCGTCTGTTGTTAACCGGAAAAGCTGCTTATTCTGCCCCCTTTGTGAAACATTTTTTATTGACTCTTAATATAGTTACTAGTCAACAGAAGTTTTCTACAAGAACTGCTTGTTTCTTTGTTGGCCAACTTAGGTAGGGATACAAGAGATGGGAATAGAACAGCACTAGTGGTAAGCACATCGTTCTAGCTATTTCCCGTATTAAGGATCGGATGGGCGTGGTCACAGACATCCATTTCTTCGAGCAGAATTCAATAATATTGGGAAAATGAAACTGCGTCGACTGGAAATTGATCCCGTGAGCTCTGTCATTGAAGCCAACGACGTTGACACTCGAAAACGAACCTGACCTTACATAAAAGTAACAGTTATATATTCACTACATTAAAGTAATATATTGACATTCTTAATAATGTAATAAAAACTATTAGCTAATTATTGACACCTAAACTTCCACCAGTGGATGTTGGGACAGTCGTCGTTTTGTTTATGATGTATTTTTTTAGTATTTTAATAATTTGATTTTGGCTGCCTTTAATATACTTGAAGGTCAACTTACTCGAGAATTATTTCATACAAAAAAATCAAATTGAATTGTCATTTCAATGCAGATAATTAGTATGTTATTTTTTCACTCTTATTTCATATATATATTCACAAAAAGTTATTCAACAAGAAGAGAAAAGCATTATTTTAATATAAGTTTTAGTTACCATTGTAATCCTGTAGTATCTTTCCCCGTAGCCAAATGGCAAAACTATCTATTGTTTCAAGTCAATAACAAAAATCGAGATGAATATCTCTTTCTACTGACATGCCAATAATAAAATTATAATATAATCATAGACAGCAGAAGCCAATGCCCCTCACCTGTTCCTTCCACAAAGACAACTCGCCATTTGCAATTTTGTTTAATGATACCTGTCTGGCAGCACGCATAGGTTGACCAAATGTTATTTTGTCCCAGGTAACCTTAAATTTTGGGAATAATTTCAAGTTACAAATACACAATAGTGAAGTGCGAGTATATGGTGTATTTTTGAAATGGTAAAAGAAAATTCTTTCTCTCATATGATCAATTTTCTCTGACTAATTAATTCCCAGTAATAAAGCAAGTCAAACAGTCATGATGAGGTGTATCTAATAATATGTATAAGTATTGTCATCCATGTCAAAGATGTGCTTTAATATTATTTATCAAAGCTTTTGTTCGGTTTTATCGAATATCAAATTGCAAAACCTTTTAGAAATACATTTGGTGATCATTTCGTGGTAATTCATTTGAAATGTAACATATAAATGCAATCCTATAAATTAAAATGCTAATTACCTGATATAAAAATATGGGTATCTATTTCTCTGTATATTTGCATAACAATTTACTTATGAGTGAATAATTAAATAAATACAATCCACACAATTGAACGTTGGTAGTATAAGGACGTTAACTTAAAGTCAAAGCTTGGCAACCGTATCGTTTTTTCTCCATATCCGTTCCCTATTCAAAGCTTATGGCCATCCTGGAGTCCCGTTGCTCCGCTTAGCTACATTCTATGGATGGTCATCAGCGGCCTTCCGTGGCGACAGAATCTATCTGGTTGATGGAAGAGACAGGCAGGATTAAGGCTTCCCTGGAGCATCCACAGTACACGTCCAATCCAGATCCATCGTCGCCTTTATATTTTGGAGTAGTGTTTATCATTTTAATAATAATACTTATTTGAGAATTAACTTTTAAATTCGATGTATCAAACTTTTTTTGATAAATCAATTTATAAATGTATACCTATTTTTAAATCTGCCTTTTTTAAGCAACAAATGGTGTCCGTGTGTTTTAAAATGTGACCCAAAGCGTTTCCGACCGTTAGTTCCATTATCACTGCCATAATCATTAACAATGAACTCGATACGACTTTTATGAAACGAGACCGCAGGCTCTGGCTTCCAATGAAAACAATGCATGGTTCCGAAACAATCACCTCTTGCATCACACGAAGCTAGGTACAATGGCGTCTTTAACATCTAAATTATTTAGATGCGACCTAAGTAGCAAACTTATTTTACGCCCTGTTTACCTCCCGAAAGACCGCGCAGCCCTGATACTAACATTACGAGACACCATGCTTCATAAACTAATTTTATAACAGACCCTTCAATTTCAATTGGTTTGTTAAACGCACCAAATTTCAGTTTTACAAATGTTCGTTGACGTATTTATGAATTAATTTCAAAATATTGATTTGATTTTTTGCGTTTTTTTTAAACTAATGTTGCCATTTTCTATATCTCATATTCACATTTAAATTTAATTTGTTAAAGGAACAAAATGCATTGATAAACCAACATATTCGAATTAAATTCACCTCGTGCCATGTTTCCTCTCGCGCGGTCGCGCAGTAGTTTGAAACTCTAATGGTTGATGAAGTTCGCGACCTGATTAACAAATATTGCCTAAAATACCACAAAGATCCAAAAAATAGAGAAGCACAAATTAAAAAAACAAGCTATTTAAATTTATTCATCAATCCATGTCCTCTCCCAATATGCAGCATATGGCCTCCCAATGAAGCATTTCAACAGGAGTTGTTCGATGATTGAAATTATTACGCGCATTTGTTTGATTGGCCTGGTCAGTCTTTGAATTTTCAACGCAGCTAGCCTTTTAGCTTATAGGGACTTTTTCATCCTGTTATATTTGACTCTGATTACGACATTGTTAAACATTTAGCAAACTCTTTGTCTCAGCCTAAGAATTTAAATTTACCCTTAAAATACAGCAAAACAAGGCAAGCGACGTGAACACTGAAAATAAAAATAATCAGAAACTAATTGAATATGTTAGAGAGCACAGAAGAACTACACTATCATACATACTAGCCAGTAAAGTTAACGATTTTTATTAATAAACATTAATCATTCAGTTACTCTTCTTATACGCAAACAAAACAAGATTGTCAAAATACATATATCTTAGATATGATACTATGTTCATGTCAATCAGATCTAATGAATATACGCTTAGAATATTTAAATTTTACAAATTTTATCTGGTACCAATGATCAGGTGTACCAACCCAAGTTTACGTTGTTTTGTTGGCAAGCTTGTTTTTTCCATTTTCGAATTTGACAGATAATTTTTTTGTTGAAGCATGCATACTAATAATCAAGGTCGCCTTTAAAATATTGTGATTCTACGTTTAAATAATTTCAATGGTCGATAGTTGATACCTCATGTGACTAACTTCATGGATGGTCAAACATAACAGACCTCCTAACGTTAGAATATCTCCTCTAAAACAACAGTCGATAGGCGTCAGCGTTATACTCGCAAGTGACGTACCTTACATATTAGTATAACGAATTCATTGTTCAATCTACATATACATATCTGTGTTTATTAACAGAGTAAAAAAAATCACTACACCGTTGTGACGTATTGTAATGCAGAAGAACTGGGATGGAATGACTCAAATAAATCCCGCCCTCGACTCACAAGGATTAACAGAAATGACTGATTGCATCACCGCAATAATTATGAAATGATGCATGCGATTACCCGTATACAGTTTAGCACCCAAATGCAAAATTATAAAACAAATCTCACAAATAGGCCCTTACGCCACCGTTAAGAAACACTGATTTATATAACAACTATAAGAGTGGAAATACCGCCATATAATTATGAAAATGGGGAGATTAAAAATAATATGTCTGTCATCAATCCCTAATGAAAATCACACTGTCGATGTTCGCCGATGAAGAGGGATAAATATGGTGGAATTACCATATTTATCAAGACTCTTTTGTATGGGTTTATTTTCTTCTTTGAAAAACAGGGGCGAACTGGACTCAAATAAAGTCGCAGCGAATAGTGAATGTAACTAAAAATAATAGTGTCGACATGAACGCACACTTTTGAAAGCTTTCAAAATATGTATGTTTTCATACCATAATATTGCTTTCATAAAAAAAATTCAATCAAGTATTGTTTATTTCTGTATTGCAAGAAATAAATGTAAATTTAATTATCTCGTATATTTATTATATTTGGAACCACATCCGAAAATAAATCGACCGACTAAGGTAAATGTACCAGTCGTTGACCATGTACCAGTAGTTGACCTTTTGAGAATAAAATGGCCCAAAATAAGAAATGTAGATGCGGGATTGCTCTAAATTGTAAAGTTAAGACATTTTAAGGCATCTGTGGTCGGAATAAGCCACTTACACAGCACTATATAGCCAATGGAGTGCCAGGGTGGCCATTTGAAAACAAAACCTAGTGAGGAAAGTGTATTATTTCAAATTTCTTAAGTGATCAATCTAGAAACAGTATGTACCTTGTTCCTGAACCAGCCATTGCTACTTGATTCAACCTAGAGTGGTGTGACAGAAAGCCCTGAAGCAACTCTGAAAGGAAGTTCACTATAAATTCCCCTGATTAGACATAGTCAACACCTAGACTTTTCAATTTGTGAGATGGTCAACTAATGAAACAAAAACATTTTTTTAAACAGGCCCTTTCGTAATTTTTGTTACATAATATTAATTAAGACATATGATCCAATATGAGTATACTTGCTTTGCCTTCATACGGTACAATGCTAAACCTTAATCGCTATTTATGTTAAAATTTTCTCTTAAACGGTCAGCTACTGGTACATTTACCTTATTTATTTGTGTTACCTTTTATATACCAGTATATATCAAGAGAAGGGTCTTCTAATATTATTTGCGGCAGATTTTTATGTTATAAAGCAGTTATGCATAAATATGACACATATCAATCTCATCTTTTCATCTATTTTTATATTTCAGTCATCTATTTTTCTTCAAAACTTTTTACGGGCGATGGAAGAATAATATAAAATTTTCAGTTTTATATACATATTTTCACTATAAATATCAAGAATTTAATCACTTTTACCCATGCAGCCCTCGAACTATCTGAGAATTGATTATCTGACCTTTCTCCCTGAAAGGTTGTTCATCACTGTTATAAAGCAATATTAAGATGTTTTTGCAATCATAAGTACAATTAATAGAAGTCGCATGCGTTTAAAATAACTATGATACTAACATTGTAGTGTTATTTTAATAAGTACACAGTCTTTGTGGTATGAAATCGAGCATATTGATTTATCGATTGCGATTAGACGATTTAATTATTTCCAACCGGCCCTGCGCAGTAAACTGTACCTTATATTATATCAGACAGGATCGTGCCGCCAGCCGAACGACCCGCGGGTCCCTAGTTCGAAGCTCGGTGCATCGCAGAACGATTTAAATAATGCACTTCGCTCGGCTATCTTTTATCTTACTTGTGCAAATAAAGGAGGCGCATCGGAGCTGCAGTATTTGCAGTTGAAATGCATTCGCCAGAGACGAAAGGGTGCGAGAGGTGCTGCAGGTCGTTTGAACGAAGATGCATCCTGTTTTGTCGTATTGAGGGACGTTCATCTTTTTCGATATCCACAATAAATATATTTTTATAATTACAATTCGAATAGATAGTACAATAACAACCATCAACATACTTTTCCTCCAATTTTGAATTATGTGTAATACATGTAGAAAAATAATAAGTTTGATTGAATTTATAAATGACGATAATTAGTATAAAAATTCACACAAATGTTGTTGAAAATTGGTGGTGACACTGATTCGTGATACAGTAACCTGAAAGGATTTTAATTTTTTTTTAAATATGCTTTCGAGAGGAGGTCACTCTTCAGTGTCCCAGTCGTTCTGAAAGTTCTCTAGGAGTCGTGGTGACGCCTACTTATTTTTCTGTGGCAGGACCACTCTTCTTTTCTTCTGTTGTCTTGATCCGGAGTCATCATACCAGACAGATAAGAAGAGAACTGTGGATGGGGAAAAGATGAGGTCGTCTAAAGCGGTTTGAATATAAAGACATGTCGCGGTCTTACGTAGTCTGAAGGCGACACATCATCACGATTTCATCATCATTCACCACCATCATCATCCTTTTTAAACAAGTGAAACGCAACCCCAAGAGACGAAAGGGAAATGAGGGTTTACCACCTTCGGTCCCCCATATAGCGAAAATATTAATCATTTTTTCTGAATTTTTACCATCAAGTTTAACATCATAGTCGTGAAAAATATAATTCTCTATAAAAATGCCATGAAAAAACAATTCTTTGTTAACATACATGTCAAAATTGATAAACTCTTATTCCTTTTATAATATTTGGAAAACCCATTAATGAATCCTACGTTATTGAGCTCTTGAATTTTCAATATTTTTTTACTTATAACCAGGGCTGTGGAGTCAGTAAAAAAAAGTCCGACTCCGACTCCAGCATTTACCAAAACCACGACTCCGACTCTGACATTGACCAAAAACACGACTCCGACTCCGGCTAAAAAAAGGTTAATATCGTCACTTTTTCCCCTAATTTTCCTATTTATGTGTATTCAATTAAATATCAACCCTATCAACGCGGCCAAAAGCCAAATTTGACATATTAAATGCAAAAATAAAAAGTTCAATCTTTTCAAAATTTCCGAGTACGACTCCGGCCACAACGCCGCACCGACTCCGACTCCACAGGCCACAGCCCTGCTTATAACTACTACTTCTAAGCATATTGTATTTTTAAAACGACGACTTACTTGTGTTACACGCTTAATGTAATATAAATTAAGTATTAAAGCACCATTCCTCTCATTAAAAGAGAATATACCTTTAAAAAATATTCTCTCGGAAACTAGCATTTAAAATCAACCGTCGCTTTCTAATGTGTTGGAATCCTTAATGCATTCCTGTTTCGGTCAATATTTAATTTGGCAGGCTAACATCCAGAATCCCCAGGTGCAACTCAATAAACCGGTTCTGATGAAATTTTCAATTCACTTTAGTTCATTTATTATCTTTGTTCGGTAATATGATACAAAAGTGATTATAAATACATATATATATATATTATGTCTGTATATTTATGAAATTTGTAGATTTAATATATTTGTATTAGATTTATAGAAGTTTCATATATGTACGTATTTAAATATTTTCATATCTTTTCTACTTCTACGAATTAGAGTCTCTGCTAAGAAACCATTTAGTTGTCCTTTGTGGTGAAGTGGTAAGAGCTCCTCTTAACCCCGGCTGTTAATTTATTTGAACTCGGTTAATTGAAATTCTCTTTGAAAATATAAATCTCTAAAATTGATTCATACTTCAAAGAATCCGGCACATCAAAAATTTTCAGTAATCTAAGATTTAGTATTGGAAATAATTATTGAAAGTAGGAATTAACCAATTCGAGGATTCGAACCACTAACTACAACTATGAAGAATGAAGAGAGACCACTTGGCTACGGTGACATGAGAAAAATATGAATTTTTAATTTTGTTACAGTTATAGAAAATACTTGTATTTATGGCATATATGTCATTCATTTAGCTTTATTGAAATCGATTAAATGCTATGTGTAAATATTGTAAAACTTAACTTATGTGTGAGATTTATATATTCCTTTATTATAATTTGTACCTATTCTTTTACTTTTTTCCCCGTGAATTAGCATTTTCCAATGCCAATCGAAATTTTATAAATAGCAAATAAAATTACGATGAATGCGAGAACGAGATCATAATAAGCCTCTCTTTGGACAAAACATTGACAAATTTACTGCTGACGCCGTCTGGCGACTGATTCATGTTCAACATTACTGCCCCTTACAAAGTTAATTAGCCCTTAAATCTCCCTCTCCAAGATACACAGCGGATAAGAGGGAAATAGCATGCAACGAGTTGTCGATCTTGAAATAATGGCTGCGAGATAAGACAACTGACATATAATATGAATAATATCTAAGGAAAGTAGAAAACTAAATGAGTTCGTTGCGAATTGGATTGGCTTCAAATTTTTAACCATATCCGTTCCTAATGTTGCAACGTGCACCAAATGGATTACATATTATTTTAACAAAATGTTATCAGTCGTTTAACCTCTCTATTCTGCGAGTGTACATAATTATAAATCAAATAGTAATCTATATACGTATTAACGTATACCATACATTTTTTTTCTTCATCATATCTTTATTATATCAAAATATTAAATTCAAAAAGTTGTACAATCTAACAAACTTTTATTCATATTATGGACCCAAAAATTGTATATGAACCGAATTTATAATTTGTAGTCAGCTACAAAAAGGAGTTAATACTTACTTATTTATATTATTTAATTGTTATCTAAAGTAATATGTCCAAATTAAAATTTACTGAAGGCATAAAATCGATTTCATGATACGGCTGCAGGATCAGGTTCAGTGATAGAAATACAATTTCGCAAATAAAATTTTATATGATATATTATGATGAAACACCATGTCAAAAAATATACAATATTTATTTGTTTACTGTAAAAAGTAAAATATAATACATGGCATTACAGCTGACGACAATGCGCCATTTTCATTTTTTTGAATCCAGCATTTGACAAATTTGATAAATATATCACAAAACATACTACACAAAATTTAAAATTAAATAAATATATGAAACAGAAGTGAAATATATTAGTTGCATAAAAAAGAAAAAAAATACAAACAAAGCACCAAATTCACTGCCGAAGATGTCCACATCAACAGGCAGTGCATTCATTAGCCGAACAGGCCTTGCGACTGGCGATTCATAAGATCTAAGAGACCATATATATAATATCTTCGGAAAGGATATTAAAGACATTTTTGTAGTTTCACTCAAATATTACACCCCCCGTGGGGGCGAGACCCAATATATTAAAAAATAGACTTCTATGTGTCATGAAGTCGTCATGAATTCTACCATTGCAATTATATTTTACGAATAGTTAAAGAAGAAAAAAATATTAGCTTTTTCTATATGTATTTTATTTTATATGCCTGTTATTGAGATGCAATGATAAAATAAAGTACGAAATGATATTATTTTCCACCTTCCTATTCGATATTCTGTCAAAAGCAAAAGTATCTGTTAGTTTCTATCTCCGGTAAACTTTAGTAAATATGCATTATATTTGTTTTATGGACACGGCCGCCATATTCTGAGGCGCGCGGATACAAAGAGTTGAAGCGATTCGATAAATCAACTCGAGAAATATCATTAATTTTCACTTAAATATACACTTCTTGAGTCTCTTGAATTGGCCCCACACGGAGTGTTCCCAATATTTCCGTTTATTGGTTATGGTGTTGTACATATTTTTAGGTTTGATTTTAATTGCAATCTCGTTTAATTAAATATGTGTATGACCAGAGACGAACCATATGACTTTCGCACAAGGCCTTCCTTCGTATTGGTAGGGGTCCGGGCTGGGTCTGTCTTTATAATAAAAAAAAACATTTGTAAAGATTTTTATAATAACTATGTTCTCAGGTTTGTTCAAGTTAAATTTCGAAGATTTGTACTTAGTAGTATGAAATGATTTAGTGAAAAGAAGTTGACATAATAACGCGTCTATTAGTTTAGTCGTTCATGAATCTACATAGGTGTTAAAATTGATCCGCACTTCCTTACTGTCACATTTCATCACAAAAATCAGATGCCATAAAAATAAATTATACACATTTTTAACTACCCCGCCCTTGAAAAAGCATCCTTCCTTTTTCTTAACGAGTACTATATTTGTTGATTTATATAATATATAGAAACAAGCAATTTTATTATTATACACCACGCAGAGGGTTACCAAACGAGTGTATCGATCGTGTAATAAATTCTATGTTCGCAATATTTATGTTTGAATCGGGAAAAAGATTTCCATACGCTGGCAACATTCGACCGCACACGCGTCAACTTTTGAAAAATAAAAATTAATTGCTGGTTAAATTGATGCATTATACGCTGTGTTCTTAGCCGAATCGTGATATTTCCCAGTAATTGATACTTCACGAGTCAAACGATAGGCGATTATTCACATGGTGGATAAATACAATTTTCGATAATTATTAAATCGTCGGTTCGACAACTATATATAGCGCACAAACTAATACAGTACCAAACTGTTTTCAAACGAAATCGTGCAATATCATTACAAAGCTTAGTTACCACGCGACAATAACAAATATCCAAACAATAAAAATTGTAACGTCATAAGTCCACGACGAAGCCGTAGAATCCATCAAAGAAAATAATGTTTAGCTATCAAATTATCCAAACAATAATAATTATTATCATATGTATTTTTTTATATATCCTTCATTATACATTTCTCTGGAAGTCTCATGAGATATATATATTATGTTAGCTTATGATCTTTTCGTGCGTATGGATGTAAGCTGTCATAAAAACAATAAAGTACTGAAACCGCATTAATATGCATATACATTGAGGCTTATCTGTTATCTCTTCTAAGAAGATGAAAACAGCGAATTTATGGTAAATAATGTTTTATGTTGAAACAATGCGGCAAACATCAAACGTCAAATGATGATAGTGAAGTCGGCTGTATTTCAAATAAAGAATACAACGTGACGTCGCAAACAATTATACATGCATTGTTATTTTGTAATATTATGGTAACCACAAAATAACGCAGCCATTTTTCATGCACTTTCATTTTAATGTTATAAAAGAAGCACAGTAGCGAGAAAAGTGATGGGTTAACTATACACAAAACTGTGTGATGCCGGAAAGATTGAAATGAATTAATGTTTGGGTTCTAAAGATAAATATATCATAATGAAGCACGAAATACAGCAATTCATAGTAAGGTCAAGTAATGACAACGTTGGGTTCATATGAATCACTGAAGAATGTATAAATATTTAATTTATAATTATGTACGATCTTTTTGTCTACCATTATAGATCATTTTGCTTCCTCGTACTTTCCTTTGTGCTTTAATATCTTCGATAGCACAAGCTCACGCAATACGGCAAAGATTTTGACATTTAATAAACTGTCATTATTGAGCATAGACAATCTTTTAATTGCCACATTACACTATCATTTTTAGCTTTGCAAAATTTATACAAGATATAAAAAGCGATAAATGTCAACATTTCAATGTTTTCGGGAAACAACTTTGTTTCAAGGTTAAACTATTTTAAGATCCTTTTTCCATCGTAAAACAGAAAAGCGGCTTTATTAGCCGATAAACTATAAAATACAACAACTATAATTAAAATAATATTGTATTGATCCATAAATATTATCGCAATTTTAATTTCAACATATTTTCGTATGTTTATATTAGGAACATTGAAATTTCACACAACTTTTTGTAAAATTACGCGTAGAATGCGACCGTTTTTTCGCAATTCGGACAAAAATAGGTTTTATCTTTTTTTGTAACGAGACGATCAATATCAATTCGGCCATGCGTTATGGATGATAAGAAAGAAAATGTATTAATACTAGTAATACTCAAATTATCTTATATTTTGAAATATCAAAATTCTTATTATAACAGCAGTTAGGAGATAATCTTAACAATTCTTAGGTCTGGCTTTACTCCAGTCTTCCAGACTTGCATTGCGTTATTCGTCATGACTTACATTTCCTTACAAGGAAAGTGCAACAATGTCTCGAAAAATGCACTTTCGCTATCGTCGCTAATAATACTTGAACATCATCCCACGTCCAAAGGCAGTGGGCGGTAACTGCCAGGACTTGATTCTTTACTTGCTTGATTGTGTACACAGATAATCATTTATTTCTCAATAAGTCACTTTGTCATGTCGCGGCATACGCGCCTGTATCCTACCATACATTATTTTAGTTATATTATGTTTTATGAGAAGTTAAGGAGAGAGAAATATTGTCAGTAAAAATATTCTTATAATTTTTTAACCTTGATCGCTTCACAATGTGAAGCATATGAACTATTAATTATTGTTTTATTTTCTTAACCATTGTTTATTTTAAACATGAAACTATAATAAATGACATCACAGTTGACGCCAATCCGTTTCTTTTCTACGTGTTTTTACTGCGTGTTATTAAGTTGATCCACCAATATGTTTTCGAAGACAGTAAGAATAAATGGATAAGGCAGGATCAGTATTTATCTTGCGGGTCCGTGGCGCAACGGTCAACTTTAATGACTTAGGTGCTCTAATCCCAGTACGAGCAGCAGTTTTTTTCAGTCGATTTATTGATTCTGTTCGAAGTAGGGACTCCAATTACTCGACATTTCAAATTTATAAAAATAAAATTTATATTATATTATATTTATATTATTATATAAAAAAAAAATTATAAATACTCGAGTAGTATCAGATGTACGTAAATATATATTATTAATTTGTGTATATATGTACATATAAATAGATTATAAATATATAAATAGGCTTATTTTTTTTTTAAATGTAATGAAATATTTGGCATTACAGCTAATGCCAATGAGCCAAATATTTTTAATTGCGAAATTCATACTGATGATAAATAATGAATCAGTAAAGAACAACTCGACGAAAACTTACATACACCCACGTCCAATATCTCTTTTTCCATTGAAAAAATCTGACCTTGCTGGAACTTGAACCCGGGTTCATCTGATCACTAGGGCAATTTATAAAATATGTGTTTCCAAAATAATAGAGGATTAAACGTCTCAAATTTTAATTTGTTTCAAAGTTTTGTTGTTTTTATTCCCGCAGTAGAAAAAACTCCCATTTATAAATAACGAGTATTACTCGAGTATTTTTCAAATTACTCGAGTATCAAGTACTTGAAAAATGGACGAGTATGTCTCTAGTTCGAAGGCATGGGTGTTTACGTAGTCTTAAAATTCCTTCCTAGATGTGTCCTATAAGTGGGGCGTGACGAAAGCGACTAGCCAAACCTCTAGTCCTAATCCATTATATTCCTACTCTCATCGAGCTATATTAGGGTTGAGCGACTTATTAACAAGCAGTTCTCGACAAAATATATGTTGGGATACATCCATTAGAAGACCTTATGCTCAATGGGAGCGGGTATTGATAGATTGTATTTTTAAACATTGTGTTTAACGTATATGGTGGGACAACCAAATTGTAAATTTATTTAAATTAATTTAAAGATTGCTGATTATTTAGTTAAACCAATGTGAGAAAGACACTGATCTGATGAACAGGTCAACTACACAAAAGTAGCCCATATGAGTAGAAATTTCCCGGCTTATGAAAAATTTACATCAAATGGGAACTGCCAAAATTGTATTATGAAACAAGTACAAATTTGGAGGACGGATAAAATATATGAATTGTTTATTCAAGTCAACGTGCTCGTTTACAGCGATCGGGCGTACTTATTTAGAAGACATAACTCGTATTTTATGTTCAGTAGTTAACAAATCTGAATTGTTTCGCAAATAGTAGTAGAAGTCAACTGGCTAATTGCCTTTTTATTGGCCTCTTCCTTCTTTGCGTGAGGCCATTATTATCTGTAGACGACGGGCGTAAAACTCAACGGTTGCGTAAAATAATACTCCTACAATGTTAGACCATAACAGAGCGGTGACTCTGCGTGACGATATTTGTAGCATTCTTCAAGAAAGTCGCGGAATAACGTGACACGGCGATGACCGATAATTGCCACGTTTTATTACGGACCAGGGTCTTCCAAACTATGAAGCTGCTTCCCTATTTTAACTTATGATCAAATAAAGTTTTGCGACACCAAATTCAACGATAATAGCACAATATCACTTTAAGATGTTCACTGTCAAAACTTGGTGGAATGGCATTATAATAAAAATAATAAAACATTTTGAGTACATATTCCACATTAAATTTATTGGATCAGGACCGGTTTCGCTCATGGCGAGCATTATTTATTTATTAAATGCACTTATTTTGGTTTTTACTTTGCTTATGATTATTCATACTTAATTGATTTTTGAAGCTTTCATTGCTAAGAGGTCTTCAATATTTTAATTATAGTAATTTTTTCTTGTATTTTGCTTCAATTTATTTGCTTAGTTGTAATACCAATTGTTTGTCATACCTATATAAATATCACTGTTCAGTTGATAATGCTCGCCATGCGCGAAACCGGTACTGATCCAATAAATTTAATGTGGAATAAGTACTAAAAATGTTTTATTATTTTTATTATAAAGCACAATATTTAATTTCTTTGTCACTCACACCAACCAGCTCTCGACAATATCACCATTTCAACGACCTGTTTTAAGATCGGTTGTATGTGATAAATTTAAAAAACATCACAGAAACCCATTCCTTCTAATAGAAATCAATAAATTAATTCATAAATCAATTTACGAAAACGCTCGCACTGGGGCTTGAGCCCGTGAGCATCGCAATCAGAGCCAACGATGGTGTCCACTCGACCACGAACTTGGCGGGGGTTATTACTTTGTCATAAACCATGAGCACATAATACGCACACATGAACTTCATTGTTTTAAAATTATTACGTGCCCACAAATTGTCATCTTTTTTCTTTATTTACATTTTTCTTCCGTTTTTTTTTTAAATTATGTTATACGCATATTAATTAACAAATACTCATACCAATACCGACATTACGCAAAGTTAATGACAAAACTTTCAAACATGTAATTACACATAAAAGAAAAATGTTTTTACACATACAGTGAAAATCGTTTCACACGTATTTATAAAAGCTATTTTGAACCATTAATCGTGTGTAAGGGAGTCGGTTTTCTAATAAAATTTCTATGAAACGTATTTTACAATAGTTGTATCCGTATCAGTAATTACCAAGTATAATATGAATTTCACTACGCATTATTTAATATTAAGTTCACATAACATAACTGGATTCGGACGACAAGGATAAAATCAATTAATTGTAAGAACTTTTAATAAGCAAGTTGCTCTTTCAATGCTCTGTTTTCAGGATCGGTTTGGAGGCGAGAGGCATAAAACACCATCCATACAGTCGAATACAAATCAAGTGTTATCACAGTATTAAGTGGGCTAAGTTAAGTCTTACTTACATACATATATGACTAATCGGTTCCAGTAGCGATATTCTGCGATGTTTGTGAATACAATAATTAAAAAGTATTGGGCTGTAATCTTTCAAATGTTTTCTTCGTTTGCATGTACAATTAAAAAATATACGCCATTTATCATCAGCCCCAAATGAACTGAAAGTTGATAATAAATATGCTAAACACGAATGTGGGTACAATTTAACGCTATTTGTGCGATTGCGAGACCGAAAAAAGCAGGTGGGACTCAGGTCTAGTGCCTCCGCGACGGGCGCCATTTGAAGGGGGCGCACCGTTGATAATGACTATTATTATAAATGACTGGAATAACTAGTACAGTGGATAGATTTCAATTATTAATTGTACTTTTAGAAGTATAAAAAATTACTTAACATGATTCATCCACTATGATTATCAATTAATGTGTCGGTAAGAACACACGTTGACATCTTAACATGATAATAGTATTATTATTATGTGCGATTAAAATAATTTCGTTGGATTCGGCGGTTACTTTGTTGACAATCATTTTCGATATTCAATTTAGGTCCAGAATTTTGCTGTAACAAGACATGACCCGTGTTACTTTTCAAAAAAAAGTTTCTTCAGACTAAATGAATCGCTTAAAAAAATATTCCAGTCCCTACGTTATAAATTAAAAACCTGTATGCATTTGACCTTTGATCAGGCATCGAGAGGGTGAGACCCCAGTACCAAAATTACTTAAAACTTTTCTGAGGAAGAAGCGCTTAGTTTGATGATATAAATAATAACTAAAAAGTCGTTGAAAAAATTCTAGCGGCTAGATTAAATGATTTACAGTAATTTACACTAATATTTGTCTCATTTCCAGCCAAAGTTTTTAGTCATTTAGAAATGCTACTAATAGTAACGCATTAGCGTTTCACTTTTTCTTAATCGTATCCAAAGGAAACACCTTCGATTTTCTTTTTTTGACGTGACAACGTCTTATAAATCGATGAACGCCTGCTGCACGCACGAAAAAACATGATTCATTGTCCCGTTTGTCGCGTTACGCCGAAGCCAAGCGTGCGAGCTAGAGCGCGGATAAGCGATAGATAGGCACGATCGGCCTACCGTTCGGATTGTGCCGCATCTATCTCTCTTCCACTTGATTGGTCGATGCGTCTGAGTAGAAAAGAGACAGCGGCAGCACACAACTTATACACCTACAGTACCTACACGTGATCTGTTTACAACTGTTTATAAAGTGAAGTGAAATGTTAATGTGGTTTTCATTGTTTATATTACAACAACAATTGCGGCAATAAAGGTAATTAATTCTTGCATATTAAAAATCTGATTAACGTATAACAAATATACAAAATATCGTATCCATACAAAATAATGATAATTCAATAAAAATGATTCCATTTTATTCAATAAAAGTATGCAATCATTTCATCAATGTTTTCTTATGACGTTGTCACGTTAAACTATCGTCCGTAAACCGACTTTACAGACAACCATTTTTGTTATTGAATATGACACGTGTTTCGCCACTTCCAGGATCATTAAATATATCATAATATAAGTCTTATTTTTATTTATTATGATACGTAAATATCACGTGTTATACATGCATACCCTTACAACTGGTGAAATAACAAACAATTTCAACAAAGCCACCGCTGGATCCATTTACCACGTATTAGTCTACGGGTTCCCAACCCATGGGTCGTGACATCCAAGGGGGTCGCGTCAGATTTCACCTTATACAGTCTAGATTAAAAAAATATTACTTTAATGGATTTTCATTGTTTATTTAATTACATTATTAAAAATACCTTTTTCAATTACCTTGGGGGTCCCTGGTCAAATGGCATTTATAAAAAGCGGTCGCCATCTGAAAAAGGTTGGGAGCCTATATATTAGTAAAAACTATAACGCATTCGTCTTACAACTCACAATGGTTTAAGTATATTGAAGTTGAATTTTTCGAGATCAAAACGCGAGAATAACAGACGTCGCAAACTCCCATGCCCATGATCAAATATCAGATTGATAAAATACCTTATTCACATAACCGGGGCTTGAACTCAGACCCATCTGATTGCTAAGGTAGATGTATTATTGCTTGACAAATAGTGTCCAATCATCAAGACACGGTAGTCAAATTGTAATAATAGTATTGTATTTGCATGCTAGTTCTGTATTTTGGTGTGGGGGGAGGTTGGGAGGGGGGCGCCAATCCATTGTTCTGCGGTGGCGCCCAACGGTCGGCTCGCTTCGGACACAGTTCAATTAAATTGTTTTCCGGTCGAATCCAAATGATGATGAAGATAATTATTTTATTGTTGGCTGTTCAGCAGTGGAGGACCAAGAAAAAATCGGTAGAGGAGAGATTTCGACATTATAGTCGGCATAACGGCCAATACACCTGATATCAAGACAGCAAGGAGAAGGTGATAGAAACAAAAAAAAAAAAAATTATACTAATAATGACGTTAGCATGAGAAACTATTAATTAATGAGATCATGCAATCAATTGGGAAGGGTTAAACCCATTGGAAATAAATTTAGCAGTGGCGAGCAACCTGTCTTATTCAAGATAATATTCAGGGCTGTGGAGTCGTACTCGGAGTCGGAAATTTTGAAAAGTTTGAACTTTTATTTTTTCTATATGTCAAATTTGGCTTTTGGCCGCATTGGTAGGGTTGATATTTAATTGAATACGCATAAATAGTAAAATTAGGGGAAACATGTGACGATATTAAACTTTTTTTTAGTCGAAGTCGTGTTTATGGTCAATGTTGGAGTCGGAGTCGTGGTTTTGGCAAATGCTGGAGTCGGAGTCAAACTTTTTTTACGGACTCCACAGCCCTGTATTATTTAATAACTATTCATTTTTAAACCATATCAAGATATCAAGACTGATAATGCTGAATAAATACAGATTTATTTGGAATTTGCGAAAGTACATAGTATAAAACGATGTGTTTTTTTTCAATGCCTTTCCACCAATAATTGACAGTCAACACCGAAAAATTTAATTCTATTCACATTATTTTGTATAACTTATATTGTAGTAATAACAATTTATTTCTTCTGAAAAAAAGATCTTTTTTGATTCTTCATGTTTCAGTTTATGTGCTGATCTTTCAAAAATTATTCAGTCAAATTTGAAGGTTGTACTTTTCCATTCCTTGTCGTTTTGACGCTATTGACCCGAGCTTCGCCTTTCAGCTCTTTCACACATTTGAAGTGCTCGAATAAACTTGAACTGTCGTAACCAGATTTCAAATATGATATTGAATTTACATCAAACCCCTTCAGTCGAAATCCTTAATTAGTAAAAATATACAATCATCAAGAGGCCATTTTAGACGAACTCTTAATAGTTTTAACTGTACATAATACATGGTACATACTTACATTATTTAAAATAGACAAGACATTATAATTGTTGGTGCATAATAATCCAATATATATTTACCATCCAGATTATAATCATTTATTGTTGGTGGTGTGCATTTTTTTTTGCAAAACAACTTTACAAAATATTTCTTTTTAACTTTGTCCACGGGCCCGCTTTTTTCTCTGGTCCGCCAATGGGCTGTTGGTTTTGCTGTTGAAAACACCCGAATCGGCCACGCGGAACTGCCATAGGCGCCTAACTGCTTCTGAACTGTCAAATGCTTAGCCGTAGGGTTGGGACAACCGACAACTTCCTGCCACGCTTGACAGTTGGCGGGGAAAGATTTTTTGGAAACATTCAAAAATAATTAACTTTCTTTATATATTAATATTATGATTAAAGACTGTCTTTTTCAAAACCTGGTTACGTCAGTCTAAACTATTTCAGGGTAGACCAAACATTCGCTTTTATTTTTCAAGTCTTCCTGCTCGTTTTTAAACACATACATATTATAGGTTAAATTTGAATCTTTTGAAGTCGGCATCTTCATGCATTTCAAATGCACGTTTGAATTTGTACTGACGTTGAGTTGAAGGGCGAAACCAGATTCGCTGGCGACAAAACTCATGGAAAATTATAATATTCAAACGATTCATATTTGATATTGAAATAACATCGAGCACCTTCCGTCGAAATCCTCAATATATATATGACAGATTCATTTTAAAATTGAATTATTCATTTCAATCCAAAGACTTGCTTTATCTTAAATTCCCTCCCACATCTATATGATACTGAAAACTGGACGTAGCGAGAGCGTAAGCTAACTATTAGCCATGTCCTATCCTTTCTATCCCCACAGTCCACGAAAAAGATAGATTGAGCATCTGAGTGACAAGCAGTTCTGTTGAGACCGCACGGATAATATCAGTTCACATATCACCAAGACCGCAATGGTTAAATACATTTCTTTTACTTCTCTGTGTTGTTGTATAGACTGCGGTCGTGGAATTAACTGCAGTATACACATAACAGGTGGCGGTGAGACAACCAAGTCGTATATCCCTTCCTCGCTAATTATGTATATCTGCAAACGACTTTCAGCCATCTTCGCACCGGAACAATAAACGCGTCACGATTCAACATGACAGGCGAACGGAAACGGAAACACACTGTGTGCATAAATGCAAATTCTATTATTATTTTTGTCTTGCAGTTTTCTTCGGCGAGCAGTTATAATTTTTAAATATAGAAGGCACTCGTAACATTCCGATGCGCTTTTCCCGCCATTAAATCACTCGTCCAAATAACGATGTTGCCGCAAGTTATAAAGCGATGTAGATTGCTGAGGAATTCCATAATACAAACCCAATGTCTATGAATAGGAATTTTCTATAGAAACACAACGTTTTATTGTGGTTGGTAAACATACAGATCTATGTATGTACGTCTTTGTTAAGAATTTCTTTGTTTTGATGCATTACAGAATAGCTGATTTATACATATATCAATTTACTCAACGATTTTATTAATTTAATATGTGATTTCCTATTTTGGTGTCTCTGAATTCGGGTGGCGATCACAGGCAGTGACGGATTACCCCATAAGAGCAAGAGGCACGCGCTCATGGCCTCTAAAATAACGGAAAAATATTCTTGACACACATATATTTGGCCAAGAATATCTTTTGATGCCACACCGAAAAAATCATTTTCAATGGTTGCAATATCGAATGACCGGTGGGTCATAAATCATGGATTGCAAAGTTCGGGTGAGCTAGGTAATCTTTCTAAATTGTTTCTAGTGAACTGCGGGGAATACCGTACATTGTTCAAATTAAAATTTGGAGAAACGACTCAACATTAATACCAAAATATTTGTGTATTGATTGAGTTGGAATTTACTTGGTAGAACTCCATTATAAAACGGTAAGAAAAATAACAATATATTTTAATTCTACAGAAATTGTTTTATTTATTTGTTGATAGCTATTTCGGCTTACGCCCTCGTCAGAATTATGTTTTAAATGTGCATTGGAACAAGTATATATAGCCCGCATAGACAGGGTACACAATACATCTTTTTCTATGTCTCTTAATTTTATATGGAAATAATAAGTTATTGAATGTGACAAATTGATTTGATGTATTTATGAAGTGAAAGCTAATCTGGGCTAAGTGGGAATAAGAGTAAAATTAGTATTGTATCAATTTGATTTATTTAAAATTGCATTAATGTTTATTAACGGCTTAAGAAGTGGTGATGCGTTAATTGTGATTTGTTCATTAAGAATGTCATTGGATTGATTATACCTATTTATTTATAGCTGTTCCAATGCATTAAGCTTAAGGCCCTGATTACAAGAATGTAAAAAAATCGACCGAAATAGCTATCAACAAATATATAAAATAATTTCTGTAGAATTAAAATACAATGTAATTTTTCTTACCGTAAAATATTTGTGATAAGTCTAATCTCGAATAACGTTTGCAACGCTTTTTCTAAAAATTCGAAAACGAGTGCATCCAAAATTATATTGCGCCTGGGGACTCCCAAGTGCTTTATCTGCCACTGATCACAGGCAGTAGTAAATGTCAAAAAAGGTGTCAGTTTCCGGGAGGAAAATCTCGACCTAACAAATTTTATGCTCTTGAGAAATGCTGCATCTTATGTCCTCGATGACACATAAGGTGATAGTTTGTACGATGACACAACCACTTATTATCGGACTCTGAATCTCAAGAGGTATACGGCTATGATGATGGTAGCACAGAAGAAATTGCACACATCATGTACCTACATTAAATACTAACTGACAATGTATGACTTCATTGGTTATAATAAAGTTTTCATGGTGTTTTATCATAGATAATTTATTGGCATTAAAAAATAACGGTCCGCACAGTATAGTAAGGTACAAAAGTTTCTGTCCTTATTTGACAATCATTCAACTTTTAGATTTGATAACCGTTTATTTCGACATTTTTTTCGTTCGGCCATTTACCTTTCCTACATCACAATTTTCTGCGATTGCGGTCTTCTCAGGATCGAATCCCAGTACGAACAGCTTCATAAATTGATTAGTCAAATTATTGATTTGCTCGACCACGCGGATTTATGCGATATCTAATTTTCCTCCCAAGTGGGAGATCAAGTGATCTTATCCGAAAAACGGGACTCGAACGATTAGCTCACCACTATCCTATCTTTTTTCACCCTCAATGACAAAAAAAAGAATGATTGAGTGACAAAGTAACAAACAGTTCTCATTGAAAAACTTTTTTTGCGAGATTGTGAACAGATATGTTTTCAAAACATTCGGATCTTTGTAAATTGGATTGTCATTTACTTGGTAGAGCTCCAATCTAACACGGTAAAAAATTATTTTAGTCTTACAGAAATTATATTATCTATGGTCGATAGCTGTTAGAACAGAAGAGAAGGTGTATTGTGTATCTTTCCTACACCAGTATATATAGATAAGTAAAGTTATGTTTAAAATAGTTCTGACGATGGCGTAAACGGAATAGCCATCAACCATTTGTAATTTAATATCCTAACACAAACTTATTCGTACATGCTTCTTACATGAGTCCAAAATGTATCCATTTTGATGAATATCCATACATCGTAAAAAAAAAATCCATATCCGCTCCCTATTCGGAGCATATGGCCGCCACACGGTGCCTCCAAGATTCTCTGTCTCCCGCCAACCTCCTCGCATCTTCCCAGGTCATCCCGGCGTCCCTTAGCTCCCCTGAGTACATCATATGGATGGTCATCAGAGGCCTTCCGCGGCGTCGGGATCCATCAGGTTGATAAAAGAGGCAGGCAGGATTCAGGCTCCCCTGGGGCATCCGCAGCACATGTCCAAGCCAGGTCCATCGACGCCTTTTAATTTTGGACGTACATCTTAATTGCACATAAAAAATTGAAAACTTTTCCATGACTAATTTTTATATTTTAATAAATAATTTGATGACCTTAAAACTATGTACATATGTAAACTTCCATGTGTATATAATACATATTTTAAACATTCAGCCATCCTTTAATTATTATTTTCAGTACATAAACTATGCAATATCCCATCTGGATTCGAATATTTTATTACTAGCATGTCACATATCTGAAAACGCCCAACACTACTGTGATATAAATATTTACTAGCTTTGTACATAAATACTTAAAATGACGACATATTTATCTCTTACAGTTTTTTAGAAGTAACAGATGTTTTGCATTTGAAAATCTACTTATAAATTGAATAAAGTAAAGGCATTAAATCATCTTTATTAATATCGAAATGAGGAAAGAAAAATATTTCACATAAATTTCGTAGTTCATAAAATTTTTATGTCATTTTAATTAAAAACATTTTTACATTGATAATATTAACCATTTAATATACTGCAAGACGAATGCTTTTTTTCCTATTTTGATGTCTAATAATTTCGAGTAATCGGCTAATCGATGACGTCTTTCGAAATGGAGAATGTTTATTTTGTATAGTCATAAAAATCTTAAATTGAATCTCAAACAGTTATATGTAATAAATATAATTTCAATATTCATATTATCATTGTATGATCTTCTAGCTCAGTGGTCTCCAAACTCTATAAAAATGCGAGCTCCTTTCCGAAATTGAAATTGTCTGATGAGCTACTTATACCATGAGGGCTTTGAAGGTAAAGTTAGTTTTCTACCAAAAAAGCATACATATTGGAGAAAGAAAAACTCTAAACCTATTTTAATGCCGTTAAATTCAATGCAGAATTTGTATTTCCCCTATACAAATATGCAGTGACGGCTGGTGACGGGGTGTTGGGTGGTGCAAAGGAAGACTCAACCATTTTTGCAAGAGTTCTTTCATATTCATTGGATTTTAAAACACTTCTATAGCATGGACTTTCAATTTACATGTTAGCAATACCAACTGTTTCTCTTCCGTAGTACGGAAAAATAGTTGAATCTTCCTTTTGCACCCCCCAGCACCCCGTCACCAGCCGTCACTGCATATATGTATATAGTGTTAATAACATAATATGTTTAGTTAAATCCAGTCATTTTGCCACAATTTTTTAGGTATTTAAATTATAGGGTTGATAATTATGTATTTGCTTAAAATTTTCCAAGACTGCTATTTTTGCTCTCAAACGATTGATAAAATTTGAAATTTTAAAATATGGTAAATATCCTACCCGAACTACCGGTAGCTCGCGAGCTTCAAGTCTTCCAAATTGGCATTTAACAATAAAGGAACGTCTCATAGTCGAATAAAAACGGGATATTGAGTAATTATGCAATTGAGAAATTGATATGTGCGCGTCTATCGTTTGTGCTATTGTCTTTTGCTGGTCACCATTGAATTTGTATTTTGAGCCGATGACACTCGGTTACGCATCCCAAAACAATCTCCTTTATTGGAGTAATGTTTTCCTGGTGCAAAAGTTGACTCATGAATCGTTCTTTATTTGATATTGTGTGGCCGACACTTGGAAATGTAAGACGCAATTTATGTTCATTCTTATTTGCATCTGTGGGCGGTCTTTTGCATCGCTTACTAACTAAATATAACAACTATATCACACGCATAAAATCTGCGTTAAACTCGAACCACCAAGTATGCAACAACTCTTTGTAAATGGTAATTAATGAAACCTTGGTAATTTAACATGTAACTTTTTTTTACTCTGCTATAACTTCTTTCAATCTTGCAGCTGGAATACTAGGGATGTAACGACTAATCGACAGCCGGTCATTTTACTGATTAATCGGTATCGGCTTTTCGGGTATTATTGGGTTATTATTATTTACAATATAATAGCAGTGAGTCAACTGGCGTAATCTTAAAATCAAGCATGATAATGAAAATTGAAAACCGTATTCGGTCCAACATGTTAATGTTGGATGGCTGATTTATACAACCGGAAATTACTTGGGAGTGCTTTTAAATGAAAGCGGGTCGCTGTCATACAAGAATCCCGTAATATTTTACGTAAATATTAATGTTTACATGAAATTTTGTTTACACCAATGAAATAAGCAGAAATCGTAAAATGATAAACATTCCGCTTTCGATTTATCAAAAAAAATGCCATTTTTTCGGGAACCTGTGCAAGCAATGGCAAAGTCTTTTTATCTCTTTCTCTGGTGCAGTGGTTCTCACGTAAAATTTGGCTGTGGCCGCATTAGGAACATCAGTGGTCCTACGAAAATGTCCGGTGGCCGCACAAAATTTTTGTGTTGAGCCGTTTTGTCAAAAATATCTAAGCATGTATGTGTTTAAGTTTTTGCGAACTAACAATTCTTGATGCACAATACAATGCATACAAAATATTAAACTTTCAGTGTCTTTGTTGACAAATATCAATATTAACTATCAAGCTGTTGGTAGCCGCACATGAGAACCACTACTCTAGTGTATATATGTTATGTAAGAGTGCTTCTGAGAAAACAGCTGTCAATAAGTCCTCTAATGAATACTTTAAATCAGAGAGTGCAACCTTTTTGGGAGAAAGGCCAGATAATCAATTCTCAGATAGTTCGAGGGCCGCATGGGGAAAGGTAATTAAATTATCTACACTATTAAGATTTTATATTTTTGTTCCATCGTCCGTAAAAAGTTCTGAAGAAAAAAGTTGAATTTGTCATATTGGGCCGCATGAACGTCATTGCGGGCCGCAGGTTGTGCATCACTGCTTTAAATTCGTATGATTTCAAAATAATTAAACACACAATGAAAAATAATAATTGTCTGCTGATGAATCCAATTACAATTAATACCATACTGTCGTTAAAATGTTAAATATTGCATGATTATGGAATTATATTTCACTTAAGAACAATGACTTTGGTATAGAAACGTTATTACTTCATTTCACCGGAGGGCTTTTTATTGAATATTAAGAACCACTCGACTTGTGCTCTACTAATAATAATGATGACATTTAATTATAAATCATAATTATGTATGTGCGTTGATTTGTTAATTCAAAATAATGATGGCTCATACGTTTCTCCTCAAGTTGATCACGATTTACTGCAGTAATGCACAACGTGGGCCCGCGGGTCGCATGTGACCCAATAAGACAAATACTTCATCACTTCTTTTTCTTCAGAACTTTTCAAGAGCGATTGATGGACAAGTATTGCTTCATTGAATATGTAAAAAATACATGTATGATGTGTGAAAAAAGTATTGGAGTACCAAAGGAATACAATCTTAATCGACACTATCAAAAGAATTAGACGAAAAGTTTCAGGGAGAATTTTAAAAGAGTCTTTGATGATAACCTTGTCGGCTCGAAATATTTTTTTTCTTGATTTAGCCGTTCCCCAGGCAACAATAATAGAAATGAGTTTTGATATTTCTACCGGGAAGACCGATTTCGCTTATCGTGAAAAGTGATTTTCAAAAGTTGAGCAGCTGAAAATGCTCGCTATTCTTTAATACATTTTAGAATTAGTACAAAAAAATGTTCAATTTTTTTTTGATTCAGCCGTTTTTCCCTCATTGACAGTGATATTTGTGATATCGTTATTTTTAATCACTTTTATCCATGCGGCCGTCTAACAATACAAAAATAGACAAGCTGTTCCTTCTGCCAAAAAGGTGGTGCATCACTTATTAAATGCAAATAATATGGTTTTGGTCTTTGAAATATAAAATAAACGGTTTCCATTATTGTAAAAGGATATTCCGCCGAATCGGATTGAGTTAAAATACTGAAAATTACGATGACCCAAATGTTCGTGGGTGTTCGCAAAAATTTGCAGTTCATTTTAAAAGGTTGGTTATGATAAATATAATCGGTGAATTTAAAATTGCACCACACGAAATCAGAAATCTCACAATGGAACATTGGAAATGTCAAGGTGTGAAAAAGTGTACCATTATCTTATTCGCGTTGGCTCAATAAATTAGGAAACGGACAATTCAACTGCCGCCAAAGGCTTTTTATCTTTTCTTAATAATTAAAATTAACGAATATTATTTATATAATTTGTGTCTACTGGGTATATGCATGTAAGTGAAAGATATTATGTGGAATAAAGACGCCTGATAATGGCGGCAGTCGCGGCTAGGGTTTCCAATCCCGAGCCAAAATTTTGATCCCGGGATTTCGGGATTGCATTAAGTCGATCCCGAAACTGATCCTAGGTTTTGGAATATTTTTTATTGGTAGATAATTTTCATATTTATTAAATATTAGCCATGTTAATTTATTATTAAAAATAGTTAAAAATAATTGATGTCACTATCTTTTTAATGAATATTATATGAAGGTTGTTTATCCATTAAAGACAAAAAATATTTTATTGAAATTTCATGAACGAGAGTATGGGTTTCGTTCGAATGTGATGTGATAATTAATTGAAATAAAAACGTATGTTTGGTTATACACAGCATAAAGAGGAGAATTTTTTGTATACATATTTCACATTGTTAAAATGAAGACATAAAATGTTAACATTTTCATTGGTGACAAACCCATTACCATCCAGGATGTTGGGATTAATTTTAGAAATGTGTGTATTTGGCACTCATTAAAATATTATGTATCACCATTAATGAGTTCCAGTTTTGTTATTTGATGGCCAACGATGGCACGTGCAACTGCACGTAAAATTACGATTTTTTTAAAGATAAACCTTTTATGATTTTTTAATAATTCTATCCCAAAAATTTCGGAATCATGTTTTCTAATCCTGGGATTCATCAGGTATTGAAAATCCTCGGGATCCAGGTATTGGATTATTCACGGCTGATTATGAAAGTCTAGCATCCACATACGCGTACCTTTACATGCACATTAACCTCTCACTCAGTCCGTGGTATATGCCGTTAAGCGTTTCTGGATGGAAAACCTTTCTGAAGGATCCCGTTGCCCCGAAAGGCTGCTGATGACCATCCATACTTTTTAGACGCCGAGATGACCTGGGAAGAAGATAGGAGGTTGGCAGGTGTCAGAGAATCATTAAGGCACCGTGTGGCGGCCATATGCTCCTAATAGGGAGCTGATATGGATAAAAACCCTGTTTAATATTTCAATTCAAAATTCAGTCTAATATACTGACGTGATTAATTGATAAAAAATGGTTTGAATTATCATAAATTTTTCCGTCGTTTTTACAAAGATTCCGGTCGGCATTAACTGACCATTGGATGGTAGACCAAAAATAATTCCAAATTCATCATTGCGAATCATTGGCTATCCCGCTTCAACACGGCATTGTAAATAGCAGAATAAATAAGAAAACAAATGACTTGCGGATGATCCAATTACAATTGAGTATATAAGTATTTGTTAGAAGTTGAACGAATTAATCTTCGATACAATTAAGTATGAAGCACTGTAAAAGTTACTCCATTTTTCATTGATGTGGAATAAATAAATAAAAATCTCCAAAATAGAAATCCGTTCTTGAAACTTTTCCTTGATTCTAAAGGGGAGACCGTAATCGCAGTTTAAGATGGGAGATTTAACTGAATGATAACACGCTCAAAACGCAAAAAAACTTCAATCTATTTTCTGTAAATACCTAGTGATAGTAATATCTATTCCAGTTATCTGTTTGTTTATGGTTATGATATAAATAAATAGACAGGATGTGGATTTAGCATAGATACATTATGCACGTTGGCTGTGTGGTCTTTAATGTCAATAAAATGGCAGACTTGCGGCTTCATTGCAGTATTTAAATATATTATTTTTAAGTTACCAGGTTTTATCAGCAAAAAACATATTCCGACATATGTTTCCATTTATGTATATTCTAAAAAATCTATATCTGTATACAAAATGTGCTCAAGTGGAATAAAAAGTTTTAAAAAATTGGTCAGTTGACATTCGTTTTTTTATTAATATGTGAAATTTATCTAAATTTGTATTAATTTATTCCTATAAATCCACCTGACCCACCGATATGCATAATCAAGGCATTACACAAATTCAAAAAGGGTTACATTACGACACATGATTAGAGACTCACATTCGATTATCAAATACTCGATAGTCCATTTTTCAAGTATCGAGATACTCGAATATTTCAAACAATACACGAGTTATACTCGTAATTCATAAATGCACAGAAATAGAGAATTTTTTCTTAGAATTATAAAAACAAAACTTAAAACCAATTTAAAAGTTGAGACGTTTAATGCTTTATTATTTTAAAAAATTATGTTTTATAAATTGAATAAACGTAGAGTGAAATAAATAAGATTATTTATTTATTAACCATCTGCTTATATAAACAAATTTAAATTAATAATATATATTTTGGTACATCTGAAACTACTTGAGTATACTCGAGTATTCGAGTATTTGGAAATTGTACTAATCGATATTCGAGTAGTTGGAGTCTCTACACATCATGTTGTGTTAAGGCATAAACTGATACGTGATTTTTGAAAAAAGTGTAGTATAGGTATTTTAGTATTTCAATATTTCATTTAATATTTTAACTCGTGTAAACCGTTATTATTTCGATGATTAATGGAATAATCTAAATTCTGATAATATTTTATTTGATCTTACTAATTCTTTTCATAGTTTTATATTTGCTTGAATATTCTTCTGTAAATTCAATAAAGTGGTACCTCGAGATACGAGTGCCTTAACATACGAGATATTTGAGATACGAGCCGTCGAGCGAGCGAAGTTTTGCTTCGAAATACGAGCAACATTTGAGATAATAGTAACGGCTGGGTTTCTTGGTGCGTTATATGAATGTATTGGCGGCAAATCCGTTTATGTATATCCGTGTTGGTATTGGATTCTACTTTGACTGTCAAACGCTATGGACCTATTATAAAAAACATACTTTCTCCATCTCTTTCGCACAACTGACAAATCCCATACGTAAGACATAGATGGCGCTCTACAACTGCTCCTCAGCGCCACATTTTGGAGGCTGGAACGGATTAATGGCAGTTCAATTAATTTCAATGGGAAAAATGGATTTGAGATACGAGCAAGGTTAAGGAACGAATTAAACTCGTATCTCGGTGTACCACTGTATTTTGAAGTTGTCAGGTTATGCCCAAACACCACAAATATATATATATTGTGGGCCCTGTGATCTTTTTTCGAAATAAGTTCCATTAGATGTGCCCACATGCCTGACGCTTTGAGCGGATATGTTCACAAAAAAAACAATAATGACATTATTTATATTCGAGTCTTATCGAAAAATATAACTCATCTACGCTAGCGTATACTGCATTTCCCAGAATTACTTTCAATCATTTTTATCTATTGAATTAATACAAAGTATTATATGCACAACATGGCATATTGACAATGGCCAAGGCACGTTCCACATGGCCGAAATGGCCGTTCAAGCCGTTGTACGACTATTTCTATTGGATACACAAACTTGCTTTGCAAAATAAATGGCGCCAGTGTTTTTCATTCTCCTAGGATCTCGGATCGCCAAATAGCATTATTACCATATCTACGTGATAACTTGCAACACACCATACCGGCAAAAAACACATACACAATGCAAATATTTGTTTAAGATATCATGTCCGCAATAGAGGAAATCAAACGGCGCCTTCGAGATAATAAAATAATAATGTATAATTCTTAATAGCATTGTGCTGCTGCAGGGAAGCATTAAAAATATTAATCATTCGATTATGAGGTGTTTCAGATATTCAGTGGTTACTTTGTTGTTTGAAATATGTATAAAAAATATTTAATTTTTGCGAACAATTCTTAGTACGTAATAATGGTTTAAGTGCGGTTTGTGTATGTGTGTTGGGCGTTGAAATAAATACAATCTTTCAACGAGTATTTCAATTATGTACATATATGAAACTTCAAACGATAGTCATGGATTTAGAGTTTTGGGACTTAAAAAAATATGGAAATACAAAAAGCTATTAATTGACGATAGAGTTTTCTGAAAAATTCCGAGTGAAATATTGTTTTTTTTAACTAATGCCATATAAACACAACACTTTTTTACACGGTTTTGAAATAACGTTTTATTTTTACACGAATTATTTGTTATTACACAATTCCTGGTAACCAAAATGTCTATGGCCAAACGTCCTCATGTCACAGCCACAGTTGATTACGCGTGAGTATGGTATATCAGTTCTCGCTGATGTCGGTTTACCTTAGTACGGTGTGAGTGACACGTGTTTGGAACGGTTCCATGACAAAACAGAACATGACAAAACAGAATATGACAAAACAGAACGTGACAAAGCAGAACGTGACTTTTCAGAAAATGACTTTTCAGAATTTGACAAAATAGAACAAGACTTTTCAGAACATGACAATTCAGAACAATCGGCCTACCTACGGACGCCTGAATCTGGCGCCTTGACACCGTCCGAGCGCGCTCGCTTTATAATATGTATTGGGTTTTCACATGCATATTTGTTTATAAACAATTTACCATATTAGATTTACCGAAGTACATATTTACAAAATTCAAAATACTTTTTAAAAAGAATTTGCTTCGTGTATTCTTTGCAAATTAAATTATTTTACGCCAATAACTGAAAGTAAATTCATCCGTTTTCTCACTATTAATTGCTGCTGATAAAACAGTGAGAAGACAAGTGATCCCCCACAATTTATACATTTCCAACGAGATGAACGAGTGACTCGCGTTCACTGCAAAGATTAGGTCGATTGCGAACGACTTACGGCAGTATTCCGGTCTAGAGGCTGAAATTTTAGGTGTCTTTGCAAATGCTGTAGAAAAAAAATGAATAGCAACTTTACCGTCCATTTTCTTACAAGATGTTTATTTATGTTTTAAGAATAAACAAAAAAAATAAAAACCTAAAAAGTTACAGGCTGGTAAAGTGGGGGGTCTCAAAAAAATGGCCCTCCAAAGTTGCCACAATCCCAACTTTTCTAGTCACATGCAATAAAAAAAATATATATATATTCGTAATCAGTAAAGATGCAATTCTAATATATAATTTTTTTTAAAATAGTAAAAGTTAACATTTTTTTATAATCCTAGTATATATCATAAAAGAATGTATAAAAAAGGTTCACGTCGAATTTCATTGATATCGGCTATGTTAAACTTGAGATATCAGGGCAACTATTTTGTAAAAAATCCGAAAAAAAATGTTTCGAGCAAAGTTAAAAACCGCCCAGATTGGTTACATTCTACGTCACTAAAGTAGCTACATATATCTCTAAAAATAATTATAATTTAAACAAAAAGGACATATTTTAAAATGTTTTAAAATTGAAAATATGCAATAAAAAACGGCTTTTTCAGAATCCTAGACCAGAATACTGCCTTAAATTAAAAACGAGTTAAATGGGCCATCGTATTACACCGTACGATTCTGGCACCATGAGCGAAAATCTTTTATATCTGAGAGCAAACAAGGTATGGCCGCTTCTTTTCAAAGTATGTATGCTTTAAATCCAGACTTTTTGTTTGCTGTGACACTGAGAAACTACGACGCGGCGAATCCGACTTATCTCCTTAATTAAACGGAAATCTTATCTTACACTGTGCTGAAACTTGAAAGCCAATTAAAACCCTTAAAGCCTCGACGATTTCAAAATGTCGCTGTAAATTTCCTCGCAGCTCTTTAAATATTGACACATTGCCGTTCAGTGGAAAAGTTGTATTTATAAAATGAGATGAGGACGATTATGGTCTGTCAAAAGATAACAAATTGATACAAACAAGATTGACGAAGATATCAAAGCTGATGTTTATTTTTTATCAAACCTTAATAATATTAAGACGTAAAACTAGTATGTATACAATATGAGCATTCACATTATAGAAACAGTAAATTGTCAACTTTCGCGATTAGCTTAATTTAACTGAGCTGATTAAAAACTATACACATACTGCAAGCCTCGGAACTAAACAAATAGTCCGTCCTCCAAATACAAACACTATTATTCATCCAATGAATCAAGGTATAATACATAAATTTATCACCTACGAAATACATTTAGGCAAGCGATTAGAGCTTTTGACGAGGCAAATCGTAATCTAATTTTGAAAAAAGTTTAAGATTTTCTATACACAAATCTGCGTTTGTTAGTCGATACTTTTTTGTGCAATTAATACGCAGAATTTACCATGTACCTGAATAAATAATATTTTTCTTTCATGTCATGTGGCTTTCTTCTAAGATGGAACATTGCTCCTGACCATTATATTTATTAAAATGTTTTATTAGTGTTATAAATACAATGCCTTTCCACCCAAGTATTTAAAATTAAATCATTAAAAGAATTAACTAGGAATAGATGTATTTATATTTCTTCGGATTCATGTATGGGCAGGTATGATATATTTATTATCTACTCTCTACAAAACTATAAAACAATATACATAGACGCGAATAGTTTAATCAAAGTAACCACCACAATATAAATTACATCAGTCAATTACTAGACATACAAATTCAGGCTATAAATTAATTAATTCATTATACATAGAATAAAACCATTTGTAAATAAATGTTGATATAAACAGTTGACAAATTCGTGGGCGAATGATATGACAATTTGCAATTACAGATTAAATAATTAACCAATAAAACACATTCGTTTGTTTCACATGCAAATGAATGGCAGAAATTTTCCAATAATATCATTACAAGTCAAACAACTCTACGCTAACCGGTTCTAAATTGCATCAAATGACACTGGGAACGCTTCGGGAATTATTGCTTTGTTAACATAAGGAAATAACTTGAAAACAAGAAATTTTAATGTCTTTCCTTCGGTTGTTGTAATTTATGCTTTTTCCATTACAGGTAAGTCAATTACAAGCTTGCTAGATAAAGAGGGAATAAGCAGAACCTGCATCGTGGTAAGACTGGTAAGAATTCATTTATTACCATACTGACAGTTCGTTCGTTGCCAACTTTAACTTGAGTTGTATAGTATCAAAAACAGAACTATCCACTGTTCTACTTTTCGAGAAAACGACAAAAGACGTTTTGTTGGCTTTTTAAGCTTTATTTATATGTTTCGATTTTTAAAAAAAACAGCCGATGGTAACCTGAAACTTTAAAATTGTATGAGCGGCCATATTGCAACATCACTAATGATAAATCTGTGATTGACCATACCACTATACTTTTCTTTCCAAAATCGTGAACCGTTCTGATCATTTTCTTGTACATTTTTATACCACATGTACAATATGAATAATGAATAAAAAAAAAATGACATCTGCCCTAAATGAAAGATTTATACGTAAATGTTTTTTGGTAGTCTTAGTTTTAGTAGTATGAAGCTTCAAAATTATGGCAAGCCTAATTATAATCAAATAATAATAAGATTCGACAAAATTCGTTCTTTGCTTTGGATTTTTTCAGATAATACTAATAATTGTTGTTGTCATAATTACTTTATTAGGATTAATTATCAGACTATTAATTGTAAATTAATAAATATTGAATTTAACTGCTGGTTTTCATTCAACGAGAGTGACTATTTTAAAAACATTTTCAATTAAAATGCTTGATGCATTTGCGCTATCGATTTGTTATTGCTTTTAACTGCACATCGTTTATTTAAATATCTTTCACCGTGAGTGTATTGAATGATTCCTGCTAAATTATAGGGTTGCCAAAACAGCACTTCAAACTGAAATATAAACTTCATTTTCTGCTGCTCTATCAGCCCGATGGATGGTTTCTCAAATGGCGAATAATATTTCATTTAATAACTTTGTTGCGTCATGCGGATTGCGTGTATATCTCAATTCATAAAAGCTTATCAATTACAAAAAGATATAGAATTTTATAGTTATCTCACCATCAACCGTTATGTATATTTAACCGCCTTCCAAAACGTCACACTATCCACAAAATAATCAAATTTACTCGGCATATACTTGACCCGATACAAAGCTGTACGGGACCGATCTCTTCACCGTGCACTATGATGCTAGAAGAAAATAAAAATAGAGAGGGGAGGGGAATTAAAATGTCATAGATTTCTTCCTTTTTTTTGTTTTTTCTTTTATATCCGTATGAAGTTAGAAAACCTCAAGATTTTCGAATTAAATCAATAAAAAACGCAAAAAATGGTTCATTTTCAGGTACCCACTACACCATTGTGTATAGTTAACATATTCTTCACCCTTCTATGTTGAATAGATGGCTTGTGACTAAAATAATCCAAACTCAATGTTTGAACTATCCAAATTCACACTGTTATTGCATGAAATGTATTCAGCTTCCAAAAACAAGCCATCATAATCAAATCTATATGCACGAAAGGAATACAGCAGCGTATCCAAGGATTAGTGAAAGTTTCGTTTTGTTTTGGGCATTGACAATTACTTTAATGTCAGTTTGTTTTCTTTTATAAATATGTGCTGTCTGTAGCTCATTGACGAGCAAAACCAGACTCCATCAACGACTATAAAATAAAATAATATTTCTTATTGCTAGCAAAAAAAGTGTTGACCCTGAACATAAAATTACCCGTAGTACATACTGAAGTAAGTATTTCGCAGTGTATAGTTAGTCGATAGGTAGCTAATTAATATTCTCTCTTGGCGGTCTTACTTCCATGCAAAATTGTATACTTTTTTTATCGCGGTTTGTTGATTGCATATATTTATATCCTCGCAGACATAAACTATTGTACACATTTAACAATTATTCTATATTCAATAATATTTTGTACGATGATGATCTTATTCCATTGAAAACTTATTTTCCTCTGAAATTTTCATTCACAATACTTTCTGAAAATCTCGTTAGATGGCAATAAAATACTTTTTGAAATTCGCATAAATAATGCTTACCGCGAAACGTAAATAAAGAGGCTATGATGAATTCCACAAAAGGGTGCCTGTCGCTTTGATGACACGTGACTTTTCACAAGGTCATGGGGTATGGTTATCAAGACATACCCAGCACATAATTTTTTTAAATCGAGGGCAGTTGGCTACCCAAATGTACCGGCGCCCTCGTCCTAAACTATAAATAATCTACTGATAAGTTGTCATAAATAAGAATAAAATACCGTAATCTCTACTGCACTAGTGTGAATAAAAATAATTTTGTCAAATGTTGGACATACTTTTAATAAATAATATCTGTATTACCTACTCGAAATTATTTGATTAAGTGCAGGGCCGTGGAGTCGTCGCGGTGATTTGACCGGAGTCGGAAATTTTAAAAAGTTTGAACTTTATATTTTTGCATATTATATGTCAAATTTGGCTATTGGTCGGATTGTTAGGGTTGATATTTAATTGAATACACATAATTAGGCAAAAAAAAGTGACGATATTAAACTTTTTTAGTTGGAGTCGAAGTCGTGTTTTTGGTCAATGTTGAAGTTGGAGTCAGAGTTGTGGTTTTGGTAAATGTTGGAGTCGGAGTCAGAGTCGAACTTTTTTTCATCAACTCCACAGCCCTGATAAAATATTCTCTGCAATGGAAGAATTTGGCATCAGAATTACCTATGTAAATTAAATTATTGTTTCCCAAAAACCTATCGAAATGTGCAAAACTCTAACCTGAGGCAATCAAAATTTGATGAAAAAGAGGTTCCTACATTCCATTGGGATATATTTTGAAATTCCTCCTCGCGCGATACAGGATAAAAAGACTGGCTTAAAATTTAATAATTACACATGTTCCAAGAAAAAAATATCAAATTGAACTGCGATGTGAAGTTATACATATAATATGCTTCATATCTGTGGCTTGCGTCGTTATTATTATATGAGGAGCTTATTATCGAAAAATAGATTAAAAATCCCCACCGGTTAATTGCGATTGCATGACTCGGCACTAGACGATTGACGAGTTGGGCTTAAGCGCATATTTCCATATAAAACTTTTCGATTGAGCGATGCGCCGCTCAACAGGATCAATACCAACGCTATTTAAACTGTGAGAATTTATTATGTCATAAATCAAAATCGTTGTATTTTTCTCTTTAATCTATATTCACTTCCGAAAATTTTTTCAAAAAGTCAACTCCAAAACTCCAACATACATACATACTCCAAAAGCCTCGTCAGAACGATAATACACATCTTATGCTCCAGATCCCCGTTTTCTTAGATTATGAGAATAGTAAAGTCTTCAATTTTACGCCGATTTTCCGAGAAATTCTTGGGAAGAATTGAACCTTTTGGTTATTATTCCAAGATAATCATTCTCGTAAGGGGTTTTCTTAAGTGTTTTCCACAGACACTTTTAAAAAACCAATACAAGGTCAGCTTACATACGAAGATAAAGACAGTCTTTACCTACCATAGCAAGAAACATAGCCAAGAAACAACGATCGCGTTTGTCGGACTCCACATATAATTTCAGTCGGAAGGTAAAGGTAGTAAATCCCAATCAGCAATTGCTACAGTGGCGATATAATTAGTGATTGCAATACCGTTATCTCGCTATTTTAGCTAATCAATACCGGAAATGTGAAATACCGGTATAAGGATATTGAAAATAAATGTATATTTAATTAATTTATCATAAGAGACTGCAGCGTTTTTTTATGGCAGTAGCAACATTTATTTATATCACTTTTAAGGTGTTCACTGTCAATACTTGGTGGAAAGGCATTATAACACATCAAAAATCAATGCATTGCTATTTGCATTTGAATTGCTAAGAGGTTTTGAACATTTAATTTTTAGTCTATTTTTCTTGTAATTTGCTTTAATTTATTTGCTTAGTAGTTTTACCAATTGTTTGTCATACCTTGTTTTCATACTTAACTTTTGCATAAATACCACTGTTTTATTGTATTCCTTATCAGTTGATAATGCTCGCCATGAGCGAAACCGGTCCTGATGAAATAAATCTCATGTGGAAAAAGTACTAAAAATGTGTTATTACTTTTATTTATTTATATGCACAAATATTTCTAAAGATGATTTTTTTAACCGCCCTCTAATATATTTTTATACAATATAGATAGGTCTCTTCAGCACATATTAATAACGAGGCAACAACCCATTTTCTAAATAGCTATATTTTTTTTTTAAAGTTTAATTCTACATTTATATTATTATATTAATACTGCATCTATATTTGTTTCCGTATTAAATTAAAGATATTTTTATATTTACGTAAAGATTTTCTGTGATAGTCGCCCAAATTATAAATATTATTACGCGTTGTATTTCACACTTCTACATAAACATATGTATTTCAAATTGTTAGTTAAATTTGACTGATCTAAGAACAAAAATTTGAGAAACATTTCGAATTTTCAAAACAGTCCAGTTTTGTGGCCGGCCTTCTCTGACTATCAAAAAGATATTAGTTTATAGATTGTGGTTGTTTTTTATGTATAAATATTGTTGATTCATGAACTTTTTTTGAAATAAAAGAATATTAATTTTGAACCTCGAAAGTACACATCGTTTGTTGCGCTCACAACAAGAAGAAACCTTATTTAAATTACGTTTTTTTTTAACTACTGCAATAAGGTAATATGTTTTTTATCACCATCAATATCATCGGCACCATTACCATCGCAATCATCATCAACATCAAAATCAGTTCATACACTGTAATAAATATTCAGTCCTGTGGTTTCCTCGTACTGATGAGGGATATTGAAGTAAACAGAGTTTGGTGCTTAAAATAAGAAGCTACAATGCAATCTTATATATAAAACCGAAACGGCGTATGTATGTCTGTGGGTCTGTAATTCCCTTTTGCATTGTTGGTCATTAAGTTGTCATAAAAACGAATATGAAAGAAAATATGTTTGAATTTTTATCGGCGAAGACATTTAGTCAAAATGTAATAAATTAGTTTTCTACTGAACTTTTCCCGGCTTTTATTATTAATAATAATGTTTATTATTTACGTGAAGGTAATAAAGTTTGTGATTTTATTTTAACTTTATTTTGGATGTTAGATTTTGTGATATAATTATGTCGAATGATATAACATTAAATAATTATTGGTCGCTTAGTCCGAGCGACGCCGGGTAGCAATACTAGTATGTATATAAAAACGAAGGATAGGATTGTTTTTTAGGATCGGGAGGGTAGGAGGTAATTTTAGACTCTACAGAACTGTAAAAATTATTCAATTATTTTGAATTTATCTGAGTTTTCAAAATGGCTGACGGCTTAATCTTCCATTTCAAGTTGCCATAGTAATTATTTTTTATGCTTACCTACCTGCTAATATTTTTTTTTTTATATCGTTTAATACAATGTATTTTTGTAAAAAACTGATCGATCAGAAGATATCTGTGATATATGTACATATTAAATTTAAATGTTGTACCGGAATACCCAGTAGTGGTAAAAACATATGCCAAACAATTGAAAATTCAAATTTCTGATGTTTAAATACGAATATCTTCTTTAAGATACTTTGAATTTAAAATTGGAATTGTAATGTTTAATTGGTACTTATGGTATATATGGGCGTTTCAAGAATTTCATAGAGAGGTAAAGATAGAATGATTGATTGATTGTCTTTAGGTCTCCATATTCTTCGTTTTTAGAATTGTGTAAATTTCCATAGCAAATTTATCAATCATTATATTTTTTTTTACTGTGCGATAAAAAATATTTTCCAAAAAAAAAATTGTCGTTATATTATAATATAATACAGTTAAAATTAAGAATGGCTCATATTGGATTATTTATGTGTTGAATAATTCTAAGTGATTCTCTCATGCATTTACAAACGTCACTAACTTAGAATAGAAAACAAGGTTAGAATAGAAATCCATTCAGAAAAAACTTCATCACTATTTACCTGCATAAGTATCTAACATTAGAATTTATTCCACTCGTTTTTATAAATATACACATGTATATCTTTCGTTTCACAATTCCCATTACTTAATTTTCCCAGAAAAGGTGTAATCAATTGAGTACTCTTGTAAAAATGTCGTCTTTTTAATCTTTTTATGAGGCACCAAATATTTAATTATAATAAACGTTCCAAATTCAAAGTGAACAAGACATGTAAACAATACAGTTTAAAAAAAGAATAATTTTATAGCTGTCAAAAAAAAACGATAGCGATTTATTCATTCAGACAAAATAAAACAATCGCGATTATTGGAACCTGTTCAAAACAGTTAGAATTCTTCATTCGAAAAATCTTTCCCACACGCCATTGCAGATAATACAAGATTATAATACATCTTCTTTTGTATTTTATTATGTTGGACTGCGACCTCCTCTTAGCGCACAGGTGCCGAATTGTGATTGTCCGCTCGGAGGAATTTTACTTTCTCTCTCGGTGTTATTTTGAGACCTCCATTCTCGAGAAAACAACGCGGCGGCATGATGCTAAAAGGTGATTATTTAAATACAAACTAGTCCATTGTAACTAGTTGAAAAATCAACGCCTGGAAACGTTCTCCTATTAGCCTTCGTGTCTTCTTGAAGTGTCAAGTAGAGGAAAAAAATAACTAGTTTACTGTAAGTGGCATTTTAATTCTCTCAAGTAATGAAATAAGCCCAATGAAGTTCGTTTCTTATTTTATAACACTAGTATTCAAATTTTGTAACCAAAGCTATAGTTACAAAATATCTCACGGCTTTAACAAATTATCTATAACAATCGACCCTCCTTCAGCACCGTGATAGGGATTTTTTATGACTTACTTATTGACTTACTGCTACTGAATAATATTCTTCGAAGACACATATTTACGAGACGATTATAGAATCTGCCTGAAGACTGCATCACACGCTATAAAAACCGTCTTTATAGCAGAGGGTGCTGTATGAGGGTTGACTTACTTTGAATCGAATGCAAAAACAAATACGCCACAATATTTATTTGATAAAAAACTTTTTCCAAAAATAAACATAATCTCATTTCAAACACGTATTCTTCTTGTCATTTTGAGCCCTTTTTTATATGATATGTATGCTATAAATGTGCTTGTTGAGCTAGTAGGTACAGCGTTTGCCAAACTTTCGGACCTCGCGAACTACTAAGTTCCTAATTTTGAATCCACTAGAATACTAGAAATAATAATAAAAAAATTAGCACCTTTTCCACATAGAATATATTTGGATCAGGACTAGTTTCACCGGATGAATGCTCACTATGAAGGAAACAAGTCCAAATAAAAAAATCGGAATATGTACTAATTTTTTTATTATTTTTATTATAATGGCATTCCACCAAGTATTAACAGTGGACTCCTTAAAAGTATAAAATAATGGTCTTTAGTATTTTTTCATTGTGAAATTTAACTTACCATGTTGTTTTATTAAAACATATTCATCAGTGTGATATTTTGGCTTCAATGACGTTACTAAAATAAATTTGCGGGCCACCGGTTGGCAACCACTGATTTAGTATATCAGTATCATGAAGCTCACTTCACAGTTTCAAAAATACTTGGGTAAATCTAAATACACCAATGCCATATATTTTTTAAATTAAAAAAAATATGTTAGTTGCTAAGGCTGCGAGACTAATCTAGCCTCAGATACTGTCTTCCACGCTCGATTCGTATAAACGACGCATGGTATTTGCGAAGTTTTAAACTGCTGCTCGGGTGATGCCGACATTAAATCTCGACTCCGGAGTCTTGACCCCACGTCAGTTGAATGTATAATACATTCAGCCGACGTGCACAGGTGGAATCTCTTCACGATAGTCAATCACCTGTGAGTAATAAACGAAGTTTAGTCCGTTCGGTTAGCAAATATTGATTTATATCGCGATCGCTTCACGAAATTAGAATATAAAAACATACATAAAATATATATACATTTTGAAGTTCTAAATTTAAAATAATTAAAACAAACGCTTTCACACAACTGCGGGCAAAATGTTATTCATTGACTGTTCGAAAATTTAAATATTTTTCATTTCAAATAGTGACTATCGGCGATGCTAAAATAAATATCTCCATAAAAATGGTCCACATATAGTATACGATTGCAAAAATCCTAATCATATTCAATGTTCTATAACTTAACATTTTCCTCGCGGATGACCGCTGTAGTAAAAGTCATGAATACTTGTCGTCTACACGGAGATCTGATAATCCTATTGTAGTTGTTACAAGAACACCTATTTGAAAACTAAAATTTTTGGTTCCTTGAAAAAACATTCATTTTTGTAAACGATAAGTCAATAGTCGTATATTTGTCTTTATAATTTTTGAGTCGGGCAAAAGGTGAAGGACAACAATTGGTGCACAGTGAACGCTTAATAATGCTGTTTGACAAATACATTTCAGCCTTAACAAAAAATATATTTGAAGTTTACACATTATAGCTATTAATTAAAACCTGGAGTATATACTTTACTTTTTCAGCTTATGAGTAACTTTTCACATGTAAATTTTAGCATTACAGAGAAAAAAGCTCTTTTCTACTGAATAAAATCAACCATTGAAAAGGGGATTTGAAAAACAGAGCGAAAAATATATGGATTCTTTGCCCCCTAGTGAATGATTTATCCCAGGATAGTTTTTTTTGAATTTCAACGAACTCTTGCTTGAATATCTCGACAAAAGACATTTTATCATGGATGATTGTTACCAATCGCTCCACCTCTGGTTTACGGATATGCTAAGGATAGAAAGATAATACTAGTATTTATCAAATCGAACACCCTTCGTCCTTCTATCGGATAGGTTGGATAGAATTCAGGACATCGTCTTTCGAGCAGTTATCTATTAATATACTGAAAAAATAATTTATGGAAATGTTCATCATATTTATTTAATATTATACGTCTGTCAAAAAGTATGCATGATACGTTGGCTTAAGTACATAAACAAGGATAACGACACTTGTCAACTGCCAAAAAAATAAGGAATACTTATAGGAAAGCTTTGATTTGATAATTTAAGTTCATTAATTAAAATTAATTTCATATAAACAGATTTAACTGCGTCATGGAAATATCTTTCAATCGTATACATCGGAATCATAAAAAATAACGTTGCCCAGTTTACCGTTGAATTCAGTACATCGGTATTTGATTTGGTATTATTTGTCCAACCAATGAAATAATCAAATAACTTAACCTAAAAAACGAGCATTGAATAGGATAAAGATATCCATCTATTTTCATCTAACATTCTAAATAAATAAATACAAATTGTAGCCTATGGCTAAAATACTTCATACATTAGTATTGAAAAGAGTAAAGCGATATTGATTGGAAATTGAGTAATATACTAATTATAAATGAATAACTAAATAATCAGTCGTAAATACACGCGGAGTAGAATCGTTCTTCTTAGATTTTAAAATGTGCAATAATTACTAGATTTTGGCATAAAAATGCTTTTTATTATAAATTTCTACCCGATAGTAATAGGCATGTATTTAATGGGTCAGTAACTAATTCAAATGGTCAGTTAATATTATAAACGGTCAGTTGTCATTGAATCAGTGTGAATGTGGTCAGTTATTAAATAAAACGGTCAGTAATATATTTTCATGGTTAGTTATTTATTAAAAATGGTTAGTATTTAAATAAAATAGTCAGCTATTTTAAAAAAATGATCAGTTTTAGTTTGACAGATTGTGAATTTTATCAAATATGGTCGTAATAGGCAAATTTATGACATGTTCTTTTTATTTTAACTGACCATTTATTATTTTAACTGACCATTTAATATTTTTAACTGACCGTTTTAAGTATTTATAACTGACCATTTGTCGAATTAGAAACTGACCAAATAATTAATAGTCATAGGTAATATAAACGTTGGTGCCACTAATACATGCATAATTAAATGATTTTTTCAGACCTAAAGCATTCAACATTCGAAGTTCAAACTAGAAAACAATTGAACAAAATACAGCTAATTTATAATTAGACCATTTTGATAATGGTTGCGTTCAGATTCTTTTTTTGAATCAGCATGTTTTGAAAATCAATTATTATTATTACGATTATCCAAAATACGTATGCATAATAGGTGTTTTTAATATTCTTCTTATGTTTTTGATGCACTGAATAATGTTTCTCCCTTACCTTTACTCTTTGCTCAACTAAAATAAATTAATTGTTTCATAAAACACATCATGGCCAAAATAAGCAGTGTTACCCGGCGTTTATTTAGTAGCAGTAGTAGAGTATATATTATAGCCTTGGACTTTTTATATGGAAAAAATGTGTGCTTAAAGTGAAAAAAACCTAATTATGAATACTTATAAATAATTATTAAGGCATTGAGTTATGCAATAAATAAAAATAGCAATTAGCGGCATGGATGTCTTTATCAATAAAAATGTTAATGTAAAGCTCGGAAAACGATTTCGAAAATTTTATTTTCGATGATTACATCTTCGGCGTTGCAAAAATGATCACGACTTAAATAAGTTTAATAACAAATTAATTATGTAAACCAATTTGAGGGTCAACTCATGTTTCGTTGGCCGACCGACTTGGCTCAGTGGAAACGTATGTCCGCTTTTTATAATGCAGCTCTAGCTAAAAATGGTGCCACCCAATCTATCTATTGCGAGAATATAAAATTATAAACGCAGGCAAGAATATTGTTTTGTTGAGAATATTTCGCGACCCACTGAATATTCCAATCAACTCATTTTTGGATCGCGACTAATGTTTGCTGGGCTGACAATTTTAATTCTGAGCAGGCCAATCCAACAAATTTGCAGCATAATTTCAATCTTCATATCTAGATAAATTAGCGGATCAATCAGTCGATAAGCGGGGCGTGGCGAGAGCGGTTTGCTAACCACCAGTCATGCCCTAGCTTTATCGTTTCTATCCTTGCTTGAATTACTGAATAACAAGCAGCTCTCGTAGAAAACATAAGTTGAGATACCTCCTCAATAAGAAGGCCATACGTTTCACATTGGGAGTGGAAAAAATGCATGTTTTATAAATTTGTGCTTTTCTATTTGTGGATCTTTTAGATATTTTCAGGGCTGTGAAGTCGGTGAAAAAAAGTTAGACCTCGACTCCGACTCCAGCATTTACCAAAACCACGTCTCCGACTCCGACTCCAACATTGACCAAAAACACGACTCCGACTAAAAAAATTTAATATCGTCACTTTTTTTGCCTAATTTTCATAATTATGTGCATTCAATTAAATATCCACCCTCCCAATCCGGCCAATAGCCAAATTCTGACTTATAATATGCAAAAATAAAAAGTTCAAACTTTTCAAAATTTCCGACTCCGTGTACGACGCCGGCCAAATCGCCGCGACGACTCCGACTCGACTCGGACTCCACAGCCCTGGATATTTTTATTAATATTTATTGATTAGAACGTTAAATTCAAATGATAACATGACTATTATTGGAGTGCGCGTCAACCCAGGACGAGTGCGCGAGGCATTATAAACTGCTGTGACGCCGCGCGCGTGCAAAGCTTATTGATAGATCATTGATCGCGACTCATATGTTAGGAGCCGCTGTTCTGAGGAGTGACCATGGCCTCAAAAGTCCCACCCTTTGAATTCACCTCCACATATTATAATGTGTACGTCATAGAATTTGAAATGTAATAATGCGAAGATGAACATCTTAATTTGTTTATCGTTGTTGTTTGTTTAGGGAGGCATAATTAATTGCATGACGAAAACGCTATGTATGGCAACTTTAACCTCTAAATAATGTGAACTATCAACAGCATTCTCTGGGGTTATTAATTATACCGATTTAATGAATTTATAAGACATCGTGTTTGTTTTCGTTATTAAGTATTTTGATTTAAGCGGTCGTTATTCAATCTGGAACCGAAATGCGCTCGCTTCGCAGTTGATCCAATGCTACCACTCATCTTCGGTCCCTAAAAACAAAAAGATAGAAAAAAAAACAAACTGAACAGCGCTCCAAAACAAACATGGCTATTCGATATGGCAATTAGGTATACCGAAAATATGGAATCAAAATAAAGACACGTTCACATGGATCGCAATCAAAATTAAATCATTTATCAATCAGTCCTTGATCCATATTAAAATATGAATGAATCTGACGTAAATCCAAAACTATTTTAATGCATATTTTTATATTAATTGCCGCAGCCTGTTGTCACAGACAGTCTTCATTGGAAGTAGTTATTAAGAATGTAGTCCACATTTTGGAGTACAAACGATGCAAAAATCTAACATGTTGGTTCTACCTTCTGCCCAAAACAACCTTCATAAAAAATGCAGAAAGCAACAAAAACTGTTTATAATACGGTAAAAAATAACAATGTACCGTATTATAATGGAGTTCTACCAAGTAAATGCCTACTCAATCAATAAAAACTGTTTATATCTTAGTGAGCGTTTTATGTCTACTTTTTATATAACTACATTAAGGTGTTTGTTAATTAATAAACAACAAACATGGGTCGTGGTCTTCTTCTGAATTATTTTTTGTCTTTCACACCTAACCATACGAGCGTCCAATAATTCAAGGATTACAATTTTAAATTTTGATATAGATCATTTTCGAAGCGAAATATTTGGCACACTTAAATGAAATGAATTGTTCCGCAATGACATTGAATGATTTCTCAGCAGTGATCCAAATGGTTATGCGATGGCATTATGCCGCAATCGTCTAATATATTTTTTGTAGGACTAATTACACTATCCGTGACAAAGTGTCAACGACGTTGGCTAATTTGCAGAGGTCACAGGCTTGAGTCCCAATCGAGGCAGTTTCATTTTTCAATCGAACTAATGATTTATATTCGAAGAAATAGATATTGTTTTTTTCTAAAATTCTCGCCCACACCCATCCGATCCTAAATACAGTACTTTGCAAGAGCGATTAACTAACCACTAACACAGTCTAGCCCTTTCCGCTATCTCTTTGAAAAGGAGATATTGAGAAGCTCAGTAACTAACTCCGAAACTACATTTGGAAGCGGACATGGGCATGAAAATTTAAATGTCAATTCAATAAAAAATATGTGATTTTTAATAAATTCGTATTCTATTCAAACTCATAAGAATGTAATGTGTAAATGACTGCAGTTAAGACATTATAATTATTTTCAAAGCGTGTGTGTGGCCGTGCCTTTACCACGATGAAGTAGATAATTTCTTTAAAAACAATAGCGGCCCGGCGTGCGCTGAGAAGAAACTCGTTCGCCTTCCACTCCTCACTCCTCGCCTCCTCAGCGAGCCTCGTCTCCTAGCACCGTCGTCTCGGAGTCTTCTCTATCTCCCCGTCTTGGGAACATTTCAAATGTTTCGATACCGCCCTCGGGGTACACGAAAATGCTTTTAGAACGACCGCGATAAAGACAGGGTTGCCATCGCAGCAAACGATTAATTGATATTGCATTTCACTAATTGAATTAATATTAGATATGATATTTTGCTGCTTATTTTCATAATTCACACTCATTTAGACCCGTAATACTATAAAATCGTATCTAAGTTGTCGTCAATTCATTTATTAATTCAAATAATCACATTTGTTAAAAAAAAATTAACTCTCTACGCATAAATATACACATTTTGGCATGACACTGTTTCTCGTCGATTCTTTGTTTTTATTATACTATTCATAGCATAAAGATTAAAATGCTATGACCAGTGACGGCTGGTGACGGGGTGCTAGGGGGTGCAAAAGGAAGATTCAACTATTTTTCCGTACTACGGAAGAGAAACAGTTGGTATTGCGAACATCTGAATTGAAAGTCCATGCTATAGAAGTGTTTTAAAATCCAATGAATAGGAAAGAACTCTTGCAAAAATGGTTGTATCTTCCTTTGCACCCCCCAACACCCCGTCACCAGCCGTCACTGGCTATGACCATCATCGTCATCATCTTAGATGCAACAAACTATGTTAAATATTAGCACGGTGAAAAAAATAGCATGCATTTTAGTTCGATTTTCTTTTTTGTAGAACTTGAATATATTTTTTTTTCACCGTGTTATAATGGAGTTCTACAAAGTAAATGCAAATTCAAATAATTAAATATTGGCCTTGATCAACAACTCTAAAACGTGAGTGGGTGAAAAAATAGTCAAAAAAACACAAAATATAATTTAAAGCTATTTCGGCTAACGCCTTCGGCAGATGGTACCTAAGTTAATGTAGGTTTTCACAAGTAAATGACGATTCAATCAACAATCCAACGTTTATTTACAGTGTAGTTGGTACATTTCCAGCTTAAAATATAATAACATTTTATCATGCACACAATCATTATTCGTAAGGGAATTTTATTATGTGTATCTGTTCGACGCACACGGCTGACAAGTCAATACTTAGGGATAATGCATGTGAGAAGGTTATGTAAAAAGTGTATGATATTGTTGACAATATATATCTCGCTGCTACACAATGTCGTCTACATTGAAAGTGGACGTAGATAAATAATTTCATAACATTAACCAAAAATTACACTACCTGAATTAAAATAATAAATAAACACTTAGTCGTTTCAAAACTGCCAACCCTGACGAGTCCATCTTTCCTATCTCGGTTATTATTTATGGCCCGCCGACGACTCCGTTCTCCGATGAGAGCAGAGAACTGTTTTACCTTTTACCGTCTCAAAGTCAGAATCCGAAATCTCGGAAGACCAAACAAACAAGAGTGTACCTGGTTGCCCGGTACCGCGGAACGTATTATGGCTGCAATCGAAGGTATGTATCTACCACCCGCTCAGGTGGTCCCGTCGATTGATTTCGGGAACGATGAATTGAAAACTAAGACAATGAAACCAATAATAGCTGAAGATATTGTTTTATTGGCTCACCGATAATTATTTTTATTAAATATGTGAGTAAGCATTATTCAAAAAAGATAACAACAATGTTTCCCATCTCAAACAAGCTAAGTATGTACATATTTCGATAAACTCATTCTTTTTTTACCCTACTTTTTTCAGACGGTCAAATGTAATGAAAGATATAAATAAATATCATAAAATTTGAATCGTTTGAATTTTGTAATTTTCCATGAGTTTTGTCGTTTCGCAAATGTACTTGAACTAAAGATGCCAAATGCGAAACCCGGGTCATAGCGATAAACTCACGGAAAAGGATAAAATTCAATTTTGATTTTGAAATTCCATCAAGCACCTTCAGTCGAATTTCTTAGTCAAATATTATCAGTTGAGGTCGCGACGAGCGAAACCGGTCCTGGTCTCAAAAAATTCAATGTGAAATAACTACTAAAATGTGTTATTATTGTTATTATAATGCTGACTAATTGTGAGTGCTGACAGTGAACACCTAAAAAGTGATATAAATATACTTCATTTTCTTATATTCAATGCATTTTTTGCATTACTCCCGTGTTTGTAAAATCAAAACAAGAACATTTACAATTACAAGCATTTGAATTTTTTTCAGTGTCTGCGAAACGATTTTGTAGAAATCGATTTCTATGAATAAAACACCTGCAGTGATTTCCTACCATACCTTTTAATTGCAACTATTTAGTAATTATTGCATTCACATTCAATATTTTGTTATGATTTTTTTGTTACTTTCAAAACTATGTGTGCCACTCCAAGTAAGTTTCCAACTGCATGATTTTATTAATTTAAAACGAACATTTTTTTAATCATGTCCGCTTTACATATATCAAAAGTGTATAGACAAAAGCCAATTCGGCGTCACCCCATCGTCAGAGCTATGACAAACATTTGGGCGACGTCGACAAATGCGAAAGAAAATTGCCGTACATATTATACTTTCTCTAAATAACTTCACATGGTATGGTTTGAATCAAAAAATATTTTGAACATGTTATCACTTATGAAACAGTCAGTACGATGGTGAATCATAATATTTATCTAACCCTGATTATAAAGTTATTTATAACTAATTATTCTTGAAATAGTCTACAAATTTCACCACTGGCCGGAAGCAAACTGCTTACAATAGCAGGTACCTTCACGTAAAGTAACCGCAAACCAATCACCAAATATAAACCAATACAATATCCATATACGTAAAATAAACAATACTAATTTATTATTCACGCACTGTCATCGGAATATACATTTTTTTTACCAAGTCCCTCCACGAATCGGTGGGTGTTTTAATGTGGCCCACTCACACATTACCTGTAAATAGTAATAAAAAATAAAACTGTATAATTCTTTACGACTCGCAGATTACAGGAGACCCTTTAAAAGGATGTCCGTGTCCTCTGGTTTGTTTTATCTTTAGCCCTCCTTATCTCCTTTACTCTCCTAATGGCGGGACACTTTTACAACTCGGGATAGTGCATCTCAAACTGTTTATAAAATGCAATAAATTACCAGCAGACCTATGTACAGTGAAACTCCGACGAAACGTTTTTCAGAGGACCATGAAAAACAAACGATAAATGCAGGGAAAGTTTAAAGTATCAAATAAAAAAGTACAAACTTTTTATCATTCATTTTTTAAAAAAGTCCGGAATAACAAGTTGCTTCTTTGCAGTTTGACACTTCACTTTTAACAAAGACCCTTCAACTTCGCATATTTAACAGATTCATCTTTCTCCTTGGAATAGAAAAATATTTTATTTGTTTGAAGGCCAATAACGCTTCTGTTAATGTCATAACAGGTTTATTATTGCGTTCTTCGCCAACTTCTTCTTCACTGCTGTCATTAGTTGCAGATCGATTTTTAAGAACCGATTGGATGGGGTCGAATGTGCTTATGAGAAATATTCAAAAAAAATGATCGATCGGGATAATATTTTTGTGACGGGACCATAATATTGAGACGATAAATCGAGGAAATCGATTAATGCGTGATTTTTTAAACATTGTTTTTATGGGTGTTTGGCCGGGATTATAGAAAATGAACAAACCACGCAGGAAAATGATTTATGCGAAAACATTTGATCGAGGTTCCACTGTACTATGATAATACCATCGGTTTCGCCTTCAAAGTAATCGGAATCGATTACCTAGTGAATGACTTAAATTACCGCATGGACACATTCATACTAGACGTGCGTTAATTGTGACTCAGCTGCGAATCGTGCACTTCGAGTTGTTTATCTCTCCGATTCGTTCAATCGAGTCGCATTAAAATAGTACTACGTGACGGAAACAATCTGTTTCTCGCTCATTTTGTCTTTTTCTTGCGATTAAACATGAATCATTTATTTCTATTCGGGAGAGCGGATGCCTCTCGTTTACTTCAAAGATGAGGTCGTTTGGATTCATTTGACTCGTCATCAGTTAAACGGACCAGGTTCTTATACTTACCAATTAATCATGTGAGACCTAAGTATGTTGGAAACCTTTTTACAATCTTTAAACTCGAGCATAGATTTTGGATTTAGATTTTGGGAAATATTTATGGACAGCTACCCAAATTAGCAATGAAATATAAAAGAGATATGTTGTAATATTAATGTTTTTTGTTTGATATTTTCTTCTTCTAAGTTATATTTTTTTAAATGGGTGCCTCATATAAGTTCAACCCGTATTTTCTCTGAGAGGCTCTGGATGCACCACACTTTAATGTTCATTTTTCTACATCTACTGTACCTGTTGCCTTTATCAAGACACTCACTAAAGAATTTTTACAACGCTCGGGTCTCGAAAGCTTGATAATGTAAATGCGTTCCCTGTGAAATCGCCTTCGTGGAATATTTTATCAGCATCAATTAAACCATTATAATTTCTACCTTAGACTAAAATGTTTGCTCGAAAGATGTTTACACAATAATTAAATTCACCGGCCATTTGCCCTGCGGTGATTTTGTGTAGCCTCGTAGAGTTAAAACGAAAGTAAATAATATTTCAAAAATATTGTCGTAAATATGTACCTGTCAGTCGTGTCACTTAATTTGCCACTTGGATCTTATCGGGTAAGCATAATATAAGTAGTTATGTATATACACTTTATTCTTTTTGCACGGATTTTTTCACACTGTGTGAGACAACGGAAGTCTCAACTGATTCGTTTGCATTAAAATACCAAACCTAATTATACACTGACTGTCAGAAATCAATCATTAATAAATATTAGTAGATAAATATACATGTCGACGTTTACTACTGCGTCGTCCTTCACGTGCTCAAATCCGTATTCCCCGTAATTAAATAAATTTATTCTTCAATAATTGACCTATGAATTTGTGTATGAAGTATGGATATACGTAATATATTCTCTCTCATCCATCCGAACCTAAATACGTGGCATAGCAAAAGTGATTTTCTTACTACATGGTATTCCTGTTCTACGCCTAATTTTCTACAGTTCTTGTAAGACATCTTCTGGTAAGATGCTACATTGGGAGCGGGCATGGCCGAAGAAAAAACGCTAACACTTTCTTTTCGTATTCGCAACAATCTTATATATTTCAATTGTGATGGAAATAGATAACAAAATGCGGCCATTTTGCAGTATATTGAACTTTATCATGAGATATTTCCAGAATATTCGCCGATGTAAACATAAAACAATCGGAAGGTTAGCTTTATTTATTTTAAAGTTGCCTGGTCGATAAAACATCCTTATTAGCAATTCCGGCGATCAATTTCGAATCCATTAAGGCAACATTCCTCGCTTTTAACTAATCTCAATGCAGTTCGAAGAAAAGCGACCCGCGTTTTAAATGCGCCATTTTAAAAGACATAAACGTCAAAAAAAGGAACAATCTTTCAAAAAAAGGGTTCCTATAATTGCCGCTCTCTTCACGAACATCGGACAAACTAGTAATTTTGCGAACATAAAAATTCCAAACAAAATTATAATGATTTTTTAAATAATTCTCGAATGATTTTAACGTTCTTAATATTTAACTTGTTGCATTGCGAGATAAATAGGCTGGGATTCTTTTGGTTAAACAGGAATAAAAAGTAACGTCTAAATACTCAAAATAAAATATATCATTTTGTTGTCTGGGTCGATCTTGATATTGTATTATTATTTGATGTAAACGCTGTATACCATATTAATGATATCCTATATCCTATATCTGCTTCTAGTAGGTGATGAATTGCCAGTTCAGGATAAAGTGGATACGGTAAAATTAATACGTTACCATTTATGTACAATTTGAGAGCAAACTTACATTCAATAATCACATTAAGACTACTTGCAACAATGCATTGCAAATGTTGGGCTTTTACCCTCAGTACTACCAAGGACTTTCCAGGAGTAAAAATTTTGATACTAATGTATAATTCTTTAGTTCGAAACGGGCTTGAGAGTGGATCGATTGTTTGGGCTCCCGAGAGGTGCGAAATATATTCTTATGGTGGAGAGGGTTCAGAATAAGTTTTTGAGAATTCTCTATTTGAGGACATACGGATACTACCCATGGCTTTATCCAACCAATTTTCTCTTAGGCATGCTCACGTTCAATAGTTTGAATACTCGAAGAGAAATGTTCCTGGTCAGTTATTTTTTTTATCCGGGGCCAAAATGAGAATTCCACCATTCTTGAGAATGTTAAATTGAATGTCCCTGATAATTTTTTGAGGAATCGTGAACATGAGTTGTTTGTTGTTCCAAGGAGTAGAACCAGTTTGGCAATGGGGATGCCACTGGGAAGAGCTTTAGTGATTTTTAACGAAATTGCTTCGGATGCCGACATATTTCACATGGACGTGAGTGAGTTCAGACGAGTACTGTTTTTTATGTATCAGTTATAGTTGATTTTGTCGGAACTGTGATGTTAATAATTTTTCCTCTCTGTTATTATGACTACAATGTTTTCATCTTGTTTTTAATTAATTTGTGATTTTTATTATGTATTTACAAGTATGTATGTATTTATATTTGTACATGTATTTATATTTGTCAAATGCATGGCGCATTGGCGTCAGCTGTAAAGCCATGATTTGCTTTTTCTTAAATAAATAAATAAATGTACGAATGTCCAGTTAAATACCAGATAGTATCACGAGAAACCAAAACTTTAACGTATGAAATTACATTTTACTAAGAAGTTTTTGTCTATCGATAAAATATTGAATATTGCTTTATTCCTATATGTATTAATTTAACAGCCATTCCAAAGAATATTCATACCGAACGATTGACTTCAAAAATAACAACCAATGACCACGGGGTTAAACTCTTATGCATAAATCTTCATAAAATTACTGATATACTTGTTGAAAACCAATGTCATTCAGCAGTAAGAAAAAATACTATAATTATATTTAATTGCTTTGAAGTTAAAAGAAGTGACTGTTGATTTTTATTACTCTAGGTGTGGTCACCGCTCACTTTTATTTTTTGCAAAATCACTACTGAATTGGAATGTTTTTAATCTTCACTAGAGGGCCGAAGTTCAGTTTTTCTCACAATTACTTATTCCTAATTTAAAAAATATGGATATATTTATTGCATCAATGCATTTAAAATTTCACAATAATTACATGATTCATCTGTTTATCTGTAAAAAATAATATATAGAGCAGCATCGACAATGTCGTCATTGATATTCATTTGGTTTTCTTATCTCACAAAAATAATTATGTATAAAATCGATATCAGGGATTCTTCGATATAAAAATACATACCTATCAATGTTGAAGTGACTTAAAGGCGCCAGTTAATTTTGTATGATTTCACAATGTTTCAAATGCAATTTAAAATTTTTGCGTCTGCCATATTTTATACCAATGGATAAACAGGAGATCACCACCATTTGATTCTGGGATCGCTTCCGAGAGTATATGTATATATTTGTCCGTAAATTCGGAATCTACTAATAATATCCAGAAATGCAATAAAATTGCTCAAGTAACGTCGCATTTTTATAGACAGTTTTTTGTTTTTAACATACCAAGTTATCATTGATATCTAAAACCCCTCCATACCCCTCATATCATAATATTTCAGCTAGTCAATATATGATCAGGTGAGCATCCATCTTCCTCCGCGGCATCGTCATTTTTGGGCAACCCCTAAGTTATAGTTGACCAACTAATCTATGAATTGTTTTATAACTTATTTCGTAATGGGATAAATTACCTTCAAGTATGTCAGGATTAAATTATTCGTATAAAAAAATATTAAAAAATGACATATTCAAACATATAATATTCGAGTAATCAATAACATGAAGTTCGTCATGATTGTCAATTGTTTTTTTTTATATTAATAATAGTTTTGATTAATACTTGTTGCAAGCACGTCGTGAATAAGCGAAAGGTATTGCATCAAGATAATCTATTGCGGCGCTGAATGTCATTTTATGTTAACGCAGTGGTTCAATACAATATTCAAACTACGACCAAATAATATTCGAATAATGGAGCAAATATTCGAATATCAAAAAACTCCGAATATTGGATTTTGGAATCCAAGAACTTGGCCAAATCAGAAGAGCACAGCTGTCATCAGTTTGTCAATTTTCAAAATTGTATTTATTCAATAAAAACCATTTATAGCATGGAAGTTGTATTCAATGTCAGAGTAATGAAAACTTTTAATATTTAATTTAAATTGATAATATTAAAAATATACAGCATTTGTTTTATTATTTTTGGAATTAACCACTACAGTACCGCAAGGCCACTGGTGGCCGCCGCGTACGGACGAAAAAATTGCAAAATATATTTTAAAAAAACCGTCTTGTAAGAATCCCTATGATATTTTTCTTTTCATAGCTAGTGAATTATATACACTCTCTTTAGAAAAAAATGGTTATTCTGTCGTCAGTCAATCTTGTTGAATAAAGGATTTTTTAGAAGTCGGGCGGTAGAAGTGATCAATGCGACCATTTTGCTCGGTACTGAAGTGGTTAAATATGAAAAACTATTGCGTGACAATCTCTATCCCATAGGCTCCCAACCTTTTTCGGATGGCGACCTCTTTTCATGAAATTCATTTGACCCGCGACCCCAAGGCCAAATTAAAATTAGTCATTTTTCAAAAGGTAATTAAAAAATTCAACAAAAATGCATGTAAGTGGATATTTTTTTGGTTAATTGTAGAAGTTGGTGACCCCACAAAAAACCCGTCGCAACCCATGGGTTAGGAACCTGTGCTCTATCCTGTGGTTTTGAATTTGAATGAGGTGAAATATCGGCTGTTCCCGTCCTTCCCATTCCCCTGAGTGGGTCTGTTGTTACAACCTATTCATTCGTATAAAAATAGATTATCACATAGTATATACAATAGAAACTGCTAGTGTCTGCCAGTTCGAATATCTACTTCATTTTTTTTTTATCTATATCTGGCAAATATCGATAACGGCGCAATTTCCACTCGATAATAACCACATGCTACTTATGTCATGATAAAAAAAACTGTAGTTTATCTAACACGAGATTCGGGGATACGTAGACTATGAATCATTGTATTTGTGTTACAAGTCTGGACAAGTTCCTGAAAAAATCATCTATCGATAAAAAATATTGTACATATCGCCCATTCCGTGCCAAAATGGCGTTAGTGACAAATCGCTACTTTTCTGGAGAGCTGAAAGAGAAACTTCTTTCCATGTATTGGAGTTTTTTTTTTTTTAAAACACTTCATTTCGATAGTCTGCAATTTTTTTTGTGAACCTAACCTCATGAATCACCAATCACCAAAATGATTCCAACACGCTCTTGGCTTATGAAGGACGATATACAATGCTTATGGTTAAAATTTAAACCAGTGTTTCTAAACCTTTTCTGTAGTCAGAACCCCCTCCCCCCTATAATACACGACACTATTTTCGATTCCTCTTGTATGCAGCAGAATAATAATGTAGTATTTTCTGGTCCACTGTTAAAATTTAATCAATTGGCCGACATAAAACTCCCGAAACTCACGAGTTGGGCACGCACCAACTGTTGAGAATCACTGGCTTAGAACAATATAGCGTGCTTGGTAATACATAAATTAGGATTATGGTAATAGATATCTCGGAACTGGGCCGAAAGTAAAATTCTGATGATTATGTAGATATAGCGTGATAAAAATATTTACTGCCTATTTACGGTCAAGGCTAAAGAGTCGGAGTCAAATTCGTGATTTTTTGCTATGATCACGGAGTCGAGAGTCGTTAGAACTCCGTCGACTTCAACTCTTTTTTTTCTATTCATAATTTTTTTAAACAATATCCGCTCCCAATGTGGAGCATATGGAATTCTACTGGAGATAATCCCAACGGAGGTTTTTCTACGAGAAGTGCTTGTTATTCAGTTGCCAAACGCCTCTTTTTCGAGAGGAAGGATAGAAGTGATATGACTCGGAAGAGACTTGGATGGGTGTGGGAGGACATTTTTATGCAACACAGACGTCCATGTCTTCTCACAGAAATAAATAGTTCGATTGAAAAATGTAGCTGCCCGGGCTAGGATTCCATCCCGTGAGCTCCGCAACCGAAGCCAACGACGTTCACACCTGATATGGACCGCACGATTAAATTGATTTCTGATTATGCCTCATGTGGCTCAATTCTTGCATACGACAAGAAAGGTAAATTTCGAGAATTAACCCCTTGTCAGTATACATCAGTGATGCACAATCTTTCTGGCAGAAGGGCAAGCTTTTCAATTTTCCGATTATTTGAGGGCCGCATGTGTAAAAACGATTGAATTAACGATATTTTTAGTGGATATGTTTTATTGAAAATTGTACTTTATTATATTGGTCTTCGATTGTTCGTGAAAAGTTCTGAAGAAAAAAAGGTGATTGATATTTGTCATATTGAGCCACATGAACTGTCATTCCGGGCCGCAGGTTGTGCATCACTGGTATACCTACATAGATGGGTACTTGTATGGGAAGCTACGGTAAGAATATAAACAAATTATCCCTTTCGTCGCAAATTTTTATGAAATAACGACTGTACTTGAGATCTTTTTACCTAGGTGGGACATAACACAGTGGAATCCAACAATTCAAAATAACATTAAATATGCTTCTTAACTTCTTACTATCTGGCACGGGACAGATCTTGCGACGAACACCACTCTACTTGTCATCAATCAAATTCCCGATATAACTTCCCGGTTCGTGCCTCGCAAAGATGCGCTACGTACTTTCACCGTACTGAGTACCAGGTCTGCTTTCGTTTCGTTGCAGAATCATCAGGTACCACTGGGGAACTGAACTCGCAAAATTGTCCCGGCTAGTAAGAATTTCAGCTAAATGGACTATTTTACGAAATCTATGAAATAAATAATGTATTTACTGTTTTTAGTTGATCCACAATGTGTTGAATTATGTTTACTCTTAATTCTTAACACATTATATTTATCAAAACATAATACGATCTGTAGTACCTTCTTACTCAATTCACAATAGTTTACAATGAACTGGACTGGTTTCGTTCAGCACAGGAGTATTTTCACCAGAGGATTTTTTTTTATTCAGTTGTGCAAGAAAGTAGCAGTTGTATATAGGTATGAATCTTGTCTTTGAAAACAAATGAGAAGCGATTCAATTGTAATGGATTCTCTGCGATTCGTTTGTTTTGTTCTTTCTGTATTTACAAAGCAGTGTGAAAACAAATGCTTTTCAATTATTACATATATGTACTATTCATAAAGGCGAACGAGTGACCCTTGTTCACAACAAAGATTACGACGTTTGGATTCGTTCGACTCTTGACAATATAATTATGAATTAAGTAGTTTTATTTAATTATCAGTCGAACGAAGCAGGTCTTAACTCTGGATAATTATCAATTATTTATTCAAGGACTGTGTGAAAAAAGTTTATTAATAATCCAACTACCACATTTGAATTTTAGTGCTTGAATATTTATGCGTGGTGACCTAAATTGATAATGAATTAAAATGGTGAATTACATTGTCGAAAATAATGTTTAAATGTTCAAATTTGGTAGCTGAAAAGGACGCAACTGCGGTGCTTTTGACAAAACAATGCAATTTACAATCGACATGCACTTACCTGCATTAGAAACTCGAAGGTAAAATCACGCAGACTATCTGCGACGGTAAGAACAACACCGATGTAATAAAACCATGTAACCTTAAAAATTCCTACGAAACGGTAAAATCATTGTATTTTTTTTCACATCATTCAATTTTCGTTGAAAAGCTGAAAGGGACTAGCGCCCACCCCTCGTAACCGACAGAGCCCCCGTCCCCCCGCACTGGCGCCACCACTCGGACCTGCATTGACAGGTAGAACGGCGAACGCATGCATTTTTTACACAACCGACTCAGTCAAGCGCCTTGCGTCGTGCCAGGGACACGTATTTCTCGCCAGTCGTTTCGTTATATATTTGACACAAAAACTACGCGACCGAACGCTTCAATACAGTATAATAATAACTTTGCGTTTATTCTTGTCAGTGGTGTTGTATTGTGCTTTTGTATTAGTACAGAAACTAAATAAATACATTTAGAATAGTTCTTCTGAGCGATAAATAAGTTTTAATGTGTTCGAAAAGTGCTCTACGTTTCTCGCGTGCATATATCAGTTAACTTAAATCAATGATCTAAATACTTTACTTCGTTTGCCGCATAAGTTATTGGCAACAAAAAACTGTAATTGTGTATCCGTGTGTTTTTTTTATATACGGAAAAGCTATTCTGTCATCTTATCGTAATATGGTAACTCAATTTAACGAGTGGATTACTACTAACATAGTTGTGGGGTGATTTCTTTCGAAATGAAAATCAACAGCAATGAGATGTACGCACCTTTTTTCACGGGTGAGAAAAAAATTTAATGAGTTTTATTATTCACAAATAATTGTATTACAATTTACAAAAGAACATTGCCATAACAATTACAGTTCTACTTTTAATTTGTTCACTGTCAGTTCTTAGTGGGAAGGCAATTTATTTAAATAAATAAAAACATTATTTTTACATAAAATATTATTCTACAATGTTTATACTCAATTATATCGCGATTATGGCGTAATTATGGAGATATAATTGTGTAACACCAATGCATGCTATAGACATTATCCTTTTATTATATAGATTTAAAGCATGTCCTCTAGTGTCGTACGTTGAGGACAAGACCGAAGATGGCAAACTTTCAGTATAATTAATTCTTGCCATAAGTCATAGTTTGTAATTTCAATCGAAGCAGTGCAATATTTATCACACAAAACGTTGCACTATGTTCTGGTAAATTTCCTAAACACATTTAACACTATTTAAATAAATATGTACGGTTTCACATTATCTACTATCAACGAGTATGATTGGCAATAATATGGTTAGGTTTTGTCCTAAGCGCCGGCCAATAATGCTATCTTGTCTCGATGCCACCCTATAAAATGTCCAGTTAGTCTCCCGGCTGCTTTACTGTTGAACTAGTCTTTAGCTATGATTTATGATGAGTGACATATCACTACATCTGAAAGAAAGTTAGGATAACGGGTGCACATACCATCTACATATATTCACTGCAAAATAGAAGGTATAAGTAGTTTCATGAACTTATCAATGATCTGTTTGTGGACAGTCAGACTGAAGATATATATGTAGATACTAGTCCATGCAAACCATTATCAGACTGATTTCACCAGACTTTACTTATATCAATTATTGTAAATACAATCTAAAAATCCTCTGATTTGTAGATAACAGCCCGTTGATTACACGTCAATTGATGAAAATTAATTAGTTGGAATATTAAAACGAATATAACTCATATAGTATTTTTTAAATAAATTAATAAAAATATACACTTTAATAAAGATCAAGGCTGGTTTCGCTCACGCGAACATTTTAATATAGTCACCGCTTGAAAATGTTTGCGAGACAAACTTCGCAAAATATGACTTTTCAGGAAGAAGTGTCAGTTAACACTTTAAAAGTTATATAAGTAGGTCTAACATGGTTTTTTTTTAAGTAAAAAGAAAACAGGTACACGATTAATACTGATTAAAACTTTATAATTTTTTCAAAATGAGTATTTCAAACAGAAATGTGTACTTCCAAGGAAATTAAAATACCTATATCCAACAATAATTTGATACAATTTGAGTCCCTATTAAATATCTTCTAATTTGTAATTCTCGAGAATACATTGTTACCGATGTAATTTGACTCGATATTTAAGTCGATATGACTTGATCAATATCCGGTTATTGATCTTCACTGAAAAAACAAATCGTCATCTTTAACACCGTATTAATAATAGCAAAAAGCTTCCTTATCCTATGAACTGGATTGACGACTTTTCCGTAGCAGACGATCTAAATGATTTGAAAAAAGCCGATTCCGTCAAGAAAGATACCCTTCTTTGATCGATTTAGTGATATCGCTGCGCTGAAATAAATACACGCGACGACTCCCTTGAATAGGCGCCAGACGTATTAATTCACGCGTCAGATGAAACAGAAGTGAGCGGACGATTCCGGAAGTTATCTACCAATAGAAAATAACTGTTCAATTAAAGTTGTAAAATCTTCTTTGTGGTAAGCCGTAGTCTATGAATCCGCACTTCATCATTTTCTTGTCTATTCTACGTTTTCTTTTTTTAAAACTAAATAAATAAGAAGACGATAAACGTCAAAACAAATATTCTAAGCAATTTAACATAGCCCATGTTTCATTTTCCAGAACATTAATAAGTATAGTAGTTGATGTTTTACTTAGGACAGCAGAATATTACAATATTATCTGTTTTGGCTTCATGATTGACAGTGGACCACAGGATAACAATTGTCCATGCTGTCATACATTGTTGGTTACCCGTTATTTGGTGTTCGGCTATAATAATTATATTACTCTATTAAAAACAAAACTACGGATTTCGTTTTCCGAGTTAAGATCGTCTTTGTATATTGCCTTTGACTTGGACAGATATTGACTAGGAAATTTGATTTTTCCATCACACTAAAACATCTTACGCATTTATTTGTAATAATAATGTTACATCAATTTTCAACGTATGGCATATAATTCGTTATTTTGTACTCACTTGGTTTTTCTAAAGAATAATGTTTATTGTAATCATTATTAATGCTTCAATTTTGTATCACAATTCTAGCAAATCGTCATACATAATAATTTATTGTTTAAGTAATAAATTACTATTTGTTATTCTTGTTATAGATAAACCGAGGTTTATATCAATTATTTGCCGCGATGTTTTTAATATTTTTTCATTATTTGTATTCATGACAAAATCAAATCAGACGAGACGCTAGTGGCCTCTATGTTTTACATGCAAAATTAACTATTTCGACTACCGCGTTTGTCTATTGCTCCGGCGATTAATCTGACGTTTTATTTTATTTACTCGTTATGCATTCAGAATTCAGATGTTTTCTATTACGAATATTGTGTTGAAAACAAGCTGCTTGCTTCAGTGTGTTTATGATTTATTTCATTTTATTGTGACTTGACTGAGATCAACGATCATAAATAACACAATACCCCTTCTGTGGTGTCTGCTTCTGAATAACGCGATTATGTTGTCCGCTCCATTATCACAATGATAGCCACAAAACGCCATTATATATTCCTAAAAGTTGACTCGGGGTCCTTTTGAGTCATTAAAAAATAAAGGAACGCGTGACAAATTGAATGCGCCGACAACCTAAACCCACGTTAGCGGGCTACTTAGCTTCAAGAATTACTTTTTATATCACGGCCTTGCAAAATTACGGGCATTTTTTATTGAATTGTTAATTTTAAAAATTTTCATGGTGGGTGACGGTTCACGCCAAAGCGCCGTAAAAATGACAATTCAAATAATTATATAAAATGAACGCTGATCATAAAGGTGACGTATTAGTAATTATATTAATTAATAACAACTATAAACGCACACGGCTCTCATAAGATTTATTTACATTTATTAAAAAAAAAAACACGATAAGAATAATAACTGCCCAAAAACTTAACCTCATTTACTTTTTTTATTTAATATTGATATGGTTAATATTTTTTGTATTATTCTAAATTGAGGAAACATGCTCAATCTGTTGTTTTGGAGTATCGTGGTTTGGTATCAGTCCACCGTTGAAATACTGGACAAGAAATCTTATTATAGTCATAACAGCATTAAAAACAAATATGAACACTTAAGGTAAATGTACTAGTAGTTGACCAATAGCAGATGCGGGATTGTTCTAAATTGTAAAGTTCAGACAAGTTAAGGCATCTGTGGTCGGAATGAGCCACTAACACATCACCATATAGCCAATGGAGTGCCAGGGTGGCCATTTGAAAACAACACCTAGTGAGGAAAGTGTAATATTTCAAATTTCTTGAGTGATAAATCTAGAAACGGTGTGTACCTTGTTCCTGAACCACCCATTGCTACTTGATTCAGCCAAGACTGGTGTGACAGAAAGCCATGGTGCAACTCTGACAGAAAGTTCACTATAAAGCTCCCTGATTAGACATAGTCAACTACTGGATTTTTCAATATGTGAGATGGTCAACTACTGAAACAGGAACATGGCTTTAAATAATTTAACACACCTTTTTTTAAACAGGCCCTTTCGTAATTTTTGTTACATAATATTAATTAAAACATGATCCAATATGAGTATACTTGCTTTGCCATCATTCGGTACAATGATAAACCTTAATCGTTATTTTTGTTGAAATTGTCTCTTAATTAAACAGTCAGCTACTGGTACATTTACCTTATTCTAAAATTCATTGCAATTTCCCTAGCTGGCAACCCTAAATTTGCCACGGAAATGTACATGAAGTCATTTATTATAATATAATAATTATTCTCTTTTACAACCTAATAATATTTTGAATTATAGTTAAAAGTTTTGACTATCCAAAATGTTTTACTTGTTCTAAATTCTTCAAGTCGTTTTTAATGGCCTCTTCCAATATAAAGAATGTTATTGAATAATAATGAACCCATGTAATAAACCCACAAACAAAATATACTCGAGAGAGAAAGAATGATGGGATAGACAGACCTGGGACTCGTGCTGATCCAACAATACCTCACCTGTTGCCGGACCCCGTACCTGCGGCAGATGTGGCTCTCCCCGTGAAAGCTGACCGATCGGACACGCTTTTTTATATTTCGACCATTCCGTACGAAAGCACGAATAAATTTTAAACTAATTTATTTTACTTCATATCTGTCATTTTATCTTGTGCTAATTACTGCCTATGCTAAGTTTACTTTAATAAACAATATCGATTCATAGGTTTTTACAATGACGCATCAATAACGCAACCCGGAGACAAACAAGATTAATAACATGCACGCCTTACTGTATTTTACAAAAATATATGACTATAATACACCTGTATGTATTGTTATGTTCATTATATGTATTTAAATACTCTGATATGCTGAGTTTAATACATCTTTCTATTTTTTTGCGAAACGGTTATTCAAGGAGACAATTTATAAAAGATACTTGTAAAAAAAACAATAATGCGTTCGAACCGAAATCTATAAATTGATGGAAAATCAATTTACAAAACTGCTCATCATCGAACTCGAACCTATGAGCATCGCAACCGAAGTCAACGAAATTAACCACTCAAACACGACCCCGATAATTATCGGATAAATATCCTGTACTTCTGTTAATTTTGTATTGAATATATCTTTAAAAGGCAAAACATAACAATATCGTTATGTTTCACGAAATTGAAAATCCAATTATGATACATGTCTAATTTAAATACGATTTCTACATTATCCCGTTATAAAACTCGATCTAATTCCACTATAGACTTATTTCGATAGTTCAGCAGTCACCTATCAAAAATAGGATTATTCCATCATTTTCGATATTTGTTTTGTATTTCCCTTTGGCTGTTGAAGAATCTTTCCCAGTGTTTCTTATCTCAGGAATGATGCTATCGCCGTCCCCTTTTTTCATCTGTTATATCCCGTATGTGCATTTCGGTTGCACATTTTGACCCTTTGCTTGCCTAAAATGACTGTAGTGAGGATAAGTGTATTTACAACAGTTGAATTTTCGGAAATAGATACAAGTTGGTTTTTCCCACCACCACCCGTTGTGTATATGCAGCCAATGTTTCATGGAGGCCTTTCACAACACTATCGACTTAGAAAAAGGAATTTATCCCTCACATTCATGGCCCGAGCAGATCTGCACGGGACTGATTTTGAACCGTGCACTGAAGTGCTTTGGAAATAGATACAATTAAACTCCAATTAATTAATTAAGTAATTTGGAATCTACTTATTACGAAACGATTTATTGATTCATTTACTAATAAATAAATTAAAAGAAGCCACTTTAAAGATTTTCTTATTACACGTTTCATAAATGATTTTTAATTTGTCCCCAGGAAAATTTAAATGCATATAGCAAAGCAATACAATACCAGTTAAGCGCGTGCTATCCGTTATTTAAACTGTATAAAATAAACACTTACATTTTATTTATTATCTGTATAAGTATAATATGTATGCTACATAGAAATGATTTCGTTCGCCGTCTAAAACTAGTCCCACTAGAACTGTCATTTCGTGTGTGATTTTGAATCACGCTTTGAATTAATTATTATAAATATGTTTTCATGCCAAAGCTATAACCGTATAATACATTATATACTTAATTTGACATTTTATATTATAGAAACCAACGTGAAAGTGCTTTGCAGATAAATTTCAATACTTTAATCGGTTAGTATGCTCACAAGCCATTATTATGCGGGCTCCCGCTGTAACAATATACATATTGCCAACAAGAAACAATGCATAATTATTGTGTTTATGCGTTTTTTGAAATAACTTATATATAAAACCGAAACGGCGTATGTATGTATGTGGGTCTGTAATTCCCTTTTGCATTGTTGTTTTGCAAGTTGCCATAAAAACGAATATGAAAGAAAATATGTTTGAATTTTTATCGGCGAAGACATTTAGTCAAAATGTAATAAATTAGTCTTCTACCAACGTTTTCCCGGCTTTTATTAATATAATAATGTTTATTATTTACGTGAAGGTATTATTTGACATTTCTTTGACAGCAAATTAGATTTTTTCCTTGAATTTGGACATTTTAATGGGCGAGAATGGGGTTGTCGTCAAATTAAATAAAGTTTGTGATTTTATTTTAATTCTATTTTGGATGTTAAATTTTGTGATATAATTATGTCGAATGATATAACATTAGATAATTATTGGTCGCTTAGTCCGAGCGACGCCGGGTAGCAATACTAGTAATATATATTTCTTGATGTATCCTGTGCTCGCAGTGAATGGGTTAGGTTCTTTGGAATAGTATGTATTTGTACACAAAGAAGCCGTCGACGTTCTCCAAGACATAATAGCCTTTATTTCCATTGTACACAAAGCAGATTATGAGAAACAAACAAACATGGCGGCGGTAGCTCGCTGGCGGCTTTAAAAAATCATTTTTATTCTGATGCAGGGTCGTCAGCAATACCATGTAGTAAGATAAACGTTCATTTGGGGGCTTCAAATCATCTTTTGCAAAGTACGATTCACTAGAAATATTATTGATATAGAACAAAATATCCCAAATTATTCCAAAATCTATTTATCTTTTACCAATTTAAATACTGGTAGCGAAGATCCTGACAGTTGATAAACCATAAGCAATAAAATGTATTTCCTCATAGCGTTGTTTCCACTATGAATAGCATCAAATTTATAACACGCAATTAACAAGAACGTATCGGCAAAATAGTTTGAGAATGAGAATAAAATGACGGGGCTAGGATGGGACTAATAGTTAGCTAATCGCTCTTGTATGCGCCCCGTATTATGAAAGAATTCAACACAGATATCTATGCATTTGAATAGTAATCCATAAATCGATTTATGGAATTGTCCGTAAAGGTATTTGAAGCTGTAGGTAGACACCTCAACTTGAACGTGTGCCGTAAAGCGTTGAATACTCGGCTACAGGACCGGAAAATATTGTTTATCTTAACACTACAATAACAACAGTTGCTACAATCTGCGTGCTAGTAATGGATTTTATTCGATGTTTAAAAATTATGGACAACGTGATACATTATATAGATTTGCGTAATGGCAACCCTAATAATTCAGGAACAGACAAAACGCAATTCGTGAGGTTATGTTCCTTCTCTCTCTCTCCTTCAGGACCGCCTTTCTGATGTTCGTAAACTTAGTTTCTCAGAACCAAGCCGTAAAATGATGTTCGGGTTTCTCGTTGCCCCAGCAAAGCCAACTCTGGAGTCTAATTAATTCTTAATTAATTTAAATGGTCCGTCGCAGGCTAGCCGTTATTTTTTTTTGTCAATCCATTCAATTCCAATTCACCATCGATTTGTATGCAGCCATCGTTTTGACAGAACAAAAAATATAGCGGGAATGTAACCGTAAGACAATTTTTTTGCGAAATGAATTCGTCGATAATTTTATTTGTTTAATTGATAATCATGTCTGCATAATATTTCCATTCGTAATAGTTTTTGCCGTATAATATTCGACGATAAGCTTCGACCGTCAACATATTGTTATTTATTTTTCGCATGGTTATTCATAATATGATATCATTTTAAGTATTTTTTTCATTTATAACGTGATATTCTCGCACATTGTTACCCTATTTTATGGAAGGTGAAATGGAAAACGAAAACATAAATTTCCAGCTACGAATCAAATTATAACGTGTGTAAATTACCTTTTATGACGGTGGAAAAAAAATATTCTTAGAAACCACTTATCTGTTTTAGCGTTTTAACCAGGGCTGTGGAGTCGGGGCTTTTTGGCCGGAGTCGGAAATTTTGAAAAGTTTGAACTTTTTATTTTTGCATATAATATGTCAAATTTGGCTATTGGCCGCATTGGTAGGGTAGATATTTAATTGAATACACATCAATAGGAAAAATAGGCAAAAAAAAAGTGACGATATTCAACTTTTTTTTAGTCGGAGTTGTGTTTTTGGTCAATGTCGGAGTCGAACTTTTTTTTACCGACTCCACAGCCTTGGTTTTAACTAACCAGAAGTATATAACGTTACATTTATCTAAATGCATTTGGGGCAAACCTTTGGAGACCTCTATGAAAAGAATCACGGGCAAAGCAGACATTGTTTCATGTCACTGACAAAATGATTTTATATATTCAATGTTTTACTTTATAAAACGAAGAGGTAATTAACCAATTTTATTGGTTTTAAGATGGTATTGGCGATATAAGAATTTAACGGAAGATAACTAATTTATCTATTCAAAATATGTAATAATATTTTCCGTCAAAGTTGGTTGTTGAAAACTTATTGAATGATTTGTGTATGAAGCAATATAAGTTTACATCAGCTGTAATTATTATTCTTCTCGGCAAAGGCTAGGTATTATTTAGTTATGCTCGCCTATCGACACAGACATCTTTTTCTGCACTCCAACTTTATTATATCCTTTCCCAGACCTCTAATAATAAAACAGGCCGCATAAATTATTCGACATGTTGGCAACATTATTTTATATCATCTATTACTGCATTTTTCTATCCCTATCATAATAATTCTAGAGTGAAAAATCGTTCAGTTATAAAATAATAACACTTTTAAGCTCGTAAATTTTTGATGAAAAGCTATAATAAAAAAAAAAAATCGTTACAAATCGGACCGGTTTCGTTTTATCACGAAGATTTTTTTTTTTAATGATGATAGATTTCATAGATTTAGGTTTCACACGTTTTTGACTGTAATTTCACCTCTCCTCACTCTCACTGTAACATTTCGCTCCTCAATATTTTACTCACTCGAATAAATTATATTATGTATCATTTTATTATCTATTCACTGTACTCTGAGATTTACCACTCAAATGATGTAATTTGTCACGAAATAGTTACATTATAGATATATGAATATTGATTCGTGGCCACTTAATTGAATAAATTGGTTTGACAACAAGAAACCTCATCATTTGAAAGAACGGAAATTATTTTTCATATAAAAGAAGACATTTAAAATACGGATAACATTAAATTTCATTTATTATTTTCAGCGTACTACACATTCTACTGAGCAAGTTTATTTAGTTTATGAATTACTAGTATTCGAACCCGGCCTCGCTCGGACCAGTTTGGGGTTATGTTCACCTCGGCGCGTAAATTCAGACGGGCCAAGTTGAAACAACTGGCAACTTAATGACCAATAATGCAAAAGGGAATTACAGACCCACAGACATACATACGCCGTTTCGGTTTTATATATGTACTACTCGATACTCGAGTAATTGGAGTCTCTACACACACATTGATAACGAAACAAATTTACCGTCGAAACTTTCGCGAGCGAAATCAATTCGTTTGTTTGAACTTGCAACAACAATGCAAAAGGGAATTACAGACCCACATACTTACATACGCCGTTTCGGTTTTATATATAAGATGTATTCATTAAACACAAAGTTGTAACATTCATCTATCATGTCAGTGGCGTGATTATTGGGTGCATAACTACATTCACTCTTCATGTGGTTATATCTATTACTTGTGTAGGTACTGTGTTTTTGCGGGTAAATGTATATGATAAATTTCAAAAATATTCCTAACAAATGCATGGATCAACGGTTTAGCTTGTTAGGTTTTACCTTCATCTGATAAAATTAATTTGCTGAATGATATTTAATGTTGTAAATCACCATGGAATCCCTTACATATTTGGTCGTAGTGTGAGACAAATTAATTGTGCATTTTGCGGCTGGCATCCATTATTATTTAACCTCTCGAAAAACCGTTTAAGAAACGCTTATCTTCAAAAAATCTGTCATAAAATGGATATGAAACAATGTGGTTGCATTCCAAAGAGTTTCATATATAGAATTTGTTTTTTTATAATTTGAGCTTCTATTGTATATGTATTTACACCCAGTTTTAAAGATAAGTGAAGACAACAATCTATAGAAATAATTTTCGTGGGTACTAAAGAATATAGAATGCATTTTTTATTATACGAATAATTGAATGGACAGCAAACCAAAGCGATACAGAGACCTTAATGGGATACGGTACCTCCATAAAAATAATTTATCTCCTGTCTGACTGCAATAAAAAGGGTTAAAAACCGAAGCTCCGCCAGGTGAACTGCCGAATCAAGTTTCGCCCGCAGATCTGTAGCCATCCTCCGTAAGTTATCTTGAAATTCATATGCACCACCCGTCGTGATTGTCGTAAATGTTTGAACAGACTTAACGAACCTACAATTATTATTTATTTTACCATGTTCTCAGATGATTGCTAATAAAATTGAGCTTTTTATTTTATAGCAACACCGCCGCGGCATTCATTTAAAATTGTTCGAATTTTAAATAATAAAGTCATAATGATGTTTGAGGCATATTGCAATATTATGACATGTTGAATTTCGAATTCATTCAATTAGCTACGGAAATTTCATATTGTGAATCATCGAAAAAACCAACATCATGTCTTACAATTCGTCCCGTTTTAGTCGAGATCATCCAGAGTCTTGGCTAGTTTTAAAAATAAAACGAACTTAATTTCACCCCATACATTCTATAAATATAACGAATACAAAACGGGCATAAATATGGCAGCCGCTGTTTTAATGACATATAAATTAACTCGTTTCATTTTATTAATCTAATGAGATTGTGTAGATAGTGTACGACAACATGTTACCATTCTTTATCTTGCCATCAAAAAGAATTCAATTAGAAACGATGAATTTGAAGTTGTATTAAAAAAACGATTGTAGAAGGATAAAATGAATTTCATGACCGCCCGCTAGGAAGCGCGCCGCATTCTACTGTTTCAAGTTGAACCCTTTTTATACTTTTTTTTTCTCGTACGAAAGTCGACTATTCAGTGGCGTTTCACGATTTCAACGTATGTAATTATTTACAGATGAATCAATCAATAGTATGCCTATTTCTATTCCCATCCACTAGAAGTATAGAAGTATTGTAGTTGAACATAACAACTTTTTTTGAGATTGTGGAAAGATTTTGATTTTTTTTAGCTTCATGTATTAAAACTAAATAAAAAAATCGTACGATAAAAACTATCATACGATTTATACATTGCTAAACGATCTTATATTATAAAGGTGTCAACAAAACCACATCTGTCATTTCTTTCGTTCCAATTCTCGATCTCAATCACACAAACCTTCCGTGGCAAAAAATATTATTAAAAAGAACACCCCAAAACTAAAATACTCTAATTTGAATCGTTTGAATTTTGTACTAATCCATAAGTTTTATCGCTATGGGTGTACTTGAACTAACATCAACTTGAAATTGAACTGACGTCAGTTCAAGTACATCCGTGCACTTGAAATCTCTGAAAGACGAAACCCGGGTCGTTAACGACAAAACTTATAAAAGAGCACAAAATTCAAACGATTCAAATTTGATATTGAAATTCTATCATGCACCCTCAGTCGAAATACTTAATTATAAAATACTCCAATTTTAGTTTTGTTTGTCTAATTAACTATCATTGTTGCAATTATGATATCCTACAAGAAATATTGCTTAAATTTCGACATGAACTATATTACACTGAGTTTAAAAAATAACACCACGCCACTGTCGATAAATAACCCACACAATGGACTTTTATTTGACTTGGGCTGACTTGTTGATTTTCGATAAAGAATGGACGGGCAATGTCGTCGTTTTGTGGTTATTTTTCTTTTTATAGTGACCCTAAACTTGGCAGTGTATCCTTTGATGTGTTTATTTTATTGGTTTTCTTTTGAAAGCTTTGCGCCCACTTAGCATTCGGGATTTTTTTGCTCAACTGCGCACACTATTTTTATAATGAATAGATCAACCGATGTGACTCATTAGCACTTACAGTTAGTCAGCGTCAGAAATAATCAAAATTGATATTTATCATTTCTGAATACTTTGCATTTCTTAAATTATAACGAGCCGAAATTTAAATATAGTCTTTATCTTCGTTGTACTTAATTATTTGATAAATATGGCCACACTTTAAGGCCCATGGGCTATATAAGGTTAATTGCGGATGTAAACAAGAAATGATAATAGGTACTGAAAAAAGGCGAAGAATTTAAAGCCGAATAAAATACTTAGATTTTACTAAAATGTTCAGTACCCATTCAGTATGTTCCCTAGAGTTCCATAGAGGTTAGCTGCGCTGAAAATTCAAAGACAGCAGGCCAATCCAACAAATGCGCGACATTATTTTAATTATCAAATTCAGTGGACATGCTTCATCAGGAGGCCATGTGCTCCAATAAATACTAAATATTAATAAAATGTTCATTTACTTTATGCTTCTCTATTGTGTGGATCTTTAGAATATTTTAAGCCATATTTATTTATCTAGATGTTAAATTTATCAAATATTGGAGTGAGAGCCGCCAACCTGGGAGGAGAGCACGGTGTTTTCAAGCTACGCAGCTTAGAGGGAACACTGCCCACCATTTTAGAGAAACCAAAAAAAATATTTTTAATCTTTTTGATCGAAATCCAGATTTTTTTAAATATGTTTACCTCAGAATTATTATTTTTGAGCTCTCGGATTAAAAATACTTCTTCTGTGCTATCGAATCGAATTCAAACATGCCAGAAAGTAAAGTAGTATCACCGTTAAACTTATTCTCTCAATTGTAACCACCTACTGTATTTCCGACCATTATTAACGTGGATTTTTAATTTGTTTCCAGGCGAGGCAGGTGGAAAGAACGTACGATGTTACTGCAATATGCCAGCATGTGTGATGACAGGTTACATGTGCAAATCACCAGCTGGAGGATGCTTTTCAGAGCTTCTTACAGACGTCAGGAGAGCGCGACATGGTTGCGTGGAAGCTGTCACAGACGATCCTACCAGGTGAGACGAATGATTATTTCATGATTTGTCCACGAACATATACCTCCATAATACTTGGAACTGTATCCAAAGTTATAAATGTCGGTGATAATGTCATCTCTTGCCATTCACATAAATCTGATCCAGAAAACGTAACGTTTATAGAACGAAACTTTTTGTATTCAAACTATCTTAAAAGAAAGCTTGAACAAATGACAACACCTAAATGTTCCAGATTTGAATAATTTTGGCCAACATTCTACACATTGATTTATTAATTCGATAGATGCCTCATGTTAATACATAGTCTTAAGCTAAGTACTGAACATATCTTAATATTTTAACGACGCCAAAAATCAACTGCGATGCCGTCGCAAAATAAATAAAACAGCAAATTTGTAACAATAAAAGTTGCATTATTATTAAGAAATAAACTATTCAAAATTGATTCTTTTTTTAACCCGCTGGGGTTTATAACAACTTTATGCGTTAAATTTATGTTTTATTGCCACATTCAAACATAGCTCCACAATACAAATAATTATATTCATAAATATTATCGTTATGTAAATTTGGGGACTAAATAAATATTTGCACATTGAAACCCAACTTTGTGATAATTATATTAATAATAATTAAATGATAATTGTAAATATTCCGAGGAATATTATTATCAATTTATGCAAATAAATCATCATAAAATAACTGACATTCTGATAAGCATGCCTGAGTGTCCATTGGAATCGCTTTTTCGGTTATTAAAGGATTCCAAGTCTCGAGTATGAACTGGAACTAAAGACAGAAAATAGGCTAATGTTTTTTAGGAAAATAGATAAAACTCGATAATTCACACTTTCTGCGCAACGTGCGCAAGCGCTGTGTCGTGCTGTGCGTTTCCCACAGACATTTATATATAAATACATACAGCTAGAAACACAGAATATATTTTGACTAAAATTCATTCTTTGTGGTTTATATATATCCAATTAAGTATGTAACGTCACGCTTTTTAAAATGTTTTGAATGATGCATAATTTTTCGCTGTATACGCTTCATCAAGAACATATTATAAATTTAACAGTTACACAATAATTATTTTAGCATGAAATTTTATTATTTATACTATAATATTTTGATTGCTACATCGTCTTCTCCATAGGTTGAGTTTTGTCGTGATGTAGATAGATCTTTGTAGCTGGAGAAGCAGAAGGTTTGATGACCCACGGCTTCCATCGGAGATAACGTTAAAGGTCACCAAGTGATAAGAGAAGGGTCACGGGTGAATAAGGATGAGGTCATGACCCCTTCGTCTCTTTGTCTTTATCAGAAAACGTCAACTTTCTTTGAAAAGAAAACAATACTCTGACTTCGTGTTATGTCAATTAAGTATTTTTATTGCTTCGATATGCTCTCATTAGTTAGATAGTTCTTCAATAATAATTTGCAAAACGTTTTGCGATTCTATCTCGTTTCACAATATAATTATTTTCAGTTGATATTTTGTTCTTGCAGCTCAATTTTTTTTTTCTAAATAACTATTCATATATATTTACATGCACAATATTTTTTTACCAGAAAGAAATCAAAATATGGTTCAAAAAACACAATATCAATATAAATTAGAGGTCTGCACGGGTTCGGGTACACTTAAGTAGGTAGGGTAAGCTTTGGGTTCGGGCACGGGACTGGGTACACAAAAAATTTAAAATACATCGCGTTATTTCCTGATGTACACGCCATTGTGGTAAATCTAAATTACATACAAAAGTATTGTAAATTTTCGGATTCGGGCTGGGTCGGAAAATTTCGGGTGCGGGCCGGGTAGAACTTTAATTTTCGGCCCGTGCAGACTCTAATATGAATCGAAATACCTAAAATAAATAATTCAACATATTCATAGTATTTTTTTAATGTATTTACGGCACCATCTATCGTCAAGTTACGAAACTTGCATTTTTCAAATTGAATTATTTTTCCCTTACTATGTTTTTAATCAATGATAATAATAATCAAGTTTCGTTTATTTCTTAAACAATAAGGCGAGAGCCGGCTAGTCTCTATTATATTCTTTATTAATATTTATCACTTTGTAAAAGGACTATAACACTTGCTATTTACATAATGGTAATACCAGTTGCTCATGCGTAAATGGTGTCGCGGTAATGAATAAAACTAATTAATTTTATCTCAATGTATGTTTTTTTCGTTGACACCAGCTAACCTATCCCAAAAGTAGCTCGGCGTTATCTTGGCGCCGGCGAGCGCAGTACCATGACAAACTCGGGCCGAAAACTAAATGATAAATACACTTATTACAAAAACCCGGTATTTGATAACGTTTCAATTAGTTACACTGGCAACATTTTAACCGTTTGACGTCCGGTATATGATTAAAAAATACGCTGTCGGGTATTATTTTTAGAGAGGTGATATCGTTATCTAGAAAGTATAATGAAAATAAAATACAAACTGATTCTGCTGTTTATTTCCTTTTAATTGTCGAGGCATAAACCTAGAGAGAACGTAACATTATATTCTCTATGAATATTGAAAAAATACCGTTGATAATGATTTTAAATCTGTCATCCAAAGTAATTGCCAAAATAGATAAATTCTAATTTAAATGACACTTACGGTACACAGTATAATCTGTCCAAATATCAAACTGACGAAAAATTTAATATCTGAGGGTGTAACAAGCAAAAACGGTTTTACGGAAATTTTAAGCTATGAAATACTCAAATATATTTGATGCCAAAATGTATATATTTAACCTCCTCAACTGCTGTTGACACAAAAATTGACAGGACTCCATCAAAGTAAGGTTGTGTGCTTAGTTCCACAACGGTTAGCAAATCTATTAGAATTAATGAAGAACATAATGGATATAAAGTTAAAGTTTATAAAGCTATCAGCTTTGCACTTAATGCAGACAATAATATTATGTTTCTTAGATCTGACTCAATGTAAGATTCTGTTAAAATGTGATCATTGTGGGCTATGTAATATTTATTAATTAGCATATTTGAGTGAATAGAAACAAACTAAATTAAATAACTGAAATTTCAGTTACCGTTTTTGTTACCTCAATTTTGAATCGTCTGGTTATTAGTACCAATCTTTATATTCATATAAATATATCATAGTTGTTTACCATACAACTATTGATAGAAAAAAAATTGGATAAACTAAATATATAGATTTTATTCATCATCTGATTCTTGTATGCATTTATAATAATTATTTATTTTCATTCTTTCCAGGGATCATAAAGCAAAATGTATGAATTCACCAAGTGCTTCAAGCAGTGGACCTGGGGCAAGCGCCGCATTGAAATCAGGAGCTGGATCTCTGTTGCTTTGCTGTTTTAGAGACCTATGCAATCACGTAGATAATCCTAACTCAAGAACAAGGCTCAATGACAGTTTGGCAGGTAATATGTGTTTTTTTTTATTACTTTCCCTATTATAGAGTTTCTTGTTAACTTACACAATATTGACAAAATTTCATAGAGATGGAATTGTTTAAATTAATTACTAAAAGGTCATAGGGGCTGGGGTAAATATATCCTCCCCAGCATATATATGGATATAGTATGATTTATTTTTCAGTATTGCCTTTTCAATCTGTATTCCCCAACCACATACTTAAATAAGACGGACACAAAGCCAAGAATAGACAATAATTTCCAACTTCACTCTTTGAAGCCCATTTTTTTTAAAATTCTTATATACATTACTTAAAATATTTGAAAAAACATTTCCTTAAATTCACTTAAAACCTTATCATAATAGGATAATATTGTCATAACTATGATTGATATTCTAATGTTTATTGAAAATAAATAGTTCAAATAATAGCATAATACCAAAATAGATATCAAAATTATTTTTTAAAAATGTAATAAATAATACACAATAGGACATCTAAAATTCAAAAAAATCATGTGACTAAATTCTTATTCTTCTCTTTCAGGTGGTGGAAACTGGAGTGGGTTCAGTGGAATGGTGGGCGGTGGTATGATCTCAGGAGGATCCGGGGCTGTGGCTGCAGCCGGAAATGTCCCCGGAGATGGAGGAGCAGGCGATTTTTGGTTCCGAGTAGCCACCATCGCAGTGCCTATTTGTGGCGCAATTATCTTTTTTGGTCTCATCGGCTTGGCTGTAAGAATCCTCAGAAATGACGCTCTTCAATCATCCAATAAACTCAGGTGAGATCATTGTTATTGTATGATTACATTTCATTACAGTATGTGTTGGAGATAAAAAAAACAGCAGCTATTACTTATTTATAATAATATATTAAATTGGATGTTGAGAACGCATGTTCAACTGCATACTAAAAGATAGGTTCAGCATTGCATGTGTTAATAATGCTATAGTTTTTATAACTCAAAGAACTGTAATACTTTACATTAGTTGTTTATCGAAATCAATATCATTTTGAAGACCAAAGCTTCTTTAGTGAGAAATAGATAAATGCGGTTTTTTATGATTGTTCATGTCTCAATCATTCTTTGTCGTAATATTATTTGCAAAAACTTATGCAAACCATTCAGACTATTTTGGTAGTTAAACCATTTCACTAATTTTCAGTAATAAGTTTCAAATATTTGTACTCTATTTAGAGATTTGAATTTTTGATATGGCTCATTATCATTAATTTTCAATTTACTAATAGAAAATTCTTATTATTTCAGTGCAACATATATGCCTCACGCATCTGATCACGGACCGATGGAGCAGCCCCTGATGAAGAAGTCACCGATGTCATTACCTTTGCACAACGGACAAGCGACGGCGCCTTTGCTTTTGTGCCACGCAAATGTCACACGACCTTATGACACATCCGGCAGGGACCGCGGTCTGAGCTCAGTGAAGAACGAAGCCAACGCCAAGATGAACTTGGCAGGCGACAGCAGAGAGGGTTCCTATGATATAATTATGCAACAGTGTTTGCAACCGCCGTCGGATCAACCGGTTCCACTCCACAAGCCGACAAATACAGACCTGATCAACAGAGATGTAAATATAAATATGCCCGAAGTGGAAGATGATAAAACTGAAGACAAACTTTATAATAAAGAAACAATTTTATATTGGGGGAAAATCGGGGCTTCGAACACTGTAAATCAGTGTCCGCAATAACAAGTTATGTTTGTACTATACTGAAAGTGATAATAGGTGCTTTGGGGAATTTATAAAGAGTTGGAATATTTGGTTGTTCTTGTGAAATCCTGTGATTGAATGGTTTTGAAATGCGTCATTATACTAAAATTGTCCCCATGTCTCAAATAGTCATTGCTGTTTTAAAATAGTTAGCGGAACGAAACACATGTTTGATGTGTTCATTAATCCTATGATTCATTTTCATTATCAATATATGACCCGTTAATTTATTGGTTATGTGAAACAAAGTTTCTGTCAAGTAGAAAAAATCGGTCTGCATGATTTTAGATCTTCTTATTATTTTTAATACCAAAGGATTTATGAAATATGATATCATTTGGTGACTTTAATAGATAACTGCATATCCATTTGGTATGTGTCTAATTTTGAAGTGTTGAGGTGATTAAAAATTTATTTATAAGAAGATATAAGAGATGCAGCTTTGATTTTTTACACTAATCGAAAGAAATTAATGAAAATTATTAAAACCTCAAAATAAATGGAAATTTCAAATATTCTATCTGTGCTTAATGGGTGCAGATTAATTGTCAAAATGAAATTAATAATGCAACTTGAATTAAATATTAAACTCATCATCATTCAATCTAAATTACTCGAGTATATAAATATATTATCTAGTATTAAAACTTGTTAAGCAATTAAAAACTTCCTATACATTCTTCATTGTCTCCTGTAACAGCCAAATTTTGATGAGTCAAAAACGCCCCATGCAATCCAATATTAAACTTTTGTATTTTTTATACAACTTTGTATATTTTCTATTAGAATTAAATATCGACTGATAATTGTGATTGTTAACCACACATTTTGAATTATATTATTTTAGATATATTTGTACATAATACAATACTGTAATAAATTGTATATAGATAATATTAACAGGAGAGCAATATTAATTACGGAAATACGATCCTGTATTATTTATTTTTAGGCATACCCATATTTCAAACATTGAATGAATTTTCCTGCTGTTTGATTATTTAGAATAAGCCAAGAAGTTGTTTTCAAAAGTCAGCATGAAAGATTTACTTATACATATGTTGTTTATTTTAGCAAATTTAACAAACTTCACACTATTTTGTAATAATGACATTGTTTAATAAATCACATTCTTGGGCTTTTTATAAATATATACTTCAAGTTTTTATTGAATTTTAAATGCTGATTCATTTATCAATTAATCTGATTGAAATAAATGTGTAAAAAATGTAGATATATAAATATAAACCAAATTAGTTTTATAAACACCCTGCTGTTTTGGTGCTTTTGCATAATTCTTGTGATGGTGTCATTCTATTGCATTAAATAAATTTATGTTCCAAACTCACACATACAAAAAATGGATATATTTACCATAAATAATATTATTAAATCAATACTAATGCTACGAAAACTGCCATGATAATTTCCACTTTTTCTATTGATTAGATAGACTCAACTTAGCCTCTGATCCATGAGCTCCTCATTCCAATATCAAAATTATAAAATAATAATTGTCAGCAACAAAAAAAAATTGTGATCTAACATGACATGTTTTCATTATTCAAATATAACTAAACTTTTTATCTATCATCCAGCAGCATGAGCTTATGATTAATGATGATTGACAGTTAGGAGACACCTGGTTGACAATGATAGATGGTGTTAACATGTCAAAGAATTAAAAATTTAAATATGATAAGGATGCTGTTTTGCAATTAATTGGGATTTTTCTGTACTGGTTTTTCATGTCTTAAGAGGTAGTTCATAAATCAACTCTCTTTTTCATTTTTGAAAAACTTGTCATAGATTATTCTCAGAAAAAATCGGTATATTTTGCCGTCACATTTTCTACAATCCCTCTGTCAAAAATCATTTCACTACCACTATAATATGAATGGCATCTAACTATTTTATTGAATTAATATTAATAATTATACCGGTTCTGCGTTTTCTACCCAAATCTCAAAAATAGTTTTACTTCTTTTGTTTATCCGCATTTCAATGTAGTAGAATCTCGATATGTGTTGGTCCAAAATGATCTCATTATAAAGTTACAGCGTTGTAACTTACTAGATTTGTTTACTTTATAATTAAAAGAGAATAAAAATACTCTTAATAATTAATGTAAATAGTCTTTACTTGTGTTAATAATATATATTTATCCAGCGTTTAAAAATTTAGTGAAATCAGTGTGTTTATAAATAATAATTAGTTAAGTCTTCTCAAAATACGTGCTGTAGTCCAAATATTACTCATTGTAATGCCTGCTGCAGGCCATTTGCAAAGACAATTTAAATTTTATGTACATGCTTTTAGTAAACGGATGTACCGGTTTTCCATAAAACGATAACTTCCTAAATATGTCAATTATGCTTAAATAAGGACTACTCCAACTAATTATGCCGATAAAATTAAACTGTCCATGCTTTTTAAATTAAAAATATAAATCCCTACCTATATGGCAAATGCAGATATATTATGTTAGTTGTCGTAAAGTTTGGAATTCAAACATTAAATGAATTCCTTCTATAGAACATGTCCAATATAGATTTGTCATTAAGAATAATATTAAATAACAACCAATATTACTGACATTGAAACGTGTCTGATGTGAAATGAGAATAATCACTCTGTCTGCTTTCACACAAAGAGGTGTGGATTTAAATGTATTTTTCAATACAGTGGAACTCTTATTGTTTTGAATTAAGTAGTTATCAAATTTATGTAACTGAAACATTATTTCCTTTTCTTTTTTATTATTGAAAATGTTCTATTCATGAGCAAAACTGGTTGTGACCACCATTGAAGACACAGTCTTTCCACCGAAAAAATAATATGAAAAACTTACACATTCCTTGATTATTTACAAGTAGATAAGTAAGTTCTAACATCTGTCATTATTGTCTATGACACATTCTCAAAATTGTGCCTAAAGGCCACCGTGATTAAAGGAACAAAATTGACAATTGAAGATTCCACTGTATTATTGAAAAAGTATCAATAACAATGCAGCATATTTTCGGAAACTCCAATACTTTGATGTTGTTAGAAAAGTTTCTAAACAAATTCTGTCAATTTTTATAAAAGAAAAACTATTAGATAGTAGAAAATTATTTAATGAGACCTGCTGCGTGCCTTGTACAATAATGTAGAATTATACAATGGTCAGCAACATATGCAGGCAACTTGAGTGATAAACCGATATGAATCTTTGGAAAGGGGTATCTTCGTATTTTAAAAGGCATTAATTATAATGGTTCGAATACTAAAATATCTATTTAAAAATTTTTTATTCTATATTTGTCTATTCCTATATTGTCTATATATATTGAATTAAATGCCGGAATTTGTAAATAATGAAAATAATCATGTCACCCTTTGTATTGTTAGTTTTGAGATGAAAACTATTTTTACTACAAGAGCATTATGTTATTGTTATCAATTATCTTATACTATTTATATTACTGTGAATAAATGCTACTTGAAAATTAACAATTCTTTTTATTGTTTCCAATATTTTCATGGTGATTAAATAACAAGGTAACATATTGGTAGAATAACATATTAATGCCAAATATTTTTTAAAATTTAAAAAAAAATAAAAATAAATAAAAAATTGCGCATGGTAATAAAATCATGCAAAAATTATCATTGGTTTTTCACTGATAATCTTTACAGTGAGATCACCTGAAATTCTTTTCCACATTTGAAATTCTTACCTGACCAAATAATTTGAATCAAGTTTTGAACGTATCTATATGTTCAATCAATCACCAGTTAAGTGATTCCATTAATCATTTTAAATGTACCTTTAAGCACATTGTCTCCTATGAGTATTCTGTGAAAGGAATATCTTTATATCTTTGTATTATATTATGATAACACAAGGCAGTAATATAAAAATATGCTGTATTTGAATAGAAGTTTGGAAGAAATCAATCTTACGAATTCGAACTGAGCAAAAATTCCATTTTTGCACATATCTGGATCAGTCAATACATATTATTGAGTACAGGTAAAATGGGGTGAATAGACAAAAACAAGGATTGAACTTTAGCACAACTTTACTAAGTATCCAACGTATTTTTTACTATTTATATATAATTCTTTACAATGACTATACTACTATCTCTTGAATGACCCTTATAAACCGAAGTTTATAAGGGGTCAAAAAGTAAGGATGCACAGGCATCGAACTTAAACACTTTGTTTCAATTTTAGCCAGTCATTTAATTGGTTTGGTGTTGTCATTCGAGAGATAGTAGTATAGTCATTGTAAAGAATTATATATAAATACTTAAAGATACATTGGACAAATAGTGATAAATAGCTGGTGGGCAGCTATATATTATAGAATACAAGACAAGCAGTGATTTTGCTATCCCCCTTCAGCTGTATTACTTTCCAATTACAAACAAACAATTGAAGTGTGGGTCACTCATGGATGATGGTATTTTACATGTCCACTGCTACTTGATTAAGTAATTGTTGAGATGTTACCTTAGGCTCTCATCCAGCAATATTAAAATAAAGTGTACATTTTCAATAACGAGCCATTTTTATTGCCTACCTTGGTAAAAAGACTGCTTAGCCTTGATTATTAACTACACAATATAGGTGGGAGAAATTCCCAAATCTTTTCATATTTAATAGAGCTTACCAAGCAGAGGTGACATCATGACATATGGTTTGTGTAAGGCAAGTATTGGGTCACTAAAGTTGTAAAAGATTCCACAGATAAGAACTAAAAATATCCCTCCTTGATTGTATTATCCAAAATTGTTCTGCACAAGTTTTCAAACAGAAACTAAACAGGACCACAACAAAGCTAGTGCGCAAAATCACCAGTCCAATGATTTTTATTTTTTTCATATTTGCTCCCTATTCAGAACATATGGTGGCCACAAGGTTCCTCCAAGATGTTGTCACCTGCCTACTTCCTTGCTTACTCTCAGGTCATTCTGGCGTCCCGTAGGTCCACCGACTGCATCCTATGGATGGACATCAGCGACCTACCAGAGTGACAGAAATTATCTGGTTGATAGAAAATACAGGCAGGATTCAGGCTCCCCTGAGGCATCAGCAGCACATGTCCAAGCCAGGTTAATCATCGCCTTTTTATTTTGGACGTAATAAGGGTTGGTTTATCCACTCTCCTTACCTCTCAGTTCTTCACAAAGTCGAACCTTCGAACTCCTAATATTCATCGCAAGAGTCTGTTTCCGAAGCACAACATACAGTTACCCAGTGCTTTTGTAATGTGTCATGACTCTCAACCGTAAAGCTGCACAGTCAGTATGCATGCATTGAAAAAGTGTCACTTGGTTCGGACGAGTCCAATGAATGCCACAGAATAAAACAAATATTTGAAATCTTGTAAGGTTTATTTACTACTTATTCATCAATCATAGTTTCATTCACAAAAATAAGACCTACAGACTGTCGATCAGAATAACTTAAACCTTGTATACGTTCAACTTAAGCAAAATATCACAAGATAACGCTGCAGTGCACAGCAAATGTCATCTTATAATTTTAGTTTGATCACAATGTGTTACATCAAATAAAATCGGCTAGATTCAACCTTGCCGTTTCGGGTAATTAAACAAACAATCTTTACCTCTAACGGCAACACCTGCTGCTTCAGCCTGGCGCGGACGCACGGTCAGATATACACAATTATCCTGACTTGCGCAGCAGCCAACATATTAAAACAAAATAATTGTAATAGTTTCACATATATAATATATAAGCATCTCTCAACATTTTCTGGGGGAATGTCATGTCAAGTCACACCAGACAGAAAATAAACATCATTCCAATAATTTAATTAGCCTTTTTGTGTCTTCAAAAAAAAAGTTTTATATTTTTATTGATTAACAAGGAGTCGTCATTTATTATAGTATTTTAAAGAATGCTGAATACATGTATACCTATAAATGCACGGATAATACATTTATCTACACAAGTGTGTTAAGATTTTCAAGTTAAGATCGCAGGATCTTCGTACACACTAATAATATTAAAGGCTGTTATTTTTTGTCACCTTTGTAAGGAGTGTTTGGAAAAAAAATAACTTCGCTACAAAATAATGACATAAAAATACAGAAACATTTACAAAATTAAAAATAGTAGCCATTTCAACAGAAAATTATGCAAGTTTAAAATTGCCCATCGCACACATTTTTGCGACACCAATCAAATTACATAAAACGATTCAAATTACTAAATTAACAAATTTTTAAGTCGATAAAAAGGTGTCGGGCGAACCTTCCAATAAAAATATTTTTGTACTAGTTTTCATGGAATCTTATCTATGGTATAGATATTTCTGGTTTAAAAATACATAACAACCTGATAATTTACTACAATTAGAGTACAATGCATTCCCAGGGGAAAAAAAATACCTACTTACATGAGGATTTATAACACCTAACTATAATATAAAAAATAAGTAAGCCCAGAACACAAAAATATGTTTCACAATAATTTTCTGTTGATATAGTTAGATGTTCATCAAAATATACATAATTAACTGGAACCATGAACGTACAAAAGCCGCTTTCAATTATTATCCATATTGTCAATTATGCATGAACAACAGATCTAGATATATTTCTGATGGATTACAAAAGAAGCGTTTAAAAACAAAAATCATTTAACTCGGGATGCGGTGTCCCTTTTGTGTTGGTGTTTGGCTGTCATCAGCGCTTAACCTATATAGCACAACATCGCACAAAACTATATAAACACAGTCAAATAACAAGGGAAGTACGAATTTTCAGGCAGTAGGAATCTCACGGCCAAGTTTTTATCCATGAATCAACATCCGCTCCTATTACGACACGAGTTCCGAGAATGACTTTACGTACGCTTCATGCAGTTTGTTCATGAAATCAGCGTCATTCTTGATGAGATAATTGAATGCTTGAAGAAGTTGGTTTCTCGTGAGCGGTTCAGGACGGAGATCTTCCGTCAATGGCTTGATGGGTGTCAGCATGGTGTCCAGAGCTGGTTTTTCTATTCCCGCCTTGCTAGCTGACGACGTGAACATTGTGGGAGGCATGAGAGCCGGCTTTTGCGGAGTCTCCGGTGGACAGGCTACAGGAACCGAAACTGGCCTCAAATCTGTTTCCTCGGCGGTGGTCGCTTTAGACTGGCTTAGGAAGGTGGCCAAAGGGGAAGATGCTTTCGGAGATGAAACTCTCATAAAATTCAAGTCATTCTCCAAGAAAGTTTGACCGTTAGTGTTGGCTGGAGGATTTACAGATGACGAGTTTTCCGAAGCTTGTCCTTTGCCAGAGTATCTCGGTGCTTGCATTATATGTTTTATCTCATCTAATTTGGTTGGATTATTTTTACGCTTCACATCCGTCTGAAGACCTTTCAATTTAAAACCATTATTTCCACCCCCGCGCTTCGAAGCACTATCCGGTGCGCTAGGGCCGCCAGGGGCCGTGTTGAGACCGGTCGACGGGTCACCTGGAGTAACGGATCGCTGTTGCTTTTCAATATGTTCGACGCTGTGCACTGGATTGCTCATCAGCCGCTGCAGGATCATTGGACCTTCTCTGGCGTCGCCACCCGGGGGACGCGGCACCCCGAAAAGTCCGGCCGCCTGAGGCGGAGGTCCCGATGGCATTTGCGCGTTCCCGCTACCGGCCTTGGCAAAGAAGTCCATGACGCTCTGAGAGGCGACGTCCGGAGGCCTAGGAGCCTGTGGGTCATTTTTTCCCGGTGTTTTTATACCTTTGTTGATGTTGTAATCGTCTTGCGCTTTACTTAACATGCTAAATATATCCACTGATCCGCCCGCAGCTGACTCTAATGTGTTTTGTTGATTTTTTGGCATCTTGTCGCGTACGCACGAACTATTGTTTGCTTTCGAGGAATCTCTCGCTAAACTGTCTAATTTCGCTGACACTCTCACGCACTCTTCTTTGTCGAAGAACCAAATTCCGTAAATCACACGTTTAGAATTGCGGTATAGCAGAAAGGGTTCTTGCACCTGCAGTTCGAGTCCTTCTGTTACTGGTTCTATGAGGTTTCTTGTGTTTAATCTGTTCATAATAAGCATGCTATGGAATGGTTTACCGTTTCGGCTGTACACAAACAATGCACCTTCAATACTCGTCTTTTCCCACTCATTGTCTTCGAACGTGTAAAGAGCTACATGAGTCGCACTGTCTACAATATCTCGGGCATATGGATCGAATCTTTTCAACGCAGCCACATTCATACGCAACTCGACAACGTCGGCCATTTTTATTTTTAAAGTAGTCCACTGCCTTCTAGATTCTACTAAATTAATTATTTTGCATATTCAAGTGTTACCATAAAATGGCTTACAGCGTTGCATAATGTAGGTAGGTAGTTGATATTGAATATTTTTTACCCCTACAAAAATTTTCTTTATCCATTTATGTATGAACTGTTCATAAGTTAACTGTTAATTTTTACCAACATTGAATATAATATAATAGCATGAAATAATATTAAACGTTTTTTATAAGCTACCATTTTTATTGTTTTCCAATCAAAAAAAATGTCTGTAAACAGTGAATTCATTGTGTCTTGATAGTCAAGACAGAATTTTGATTCAGAAAAAAAAAAATAAAGCTATAATTTAACTGATTTGGAAAGATTTATGCTTAGTCGGCTAAGTCTATGGTTTATCGTGAAGGTTGTACATTGTGTTTATTGTGGTATTGTGGTGTACTAAGTTGCTACGTGCTTCTGTGATAGCAAATCGTAAACAAACTTTAAAAAAAACATCGAACTCCTTGTCACATCAATTGGGTAACTTAAAAACTCGTAACTTTCTTTCCCAGATGTCTCAGTGTGCAATAGCTTAATGTTACAAAAATCTACGTGACATTTTTTGAAATCAGATTTCAATCAATAATTTTCATAATTATTAAAAAAAATTAGGTCGCCCGACGAGTAACATGCTGCCGCTAGCAGACAAGTCATATTATTTATAATTAGACATTTATTATCAGTGTGTTAATTGCGTTAAGAACATATTGAATTTCATAAACGCCGAATTCTACCCCTCTCGCATACTTCTGATTTATATTATAGATTTCCAAAGTATATAAATAATATTAAGTTGTTAATAATTATTTGAAAAATAATCAATAAAACTTCAGATGTGCTCGTTAAGTGCAGAATTTATTTAAATTTATTTCTTTTCTTTTTATCTATTTAAAGCTAATACTTTCAAGGAATCAGCCACTTTGTAAAAAATAATTGATAACTTTATTATTCTATGTTTTGTGTAACCAGAAGTGATTCGTGTTGGAATCTTTGAAAAAGCTTCTTGGACTGACTGTTGTCTAACTAATTTTTTTATAAAATTCTTATAATGTTCATATTTGAAATCAAAAACCATTTGCCTGTTTTATTTCTGATAATGAGGAGAATCAGCAGTTTTTGCTTATTCCCCCCTCGACGACAAGGCATTATAGTTTCATAATGATATAATATAAAATTATGAAACTGATATACTGTAAGGTGCAGTTCTGACCTTACGTCTTTTGCCCCATCACACGCGCACTTCAATACTATGACCCCCACCGATTGCTACTGGTGATAATCGGTTGTTGTTTAGATTGGAAGTATATGCGTATGTAGATATTTTATAGTACCACTGCAGTTCCGCAATGCTTACGGACTGATCACTGAAACACAGTTCTCAGAGTTTGAAAGTACAACATTTCTTTTGCTATAATTTTGAATGTTGAATGGGATGGACCTTTAAAATATCAATTCCTCGGGTGCTTGTATTTTCTCGACTATCCCTGCATATAATTTTTTTATAAATATGCTGGTGCCAAAAATTTAAATACACTAAAATATCCTTACAGATAAACTACTTTGATGGAGGCAATTGAAGTGTTGTTTTCTACAAGCTAACTGTTTTGATTGTGCTTTGTAGAATAGACTTTTGATTCGATAAGATGTCTTATGACAAAAACGTGTTGGTGATTGGCGGCGGAGGCCGTGAACATGCCTTGTGTTGGAAACTTTCTCATTCTGATCATGTTCAAAACATTTATTGTGCCCCCGGGAGCTTTGGAATATCACAGTGCTCAAAAGTGACAGTGGTGAAGGACTTCAAAATTAATGACTTTCAGGTATAAATATATTTCACTTATAAAGTTTTTGTAACCGCTATTTTTATACCATATCTGCTCCAAATTTAAAACAGATAATCTCCTAATGAAGCATCCCAACTGAACTAGTTAATCACTCAACCTCTCCTTTCTAAATAAGTAATTTAACAAGACCGGTTTAGTAAAACACTGATGATGCCCGTGCTAGTGTTACTAGTCATACTAAATATCGGCAAGTCACATCGCTTGTATCGAAAGCATCTTAGCTTTATGGATGTTAAGTAATTTAAAGGTGTTATGTAATCATCCTCTCCTATAACTGGATCACAATCAAAGAGATAGTGGGTCATAGCTTTTAACTCGTTGACTACGGAGTACGCGCCTGGCGCGTACGCTACCAAAATAGTCACATCTTGAATACATTACGCTAGACGTGTTATCGCATTTATTGAAATTTCTGTTTCGTTGGACGGTTATCTGTTTCGTTTCGTGTCTTCAGCACTCTTAAAAATATAGACCAATTAATTCGGTGTCTTTGTATGTGCACTTTAGAGCAACCTCAATTTATGCCAATTTTTTCCTCAGTCAACGTGTTAAGCACCACAGTACCATCATAATACCTTTGGTTACAAATTTATGAATCAACCTTCTTTTTTTTCGTTTGGACCATATACCAATTTTCCCAACGTTACGTGGGCCACAGTATATTAATAGTTAGACGTAAACATACCACAATATATGGATTTGAATGAATAGGCACTGATATGTGTGATGTTTTATCCTACAAATGATGCATTCAGATTTCCTTGCGCCATTCTTTTATTATTATCATCTAAAAGAGAGATTGAGCAACTAACTTACAACTAGTTATATGAATCCCCTTATAAGATATTATTTGCTCAAAGTTTGTTGCGATCGTAGTCAAAAAAATGTTTGAAAATTTACAATTGCAAGCCAGTATTATTTCTATAAGATTTAGCTTTTTTGGGATGTACAACAATATTCTCCTAATACATACACAAAAAAACATATTTACACAACTCACACAAACAAAACAACAATAATTTGATTTTTTGAAATCTTGTCATGAAATGCTTCTGTTTTTCATAATAAAGTTTAGTTATGGTTCATAAAGCTAAGACCTTTGCACGTAAGGCTGTCGACTTACAAATCTGAGTTCATTAAAAATCATAATATCAGTTTGTTTTATTATTATCAAGTTTTATGGATGAAACATTTTCTTTGAAGGCGTGTGTAGTATAAATTGTTTATTGTAAAAGATGAACTATGGCATTATTTTAATGTTGCCATATTTTGTAACTTCTCAAAATTCAAATGGGTTAAAATGATAACGGTGCTCGGAAATTGGTGACCATTGCATCAATTATTTAACCCGAGACATCAGTCTAGTTATTAAGGGCTAAGATTAAACCTCCTCAATTAGCAATATATTTTAAGTGTTGGATAGTTGCTCCAGAAACACTCAATTTAACTCTTGGATAGTTACTCCTGAGACACTCAAAAAATTCCAAAAAAAAAGTCGAAGAGAGAATGTGTTACATACAGCATATTAAGTTTGTTAAAAGAAAAAATAAAAATATATTTTGATTATATCGGTAAATTTAAAGTCTCCCTAAAATGTTTATGAGCGTAATAACTTATTTCATAAAATTGGATTGCTTATTATTACAGGCAATAGCAAAATGGTGTAAAGAAAAATTAGTGACTTTGGTGGTGGTCGGTCCAGAAGATCCTCTGGCAAACGGCCTGGGAGATGTGCTCCTAGCGGCTGGCATCCATTGCTTCGGCCCTTCAAAGGATGGCGCCAGAATTGAAGCCGACAAAGACTGGTCAAAGGCGTTCATGGTGCGCCACAATATTCCGACAGCCCAATATGAATCATTTACCGATAATAAAGCAGCCAAAGATTATATTCACAGGTTAGTATGTCTATGGTGCATTTATGCTTTTATAACACACCACTACAAATGAGTATTGAAAGGAATATAATTTTTCATTTTGTGATTCATTTAATGATATTTTATCAGATCATTATGATTGGGGTGATCAATTTTTTTATGTAATTTTACATAAGTATACAACCATTCAAAGATGAATTCGTAAAGTTTTTTTATAAATACCATACAAAATAAAGCTTTCATAACATTTTTTTCCAATAAGCTTTATAGGCCTTGGAGTTCAAAGTATATGTAAATATATACATATAGATTATATCAGTAGAAGTGCCAATATACCAAATTATAATAAATCAACAATACAGATAATAAAATATGTTGCATTAAATAGGCAGTGGTGTAGTGGGGCCAGGTCAGCGACCTGGCAACTGAAAATGAGCCAGAGCACCGCCCTGCCACCTTTTTGACTTGTAACTTAACATATTGGATACTGAGAACACGCCTAGCGTGTCCATTTTCATACTAAAAAACAGGTTCAGCATTGAAAGCGTTAATTTTCAAGTAGATGTTGATTTAACTAAAATGAAAAAAAAATAATTAGGTGTTAAAACTTGTGGTTTTTTTAACTTCGGAGGGATATAAAAAATAGGTAAGAAATCAATGACCGACTTACCTATTTATTGTACCTATTTATTTACCACGACACCACTAGTAGTAGGTAATAAAGGTTTAGTGCAACTGAAATTTTATATTATTTAAAAATATTAAACTAAAGATAGCTGGATTGGCTAGAAAGATGGTAAAGTTCTGTACGTATGCAACACATCTCACAGGGACTAGACAAATGGATTGATTCAAAGAGGTCTTCACCTAGCAGTGGATTGATAATAATGTTAATTTAAAAATAAGAACTCAATCCTGGAAAGTTTACAATTGAATAAATCATCATTCAAGTGTCAAAAACTATTAAAACTATTGAATACTAATTTATGGTTACTATTCCAATATTTATTCATATTTCAACAAGTGTCAACTCTTATCATTTATTTATGTCAAAGTCATTGTTCTTTGAACAGTTATAATAATAAACAAATATTAATTATTTATAACTATTTCTATATTTTTATGTCAACACAACTCCCAAAAATGAGTCATTATCACTTATGCCATTGCGCTTTAGTCAATTGATTAATCGTAACAACTTTCTTGAAATAGCAAGGAATATGTTTTGGAAATCGTTGCAATAGTCGAAGTTTCATAATCGACTAGGAATTTAAAATAGAAAGCAACACTTTATTCATAAACTAAAAATTTTAATAGCTTTATTAATGTCATACATAAAAAAGAAACAGAATGTAGTTTACCCAACATGGCTTGTCTGCGCTTATTAAGTAAAATTTAACGATAACTGTCAAATAATTAGATACAACAAGCTTTTCAAGCAATCAATTCAATCAATGACTGTTTTACCTTAAGACAATATTATTTATTATGAGGCGCCTTTGTTCTACTGTTTATTGTGAGATGGAGGCATAGCCTAGTGAAAATAAATCATCGACATTAAACGCGAAAGTTTGGATATTTTATATAGAAATATGTATCAATTTGTCGGGAATAAATTCCCACATTTTGTGTTTATTGAACTTACTTGCTAAATGAGTTTCAGTTTACAGAATGCCGAATCATTAGAAGTTATATCATTGGCTAGAATGGGTAGTATTTCGGTGTTTGTTTTCAAGTATAACTATTGTTTTTCCGTAATGACAGTGCACCTTTCCCCGCTTTGGTTGTGAAGGCTGCAGGTCTGGCGGCAGGCAAAGGCGTGGTTGTGGCCGATAACAAGGCGGAGGCTTGCCAGGCGGTCGACGAGATGATTCTCAACAAGAAATTCGGCGACGCCAGCACCACCATCGTCATCGAGGAACTGCTGGAAGGAGAGGAAGTCTCTGTAAGTTAATGTTTTGTATATAAATTCTCCTAGACTTTCATGAATCCTTTATATCAGATTCTTTCATTGATATCATCAAATTTCTTAAACAATAATTTATATATCCTTGATTTTTTTTTTGAATCGTTTAAATTTGATATTGAAACTCTACGACTCTAACTAAAAATTGATTGACAATTGTTTTATGGTACCAATATGTAAGCAAATCTGATACTGATAAATTGACAGAAAAATAGAAACCACTGCATACCTATCAAAAATCATCAACGTCTTAAATATGATACGTTTTCAGCAATAATGTAATTTTATCTTAAGCTTAGGACTAGCTATGTCCTAATTCTCCTTAAAGTCTGTCAAAAAATATACGATTTGCCACTTAATTTGAACATGCGCGTAAATTGTTTATTTATTTTTCATTAACCTTAGGAATCTCTTTTTTTTTTTTGATAGTGCAGTGTCTTATAAGTTCAATGTAACGATATAATTTATTATCTGCCAAGAAGTCAATAAAGAAAAAATAGGTCACATCTCTAATTATGTTATATTAATCTTCATATTCTCAAAATACAGATATTGCTTTATGTCAGAATTCCGTTCTGAAATCGATGAAGAGTCTACCAAACTGTTCTAAAATCTAAACTGAAAATTACATGCACCGTTTTCTGGTGAAATAAGATCAAGCAAACGAAATAAGATGTGAAAAAATGTAGCAAAAATACTGATTTGATTTTTTGAAAACAAATAAACTTGCTGGAAAATAACACAAGCAAGAACAAATATAATAATGAAGTCCATTTTTAGAATGTTTTAATTCACTATCGTAACGCAGTTATTTTCTTTTGAATCATTAAAAAACTATGACATGAAGTTACTCAGTATAAAATGATAACTTTGTGACATGTGTGTGTTGCACCTCCTGAAGAATCTTCTTCAGACTAAATCTTATCTCCATCATGTATTTTGACTATAACATAGACATTGAATTATAAAGAGAAATACGACTCTCTTTTCTTCTTGTTAAAATTGTATTTACTATTAATTGATCTCTATATTAACTACAGTCGAAATATAGAATAACAAACTTATTACTCCAAAAATAATTGCTATCAAATTTTATTGCAGCTCTAGAAGGCAGTTTTTGGCATTTTCATTTAACTCTTTTCATCATCACTTTTAAGATAGTGTTAACTGTCAATTCTTGGTTGTAGAACTCATAAACCAGATCCGGTAAAATATGTAGAATTTTACAATCCTTTTTTGTTTCAGGTTTTAGCATTCACCGATGGCAACACTGTTAAGATAATGCTGCCAGCGCAAGATCACAAACGAATTGGAGAGGGTGACACTGGACCTAACACAGGAGGAATGGGCGCCTATTGCCCTTGCCCATTAATAAGCCCTGATGAAATGGAGTATGTCACCAAGAATGTACTGGAAAAAGCCGTACATGGATTAAAAGCAGAAGGAATACATTATGTTGGTAAGTAATATTTATTTTTTCAGTGACTCAATACTTATGTAGACATGCCAGGTGTATTCTGCGAATGGCATGATAGCTTTTTTTGGATACTGATGGCCTGTTCTCGACGGCTAATGGGTTAAAATACAATATTATTAAAGGTAAAATTTTGTTTTACAAGATGCATAAAACAATTGGTAAAATTGTAGCATAATTTCTGATAACAGTTCAGTAGTTATTTATTTATATGAGATAACATTTTAGGTATAGATAATTAAATTTCATATATTTATAATTTTTATGATTACGTGTTAATTCTTGCCAAGTCATTTTCCCAATATTTTTGTATACATTGTCGTTGGTTAACCTTTCTAAGCTCAGCGGTTTCATACAACAATGCGGATTAATTGTCCTTATTTCAAAAACTGTATATATTGGATTGTGAGCTTGAGTTAAAGTTTGTAGCATGTCATAATGTAGTATATTTTTTTAGTATTTCTTTTTACCATGCTAATAAATAGGCAAACCATGTGATATCAATCAATTTCTGAAATCTATTGAGGAGTTGCTGACAGGAAAAAAATATTTTGTTGAGGTGTGCAAAGGGTTAGTAAAAAAATAAGAAACAATAATTTTATTTGAAAATGCTTTTAATTTACCAAAATAAGTTTACTAGTTTTTGAGATACAGTTATTTTTATGAAAAATTATCCTATGGGTGCTTAAAAGTTAATCATAATTTTAGATAAATATCCTTTATCAATTGAAAATTCTCACAATGAGCTTTCATTATAAAAATTATTGAAATGAATGCAATTAAATCATGTTTGATTTATATGTGGAACCTTTCCGACAAGAATTGATCGTTAACCGTATCTGACAATTTGCTGAGGTACTTTGACATGGCTACCTAATCAAAATGAGTAATAAAACAAAAGTGTTGAAAAACATTCAATCTAAAAAACATGTGTAAAAGATAACAACAATTGCTCAACAGCAACATCATATATATTTTTGACTTTTATATTATGATAATATTTACTATGAGATAATCTTCTACATGCGTCCATCCCGCAACTATCTAATTAACACATAGAGGGCCATGGATTTCCCTCCTAAATAATGCCCGGGAGCCGCGCGTTTTTGGCGGAATTGACACATTTTTGTAGCTCACGTTTAAATTGCGATAACTATTTAACCAATTGATATAAAAAAATATTTTTTCAGAAAAGCCTTTGGTTTAGTTTTTCATAATAAAATATGATTAAATCAGTGTTTCTCAACCGAGGGCTGCATAGAAAGAGGTTTAATAACTGTAAAATTAGGCTATTAACGAATAATTTCGTAATAAATAGCTATATAGAGGTGCTATAATATACACTAATTTAAAATAACGTAACTGAATACCTCCTCCCCCTCTCAACCTCACGGACCACTATTTTAGTTTTATTGATATGGTAAAACCGAAAATAAATTACTTTATAATATAAGTTTTCATTCGCAGCAGCTCTGGAATATTTTAAATAATTCTTTTTATATTTCAATAATTTATATATACATATTGAATGTTTGAGAATCGTTTGTGTTATAATGTTTCAATGGGTCATTGACGTATACTAAAAATGAATGGCACTTATTCGAGTGTGGATATTTAAAATATGAAGCATGTTTTTCAAGGGAGAGCCATAAATTTTACAGAAAAATAACATCTTGCCATTTGCGTCTTGAATGGGGATTAAGGATTACATAATTTATTGCTTTTGGCAGACCAGTGGTGCTTTGTCTGAAACAATGATCCACAAATATTCGTCACGTCAACCCATTTACGGGAAATATTTTCGTATTTATTTTGATTTTTTTCGTATGGTATCTTTTGTCTGCTGTCAAACAAATCATTATCAATAAATAAACCGGTAACAACGGTTACCCTCTTTTTATTATTCGGTAAACAATTTACCCCTTGAAACCATCTAAAATCTGTCTGGTCCGTGGCGCAGTGGCAACGCCTTTTGACTAAGCGTGCCGGGTTCACGGATTATTTCGGTCGATAAATCTGTTTAAAGGCATGGGTGTCTGTGTTGTTGAAAATCCCTTCCCACCTTTCCGATCCCAAAGAGCGACGCATAGTGATAGCGCTTAGCTAATCACTAGCCCTATCCTAGTCCTCGTATCCTTTCCATCCCTACTCTTCGAAAAGAGAGGTTGAGCAACTGAGTAACAAGCAGTTCTCGTAGAAAACATATGTTGAGATAAACTCCGTGATGAGTCCATATGCTCCAAGTTGGGAGCGGACATGCTTAATAAAATAAAAAAACCTTCTAAATCTTCGTTATGACGCTAAGGGTCGTAATCTGTCCAATCCAAATTTACATATATAATGGTTCATCCTCGGAATCTTGTGACGAGGATAGCACATTCAAAGTTCGCCTTTTGGATCTCTATCATTCATGATTGGTCGGTCAATTTAGCGTTTAAAAAATTACACAAAAGTATCACTTAGGAAATTTGTATCACAAATTAAATTATCACTATGTTTTTAAGTTTTTCCTAATTATTTTTCATCACTAAATAAAAATATTGAATGATAAAAAATATTTTCGTCACTTATTTCGCTTTCGTAAAAATTACAAAAAACAAACACGATACATATTTATAAGGACTAAACTGACCTGAAAATGTAACCCATATTTACGTAAACGAAAAAAAAGCTCTAGCAAAAATGCATTTTTCCATGGAAATAATATCACGCAATCTTTGTGTCACTAAATACTGTCAGAATAAAGAACTCTGATGTTGTCAAACAAATCGAGAAACATTGTTTTGAAAAAATTAAAAAAAATTATATGGCTAAAAAATATTATTTACGATGTAGTTATTTCAATATTTACGATTTAAAAAAAATATTTTTCTTATATTTGTTTGATATTATAAATTTTCATACCCCTAGCGATACCTTTGTTCAAAGGGAAGAACAAAAATCATCACGCAAAGGACCTTTTTTTTGTATGTAAAACGGGTCCGCGAAACGCACAGATATGTGCGGCCGGTCTCCTGGTCAACTGTTTTTCAACGCACACATATGAGCGCGCGGACCTCTGTGTGTTAACAACAATTTTTTTATAAACATTCTTAAGTTATCATTTCTCAACCATTTTGCTTCCACCAGTTGAGTTGACGTATTACAATACTGATTTATGTGACAAGTTTCTACTATCATATCTATTCTTCAACATGTTAGTAGATTTTTTGTCCCATTATAATGTACTATTTGTTGAATCATATATTTTGCCTTGAATATTTTTCAGTATAATCAAAATTAAATTATAGGTATACACATTTGTGCTAAGCTTTTTTTCACTATTGTCAGCACAGATGATATACAGTCAAACCCCCGCTAACACTATAGTCGGGACCGTGGTATATGAAGTAGTGTAAAAGGGGGCGTGAATCTCATACAAAATTAGGGACTTCGTTTTTTTCCGCGAAAAATGCAAACTAAGATTATATGAGTTTTGCAATAAAAATAGTGTATTATTATTTTTATTATAATGCCTTTCCACCAAGTATTGACAGTGAATACCTTAAAAGTAAAAAGATATACTGACAATAATTTTATGTGCATGAATGAATTCAATTTTGTAAATAACTACAAAATGAAACAGTATATGTACGCATTGCTGATCGATTTGAATTTTCAAAACATTGATATGGAGAGGTCAACATAAAGTTATTTACATCTAATAGATAAAAAATAATTTGTTTTGAATAGTTGGTCGTTTATTTTTATTGGATGGTCCTAGATGCTTCTCCATTTAAACCACTTGCAAGCATAATTTAATCATTATTTTGCCTATATTAATACTAATGAGGTTATTTAAATTAAAGAACAACATTAAAACTAGCAATTGAATTAATGATAATTTCACATAATTAATAGACACGCATACTGTGTAACTTGTAATTTTTCCAAAAATATAATTGATTTTTATAGTATCCAATTACTGTATTATATTTGTGATGTTACAAAACGAATGTAGCCATCTCCATCATAAAAGAAAATCACCTTAATCCTTATCTTGTTAATTTAAATTCCCAAAATCCAAAAAGAGTCCAAATTGTGCTTTTTTATAATTATGGTTTCCGTAATTGTTTGACAGAGAAGAGTGTCAAGTCTAAAAAGTGTCACAAGTTTTATAAAAAAATTGGTAGCAGAAATTGACAATAAAATCATTCTTGAAATAAATATAACATTGTCATACTATCCAATTTTAAAATAGTCAAAAATTGGATATGACTATGTTTGTATTGTTATGTCACATTTGATAAACTGTTACAGTGCATTCAGAGATATGTTTCATTTCATGTTGTATTAAATGTTTCTTATTATTGTGCGATCCCAAGACTTTTCCACTTGTTCCTCCAAACGTCTTCAAACAACAAAAATTGGTTCAATCACACTTTTAGCATCATAAGTGCTTGATGACGCAATATTTTCATCTTTAAGATAATCAAAACAATGTGATAAATCATTGACTAAATGTATAAGTAAAATTTTGCACTGATCTAGAGCTCTGTGGCTAAGTGGGTTAATAATCTTCATGTATATAGATTTGTGCTATGAATTTTTCTCTTTCTCGTTTAAGTACATGTAAACTACTAAAGTCTGTGATCGAGATATAATAGCATACTGTCATTTGCTCTTTTATATTTCATGTTCATACGTAAAAGAGGTTGTGTAAAGCAGTTAGAGGTTCACTGCACTGTCATAGTACATACTAAACATAATAATAAAATAAAAATAATAACACATTTTTTAGTACTTTTTCCACATCTGATTTATTACATCAGGACCGGTTTCGCTCATGGCGAGCATTATCAACTGATAAGAAATACAATAAGACAGTGGTATTTATGCAAAAGTTAAGGATGAAAACAAGGTATGACAAACAATTGGTAATGCAACTAAGCAAATAAATTAAGTAAATTACAAGACAAATAGACTAAAAATAAAATGTTCAAGACCTCTTAGCAATGCAAAACTAAAACATCAAAAATCAATTAAGTATGAATTTAACATTAACTAACACATCAAAAATCAATTAAGTATGAATTTAGCATTAACAAAGTAAAAGCCCAAATATTAAGTGAATTTAATAAAAATAAATAAAGCTAATGTCTGTCATCCATAATTAGATGGAAGTCCCGGTAATGAGTTCAAATGAGTCAGTGCCTGTAACAGAATAAAAAGCCATATCAATTCTTACAAATTAAAATCAAAGAAAGGAAAATAAAAAATAAAAAATTAGAAATAAAAGTAGAAAAAAATACAATAAGAATTGGTTTAGTGAATTGGGTATAGTAGAAACGAAGACTAATTGATCATTTAAAAAGATTACAATTATTCATAAATTTATGTCGGTTTGTGATTTGTTATGAATAATTGTAATCTTTTAAATGATCCAATTCACTAAACCAATTCTTATTGTATTTTTTCTACTTTTATTTCTAATTTTTTTATTTTTATTTTCCTTTCTTTGATTTTAATTTGTAAGAATTGATATGGCTTTTTATTCTGTTACAGGCACTGACTCATTTGAACTCATTACCGGGACTTCCATCTAATTATGGATGACAGACATTAGCTTTATTTATTTTTATTAAATTCACTTAATATTTGGGCTTTTACTTTGTTAATGCTAAATTCATACTTAATTGATTTTGATGTGTTAGTTAATGTTAAATTCATACTTAATTGATTTTTGATGTTTTAGTTTTGCATTGCTAAGAGGTCTTGAACATTTTAGTCTATTTGTCTTGTAATTTACTTAATTTATTTGCTTAGTTGCATTACCAATTGTTTGTCATACCTTGTTTTCATCCTTAACTTTTTGCATAAATACCACTGTCTTATTGTATTTCTTATCAGTTGATAATGCTCGCCATGAGCGAAACCGGTACTAAAATGTGTTATTATTTTTATTATAATGCCTTTCCACCAAGTATTGACAGTGAACACCTTAAAAGTGAATAATAATAAAAATTAAGAATTTATGATGATGGCTTGGACCTTTTTCTCATAATATCATTACAATCAATATTAAATTAAATTGATAACATTTAATTTTATACTAACACAATGCCTACAGAGTGCATAATGTGTGTCAATTACTCTAGTACCTGTTAACAAAGTATTAAATGAACCTCCCAGTTGATAATAAAGATCTCAAAACATTGAATCACTAGGTGTTGTATAGCATAATGTGATAGCGTTGGATTTAATTGTTGATTAGCCAGACATCCAATTCTGGAGTCTGATCATATTTTGAGTCCCATACTGTGTTAGGAACTGATGATTAAAATGGTTTACAATAATTAATGCATCGCTAATATTTGACATGTAAAATAATCATAAAATCGCCTCTGATAATGTTGTTATACTAATGTTTTTCAATTTTCTTTATGTAAATTAATGTTTTGTTTGTCTGTTGCTTAATGATATAATAATATTTTTGTGTCGAGTTGCAAACGTCATTGATGATATTTTTCCGAATATATAACATTTTGCATAACAACAAAACATATGACCGTGTTACAAAATAACTTCGGCATTGATCCATATAATTAAGCACATTAAATATGGGTAATGTTTGCCTAGCGATAGTCAGGTCCGTAGTCGAGTTTCAATGTGGTTGGTTTTTGTTAGCAGAGGCGATTTGCTCGAATCCCAGTCTGGGCAGGCTCATTTTTCAATCTAATTATTGATTTCTGTTCGAAAGCATCAATGTTTGTGTCGGATGGAATGCCCTCCCACACCCATTCGATCCTAAAACGGGACGTAAAAAAGAGATAAGGTTAACCACTGGTCCTGAATACCTGTAATTTCACAACTGTATAAGATACTTCTTTAACTATGGAACAGTGTAATTGACCACTGATATTCACAGTTCTTTATAAAGAAAACATAAAACATGCATTATTTTTAATATAAGAGAACTGTTTTGTCAAGTATCTTTGTTACATTGATGCTTTTTTTGATTGATGAAAATACTTTTTGCTTGTTTCCTCATTTAAAAACCAAAGACTGATAAAATTTGGACATGTACTAAATATCATAATCCTATCCTCCTTGTGAGAGCCATATACAAAACCATTGAGTACTACAAATTATAAGTATTGAAATAAATATTGTATTCTATTTGCATGTTGAAATTTTGGGTGTGAGAAAATGAATCAAATTGTCGTCTGGGCAGAAAAAGGATTAAAATTTATATTTTTTTTGCAGGTGTCCTCTACGCTGGCATGATGTTGACACCAGATGGTCCCAAAACTCTAGAGTTCAACTGTCGATTCGGAGATCCCGAAACTCAAGTTATATTACCACTTTTGGAGTCGGATCTCTATCTTATTATGGAGGTACATACATTTTATTTGGAAATAACTCACCGCTCAATTGTTTTTTTTACAGCTATGGTTAATTGTTATCCACAAATATATATATTCTATTATTGGCAACAGTCTTCACCGTGGCATTCGGTCTAGTGATCAACATTGTCCTCTTTGTTTGCAATGTCCACAGTTTAAATATTTTCATAAATTGATTTATGAATTTGTGTTTGAGAGCAAATTAGGTGAATGGTCATCTATTGCCAATCATTTAATTGTAGGAGTATGATTCTTTCAAACCTTCAACATATCAGTCATTTTAAATACTGTTTTCAGGCATGCTGCTCAGGTACCCTGGCGTCTATAAAAATGGAATGGAATCTAGGCGTCAGCAACGTTGGAGTTGTGATGGCATCGAAGGGCTATCCGGAGACCTCCACCAAAGGCTGTGTAATCAGCGGTAATTTTTTTGTTAGTCAATAATCCAAACAATAACCGATTGCCACCTCCAATAAAGAGTTACAAATAAGTATCTTTACTATTAAATAAATCGTCAATATTTTATTTGATTGAAGATTTATTATTCTACTACATGCAATAAGTATTGAAAGATTCTCTACTTTTTATTTTATATTATCTTATGTGTCATGATATTTTTCATGCGTTTATTTAACTTTTTGCACACTACAGTGCAAGCAACCAAGTCTTGGAGGAATTAATTCTCGGACATTCCTGGTAAAATTTGAGACATGCACAATGTTGGTATGCTGCTGAATACACACTGTAAGAAATCATCTCTAATCAATGAAAACATTTTGAAGTTCAAATATTAAACTTTTTACAATTTTTTTTTGTTCATTTGAAGCAAATAATGTGACCGCATATTTAAAGAAATTATAATAGTAGTTCAATAAAAATATGAGAATTGCAAAAGAGAATAGATGTAAAAATATTCAGCCAGGGTTGAATATCGAAGAATTATCTGTATTATTTATGAAATACTAAAATATAATAGACAATAGAACACTCAAGAGACTAAAGGTACTTGATACTTGATCTAAAGCTGTAACTATTGTACTATCAATGGTTTTTTTTAATCTGAGTATGATTTGGGAGAATTATTCCCTTTACTCAAGCCGACAGACTAATATTCTTCAAATCACAGGACAAAGTGTTGCAATCGTAAGCTCCTAGGATCTACCTTAATTTTTTTAATAGAAATTTATTTTCCATATTTCAGGATTGAATATCATATCTGGACTATCAGACCATGTGATTTTCCACAGCGGAACAGCCCGGTCTTCAAACGGTGCCCTGGTGACCGATGGGGGAAGAGTTCTGATTGTCTGTGCGTGGGCTCCGGTTTTGAGGACAGCAGCGTCGCTGGCCACCTCCACCTGTCGCCAGATTACCTTCTCAGGGGCACAGTATCGCAGGGATATAGGCCACAAAGCCTTTTTGAAGTAAAATATACTTGCTTTTGTGAACAATAATCAGTGTAATCAGTTCATTTGAAACCAATTCATGTTTTTTTATATTTGTTCATTTTTTTTTTACATTCTATTTAAAAATTCTTGTTCATTATTAAAATTCACAAATAAAATTCACACTGGTGAGTGCGGATTCAATATAATCCTCAACAGTACCACTAATACTTTCAATGTTATTGTTTTTGAATATAGGCTGGGTAATCTTTCATATCTGGACAGCGGGGTGGATATAGAAAGCGGTGCCGCCCTGGTCAAAGCGATAGAGCCAGCGGCCCGTTCTTCACATCGCTCAGGAGTCTTAGGCAGGCTTGGTTGTTTTGGAGGCCTCTTTCGATTGGCCAAGGAAACTTACATAAACGCCGAAGGAAAGAAGGTTCATTTCAAAGATCCTGTACTCGTCGAGGGAACTGACGGAGTCGGAACCAAGCTCAAGGTGAACCAAATATCTTGCAATCGTTAACATATTTTTGAAAATCAAAGTTGTACATATTAAAAATATTCATTGAAAATGTGTGAAAAATGTTAAAATATATCAGTTATCAATTGATTAGGATTAAGAATAATTTTCCACAATGTTACTAACTAGTATGGATATCTTTTAAAAAGTGTTGGCTGTCAATTCTTTTCTTCCACTTCCACATAAGTATGGAAAGATCAGGACCAGTTTCGCCCATGAGAATTTTGATCTCCTGATACAAAATATATGTGGAAGTAGTCCAAAAAGATTGTGCCTTGTTTATTCACAAAAATAAAAATGTTTAAACATATGTTATATATGCTTCCAGATTGCTAAGGAGTTGAACAAGTATGACACAGTCGGCATAGACCTAGTGGCCATGTGCGCGAATGACATCTTGTGTGCGGGTGCAGAGCCATTTGCCTTTTTGGATTACATCGCCTGCGGAAAGCTAGACTGTGATGTAGCCACCATCATCGTTGAAGGCATAGCTGCCGCTTGCAAAGAAACCGGATGTTCACTCCTCGGTAATTAATCAACCCTACTTCATCCTAGAAGCAATGACTACCCTAGTCTAACTACACGGAGAGACAATTTTTAAAGACGCTCGAAATTTACTTTACCTATCACAATCGTCAAACATACCTTTAGATTATCTTATTAGATTGATCTTGCCGGAGCTTGAACTCTGACCCATCTAATCACTGCAGCTCTCACCATTAAACGACAGAGGCTAGCATGTTATTTTGTATTCATAAGAGGCTTAGTAACGAATGAGATATTGTGCCAGCGGAGATCTATTTTTCACAGGCATCAGTTAAATCAATCCATTAAATTTCTTATTCCATGTCATGGGCAATTTGCTAATTTATTATATTCTCATTGACAGATTAGGTTGAAATGCAAATGTAATGCAATTTCAGTAAATGTCTTCTAATGGTGGACAGGTTAATTATGTTCATTATCAGTATCAGTTATTCAACCATGACCTGAATCAGTCAGCCATGTTTTATTGCAAAATATTTAAATTCAAAATTTTTAATTATCAGACTATTAAGGTGTACAGTATAAGGCATGTAAGCCTTAGAAGTGCCATCATAATGGAATTAATTTGCCAATCCCCCCGTCACAAAGAAACCACACACCCAGGCAAGATGGCGTCTCTATATTTTATTTTAAAAATTGAATCTGCCCAGATTAAGATTCAAACTTATGCGCTCCAGAACCGAAGCTAAATAAACCTTTTATTAAAACACTTCAGGTGGTGAAACAGCAGAAATGCCAGCCATGTATGACATAGGCGAATATGATCTGGCAGGATTTTCTGTAGGCATAGTCGAGAACGATCTCCAACTGCCGAGGATCAGCGAGATCGCCGCCGGCGATGTCATCCTCGGACTACCGTCCACCGGAATTCACAGCAACGGATACAGCCTCGTCCAAAAGATATTCCGAAATTCCGGACAAAAATATGACGACCTGGCACCGTTCAGTATCAACGGGAAGACGTTTGGTGAAGAGTTACTCACTCCCACCGGACTATACGTCAAGCCGCTACTCAGAGCCGTCAGGAGCGGACACATTAAAGCTCTGGCTCACATCACCGGCGGAGGGCTCTTGGAAAATATTCCTCGTGTTTTACCTGGGAATGTGTGTGCACACTTAGATGCAGAGAAGTTTTCTATTAAGCCCGTATTTGGATGGCTAGCTGCAACAGGTGAGTTTTTATATTTCACCAATCTTAAACTACATTACTGCACAATAAACCGCTGTGATAATTAATATGGTATTCTTTTTTTCAGGCAACGTATCGGAAGTGGAAATGCTGAGAACATTCAATTGCGGAGTCGGCATGGTGGCCATTGTGGATCCTTCCCATGTTGACAAAGTATTACAACTCGTAGACAATCATCCTGTCAATGTTATTGGACAAATAGAGACACTTATAAATGGTAAATATCTATGACTATATGCTGTTATCAACATTCACTCAACACACATACTCTCTGTGTATGCATAGCATGTAGAGTGTGCAAACGATGTACCGATGGAAAAATAATAATTACATGTATATCTATAATTCATAGACTGCACGAGTAAACGCATTTACAATGATGTCTATACTTGTTGAAATAGTTTTTTTTTCTTCATTTATCTCAGGTTGAGGTGCAGGTCACATAAATTGTATTAGATATGAAAATGGCTCAGTTAATTCAAAACAGCGTATGTCTAGTTCGTTCCTACTGCCCACTGTGTGGCGATTCAAGCTTTCATAGTTGGCAGTTGGGGTTTTTGCTCGTGCTTACAATTTTTGTCTGTTGTCCGTATATTGATTATATCTCTAACAACTTCATGAGTGTGACTAGTTCATCAGACACTATTTGAAGCATACTCATGGACGAAGAAGCAACAAATAAGCTCTGTAGCTAATGACAAAAGTACCTCTTTCATGGTTATACAAATTATATAATAAATACAGAAGATTGATACTTAATTTTGCAAATATCTTTATTATCTCCAACATTAACAATCTTGCTTGCATTTTTAGGTGGGCATCAAGTAGTCGTAGACAACTTCAAATCAGCCATGGATCCTCTGATGGCGCCGTATAGAAACAGTGTCGGAGGCGGACCGCATGGTCTTTTTCCTCAGAGAGGCCTTTCTTACAAGGACAGCGGAGTTGATATCGAAGCTGGTGACTCACTGGTTAGCCTCATCAAACCTCTTGCTAAGTGAGTGATAAAGATTGTGACATGGCATATTATATATAAGATAATAATGTTGGAAATATAAACAATTTAAGTATTCTTTGGAACTTATTACTAAAAATATATTCTAATTTAACCATGTATATATTTCAATAGAAAAACCACTCGGGCTGGAGTGTTAGGCGGCCTGGGAGGCTTTGGTGGACTGTTCCGTATGAAAGCCGTTGAAGACATGTACAAGGATCCGGTCTTGGTGATGGCCACAGACGGAGTTGGAACTAAACTTAAGATAGCTCAAGACACCAATCTTCACGGCAGCATCGGAATGGATTTAGTGGCCATGTGCGTCAATGACATCCTTTGTAACGGCGCTGAACCTCTCACATTCTTGGACTACTTTGCTTGCGGATCTCTGGATGTGGGTGTTGCCAGAGATGTAGTCGCGGGAATTGCTGAGGGCTGCATGCAAGCCAACTGTGCACTTTTAGGTAATGATTTTTATTGACTTTTAACTGCTTTGAATCCTATGTTCTGAAATTTTGCAGTGGAATGTAGACTTTACCTATTGCACATATGGGGAAACTAAACAGAGAATAAAAATACTTGTTAATTTTTTTGTTAAATAATTGTTAACATGTCTATAGGAGGTGAAACAGCAGAGATGCCTGGCATGTACAAACCAGGAGTCTATGACATTGCAGGGTTTGCTTTGGGTGTTGTGGAGAAAACACAAATATTACCTAGACTTAAAGACATAAATGTAAGTAAAATTCAATGTATCATACCATCTGAGGATTTGTCGCGCAATGAAAATGTTTGCAGATGTTCAGAATACTAGTGGTTCCAACCGGTTTTGCTCGGTATTTGTAATATGATCACAATTTTATGAAAACAAATTCAAAAATAATTAACAACAAATTACGAAAATAAGAATATATAACCACAAACAGCCAATCAAAGACAAATCCAACGACAGCCAATCAGAAATGAATTGCACACTGCAGTGTTTGTTTTATAAATAAGATTTTTTTGAGTTTTTCAGGTAGGCGATATAATAATTGGTCTTCCGTCTTCTGGACTTCACAGCAATGGATTTAGCCTTATTCACAAATTAATGGAAAATTTAACACTAACCTTAGATGACAGAGCGCCTTTCAGCATTGATGGTCTGACATTCGGTAAGTAGTAATAAATAATAATAAATCTAATTTGAATGGTGTTGTTAACATACGTATTTAAAACATTTCAGCAGTAACATATAATCACTGTTTAGAACCCTTAAACCATACATGGGCAAACACCGGCCCACCGAGCTATTTTGTCCGACCCTGATTCATCTCGGCAAAGTAATAGAGAAAGAAATTGATAGTTCCTGGGAGGGATACAATTTTTTTAAAACCATTTTCCTAGTCTTAACATCATATATAATTATTATGGAGATGAACTGAAGGCACTAATAGAGAAATTTGATAGAGGTTTGCTGACTTCCAAAACAAATACTCCACATTCGCTATATTTGATCATCCAGTGGATGCAAATGAAAATAATGTGCCAGCAAATTTACAGATGGAACTTATTGAGCTTCAAGGGTATTTAGTGCTTAAACCACAATTTTACAACATTGCTTTGGATTTTTTATAAATTATATTTGGTGGGCATTTGCAAGAAAAATCATTAGTATTTTTCGAGGATGAAACACTAAATCAAAATTCGAACAAGGGTAAGACATGAAAATCTCGAAAATTCGATTGCGGCGTCACCTTTCTTCGAATTATGAAAGGATGTTATTTTTCGTTATCGTAATAAATAGAGGGATTAAAAATAATTGGATTGATATTGAGACAAACACATTAAGAATATGTGGGAACACTAAAAACCCGAAAGAAATACCACATGAAGCCACAATTCATTAAACAAACAAATCTCTAACAAAAAGCAATGCTTGTCGACATGACGTATTTATTATCTTTAATTACGAACGTGTCAAATTAAGAGCCCTGCGACGAACTCATTCGATGGTCGTTGTCACTTCTATATTACTTTATATATTACTCGCTTAATTACGGGAAAACACATAAATAATTTAATAACGAGACATTTATCACCAAATGTTCAACACACATACACCTAGGGAGAGATAATAATTTATGATTTTTTTTAAATCTTTTTAAGAGTTATAAATTTTGTAGAAAAGATAACGACAAATACATCACAATCTTTGCACATGAAACTTGTGAAAGTTTTTTTTTATTTTCTTTGAATTACATTTGAGCATTGTGCAAATCACAAATCAGAACTAAATGTTTTTAAATATTGAATACACCCAATAATTTTTTTAGTAAACACAATAGTCGACACAATTAGAATAAATACACGATAGTTTTTTATTTAAATGTGTCCCTCAATACAATACGAAGTATAAAAACATTAAATAAAGATCGCACGAAAAATAAATATAATACCGCGCAGTGCCCTGTCACGTAAAATAGTTCCGTCATATGCGCAGCCGCGAATGAAATTATATGTGAACTGCGCAGGCGCGAGTTCGCGCGAACTTTCAAAACGAATAAGCGCACTGACGGGTAAAATCGAAAAAATTGTAGCTGTTCGAGAAATCGATGTTTTTATATTTAAATCTATTATTTCTGACAATCTCAAGGAGTTTGTGGTAGCAAGATAGATAAGGCAATATTTTAAAACAATAATCACCCCTGTGTGCAAGAGATTTATCGTTTAATCATCAGTTGAAAGTTCCCGTCACACAAGTCGTGACAGACGCGTACGGGCCTTGTCTTTTCCCGACACAACATCTGTGACGTTCGTCCGCCACGGGTTAAGCAATATCAACGCCAATATTGATAGTCTCTATTCAAGTACAAGGCAAATCTTACTCCCACACTCGGCCACACAAAATTTTCAGTATATAATATTATGTCATTCATTTCCCCCCCCCCCTCTTTGGATCCGCCAATGGGTCCGGCCCTTGACTCGGAGATAGAATGATAATTTGGCCCCAGACCTAAGAAAGGTTGCCCATCCCTGCCTTAAACTTAGAAGTCTTGCTTCAGTTGCTCAACCTCTCTATTTCGATGAGAGTAGGAGTAGAATGGATGGAACAAGAACAGGACTAGTGGTTATCCAATTTTTAGGATTGGATAGGTGTGAGAAGGTATTGTAGACAACACAGATATCCATGTTTCGATACAGAAATCGATTTGATTAAAAAATGAATCTTCCGTGACTGGGATTCAAACCAAAGCCAACAATGACACCAATGTTGGCAGCACGGTACCAAATTTTTATATAAGCAGCAAGAATATTCAAACATTTGGCTCATTGTTTTTTGCAAGAGCAATGACGCTGTGATGTATTATATTTCGATTCTAGTTTTTTTAAATGTATCAAACTAATAAATCTTTCACATTTTAGGAGAAGAGCTTCTCCGCCCTGCTAAGATATATGTAAACTGTGTATTGCCTGCAATACGCAAGAACAAAATCAAAGCGATAGCTCATATCACCGGTGGAGGCTTACTTGACAATATTCCCAGGATAATCCCACAGAACATGAGAGCCAGGCTCAATGCAGACTATTGGCAGGTTCAACCGGTTAGTAACACTTGCACACTTACATTCAGCTTTAGATACTTTGAAGTACACATCCTGGAAGACACAATAATTTCAGTAAACCTTTTTAGTGTCCAATTTTATTTGGACTGTTTCTTTAATCACCAAATTGTTCAACGTTTGGTATGTTTCACAGTTAACCCTTTTAATCCCATGGGGATCTATCGGCCCCAGTTTTTTTAACGGCATTTGTTTTTATGTTTATTTGTATGCATTTACAACCAATATAAAACAATTACTTATTACACTATACATCAGTTCGGCACAACCTTTTTGTGAGAAGGGCCAGATAATCAATTCTAAGATAGTTAGAGGGCCGCATGGGTAAAACTGATTAAATTACCAGTATTTTTTAGTGTATATAAACTTGAAAATTTTATTGTTTTCTCTTGTTCTTCCAATGTCTGGAAAAAAATACGGGCCGCGTGAAATGCCATTGAGGGCCGCAGGTTGTGTATCACTGCTATACATCATAAAATGAAATTATAAAAAAATTAACACTGATATTTTAATATTAGCTGTGATTAATAATAGAATAAATAAAAGTAAAATAATAAAAACTAACATTTTTTGTGAAAAAATGCCTCAGGATCTGTCTCGGGCACTTTCCAAAATGCCTGGAATCCAATGGAGTATTAAACTTCTGATATACCACAGTTAGAAGAATATAAAAATCACCTGGATATTGTGATGCCAAGTTTTTGACTAATTATTGCCCTCTCACTTGTAAACATGTCATTCAACATTTCTACTTTTTTACAGATTAAAATTATAACACATTACTGTCTCTTTTAAAGATATTATTGTCTCTTTAATGTCACGTTTGACTGTGTAGGTTTTCGCCTGGATAGCTGACACAGGAAACGTAAAAGACTCCGAAATGCTACGAACCTTCAATTGCGGCTTAGGAATGATTCTGATTGTGGCTCACGAAGACCAGGCTGATGTTATGAACATTACTCGCAGCTCAGGCGCTATGGTCGTAGGAAGTATTCAAGCGAAACCTCCGAACACACCTTCTATCATTGTCGATAACTTTTCTTCGGCCCTGGAGTACGTCAGATGGTTGACAATATTGCCGAGCAAAAGGGTAAATTAGACTCGTGTCAATTTTTTAAATTTAAATGCAATATGTCACTTGTCAACTGAACAGAAAATTGGCGAACTTGTAACATAATGAATTATCAATAACATGTGAATATTTACAATGTCAACTTTAAATAAAAATGACTTAATTTTTTATTCACTGTAATAAAATAAATCTAAAAACTGTCATCAATGTTTCATTTTTATCTTACAGTCATAGTTGGTCATGTGTTTGATGATTTGTTGAAATTTCGATTAATTCAGGTAGCAGTAATGATCTCGGGAAACGGTAGTAACCTGCAGGCTTTGATAGACGCCACACGGGATCCTAGACAAGCGATCAGCGCCGACATACTTCTAGTGATCAGTAACAAAGCTAATGCATACGGATTGGAACGAGCGAATGCTGCCGGAATACAAACAGTGGTAAAATTTTACTTATAGAGTTTTTCAGATCGTTTAATTGACTATTATTCTAATACTTTCGATGGTTTCGGCGGTAACTTTGTGGAAGTTCATTTTAATATAAAATTTAATACGTGGAATAATCAAAGTTATTTTAAATTTTAGACTATTAGTCTGTTTATAAAATTTCATTAATGTGTTAGATATAAAACAGCTTACATTTTCCTTGTTTAATTTGAAAACATTTGGCACATTATTTTAATATTTTCGAACTTTAGTGACGTTTAAGTTTAAAGAAAACAGCAATACAATAATGGACCTATTCCACAATTTTAATTTGACAGGAGGGTCTGTTTCATTAACACATTGGATGCTGAGAACACACCTAGCGTGTCCATTTTCATACTAAAAAACAGGTTCAGCATTGAAAGTGTTAACTAGTAACTAAATCAAACAAGGACTTGAATACAAAATGGACTATTTGACAAGTCAACACCTCTAACAATCAAAGTATTAACTCAATTTTACTAATTTTGCAGAAAAGCAAAAGCTTGAAAAATTATCGAGTAAAAATAAATGGTTTAGAAATCATTAAAATTAAGCATTTATAGAAATCAATTATTCGTTATGTTCATTGGTGGTGTCAAAGTTATATAAAATGGAAATGTGAAAGTAATTATTGCTTTGCAAATAACAACTTGATAAAAGCAACAATGTTATAAATAAAATTAGATGATTACTACTAGTTAATAGATATAAGATTATACTAGAATAATGACAATTATTACTAATTTTTTCCTTTCCCAGGTAATCCCCCATACCAAAAAAACACGAGAAGAATTCGATGCACTGGTGTCAGAGGTTCTGGAGAAAAACTTCATAGATCTCGTCTGCCTGGCGGGTTTCATGCGAATCCTGTCAAGTGAGTTTGTGAAGAAATGGCGTGGCCGCCTGGTCAACATTCATCCGTCATTATTGCCAAAACACAAAGGAATGCATGCGCAACAGCAGGCCCTTGATGCTGGAGACCAAGAAAGTGGATGCTCAGTGCATTTTGTTGACGTAAGTTTAGAATAAACATTTGAATTTTAACTTGTCAATGTGAAAACTCATTGGAAAAGTAGAAAATTCAAACCATACTAATTTGATATTAAAATATATCAAGCACCTTCAGTAGAGATCCTCAATTATATTACTAAGTTGATTTAGATAGATATCTAAACAGCACTATACAAATAAGATTTATATTTATTTATTACTACTTACCGAATGTCTGACTATTAAAGCTGAATGGCACTCTGTCATCTAAGGAGGAGCAGACATGGTTAAAAATAATGGAAAATGTGAGTGTTGAGCAAACAATGACAGATGTCACTGTCAACTGCTGCAACATATTACTAATTATTCTTAATAACCTCAAACGGAATGGTACTATTAACAATTAATTATTTTCTCATTCCACTTGTGATGCGTGGCTGAAAGATTACATTTTCATTTTAGAATGATGTCGACACTGGCCCTGTTCTCGTGCAAGAGCGTGTGACGATATTCGAAGACGACACGGTGGAAACTTTATCTGACCGGATTCATCATGCCGAGCACCGTGCCTATCCCCGTGCCCTGCGTCTGCTCACTAGCGGCCGCATCCGACTCGGACCTGACAACAGACTTATTTCGCAACTCTAATTTTAAACAGTACGCTCCAACTCCAGGACTGGTGATTCTATACAATATTGCATTCAATTCTTTTTTAATCCCTAATTGTCGCATTAGACATAGGGTTATATTATAAGGACAACCGTATACTTCTGCTTTCTATAAAGTTGTAATGTAAGGTCATATGACGTACAGTCAACCTTCTTGTAGAGCAGTTTTCTATAGAGCATGCAGCAGTACTCCCTGGAGCACTATTATCAACTAAATGCAAAATATTTGTTAGTAGCTGTTGGTACCTTCACTTTCGAGAAAGTTTGTCATTTACAAAATGTATGAAAACACAAAAATGGGAAAATGTTTTATGTATAATATATTGATTGCGTGCAATTTACAAAATACACAAAAAAAACCTAACCCCAAATTTTTTAAGGGTGCCTAGGGTGCTCTATGTATATTATACAAAACTTGTAATAAAATCATCGACTGGTAAACGTGTGAAATCATTGTCATTGTTTCTCGGTTGTGATTTTTTGTATATCCAGCATATATTATAAAATGATTTTGACAATAAAATTCTAAAATTTTATTGATCGTGACTGAGATACTAAAATAACTTTGTAATCGTGTTACAACCTATATAACCTTGAAATACATGTACATCTAATTTCATTCATACAGACGACAAGGATTAGGCCACTGCCCAAGTCAATTCAAAAATACAATGCACCCAGTAAGAGTACATTTGTTTTGTCTAAATAGTATAAAATTAAAACTTCAATCCACACAGTTCACAAGTGCAACTCTTAATTACGATGCGCAGTGCAGTTGAATTCTATGAAAACGAATAGGAAATAAGACCAAACTATAGTTATAACCCAAATGTCTTTTTGTTTAATGTTGCCAGTCCTGGGCCATTTTAGAATAATTCACATGAAAAATTATGTGATCGATTTAGTGAATAATAAAGATAATAATTGCTGTCCAAATATTTGTACAACGAGACCAATATTGATTCAGTATAGTCGGAGATTATCAGTTGTTTTAAAGTTACGAATAAAAGTAATATTTAATTTTAAGCAATCGGTTCTTCCAGTGTTATGCATTATGTTACCCGATTTATATTTTGGCGGCATTATCTTTTAAATGTCTGCCGCGGACTTTCAGTTATTAATAGACATTTATTACAACTCTAACACAATCCTAGATATTTTGGTGTCATTTGCATGTTTTGTATATTGACAACTGTAAAGTGGTGATAAAAGTGGCAATATATATTATATCAGTAGTTATACCATTGCGCATATCGAGTGCAGCTAGACAAATCTGATATATAATTTTACTGTGCATCAAAAAAGATCACATCATTTTATGCTTGCAATTTTCAGAACATATACCAGAGTGTTGCATATATAACAGACTAAAGTACATTAAATAATAATGGAGGTTTACAGAAAGAAACTAACCGATATGTTTATATCAGGGCTGTGGAGTCGAAAAAAAAAGGCCGACTCCGAGTCCAGCATTTACCAAAACCACGACTCCGACTCCAATATTGACCAAAAACACGACTCCGTTTCCGACTAAAAAAAGTATTGTCACTTTTTTTCCCTAATTTTCCTATTTATGTGTATTCAATTAAATGTCAAACCTATCAATGCGGCAAAAAGCCAAATTTGACATATTAAATGCAAAAATAAAAAGTTTGAACTTTTCAAAATTTCCGAGCACGACTCCGGCCAAAACGCCACGACGACTCCGACTCCGGCCAAAAAGGCTCGATTTCGCGACTCCAACTCCGACTCCACAGCTCTTTCTCAGGTTTATATTCAATGCCAGTGCATGTTTTATATACGAGTACAACTGTTAAAACTGCCACAGCTGTGTTGTTACTTTCACATTTCTTTGTAATTACTTTTATATTTTATTGTATGTCAATTATTAGATTTTACTATAATATTGATAGTTAAGAGCCAATATACAAAATTATACTTATGAATGGCGCAGGTAATCTCAATTTACACATTTGAATTTATTAGGAAAAAGATTTTTCAAAAGCATTGATTAGGAAAGCTATTCAGCAATATCTTTTTTCAGCGTCTGATTGAAATGAATAGTTACTGCTCAAAACGTAGCATAATATTTTAAGACATTTAATACACGCCATATTAATTGAAGTGTTATATTTAAGATAGACCATTCATGAATTAATATTTTGCAAAATGAAATGAATTAAGATAATCCAAATGAAATGTTCTTTATATACATAGTGCAGAATTACAAGACGACTGAAATGTTTTCTAAATTGCTTCCTAGGTGATTTCTTTCTGATACTGACCCTAAAAGATGCCTTATTTTATTTCATTGTAAAGCTCCCATTTTGTGACTGATAAATTTATGTAAATAGAATAAAATGTGGATTGAAAAAATATCAGACAAAGTTTGAAAAATATTTTTGAACTTATGTATACCACTTTTGATACTATAAATTTGAAGGATTTGCCATGCACATCATTTATATTAGTATAACATAAGAGCTTTTTTAGCCCAGTACTATGCAGCATCTCCTTTCGTTGGAATTGGACAGCTTGACTTTGTTCTTCTTTACTGGAGAGTTCTTTTAAAATAAAATTTCAAATGATGAAACTAGTGGCTCCACACGTCTTTACTTGACATTTATAATGTCTTAATATAATTAAATTTCTTTAAAAATAATTAGCAATAAATTATTCTGTCGTGATGTACATAAACTACATTCATTTGTTTTTTTAATAAATTTATTTCCATCATGTGAAAAAAGAATTTTTATCTACATCCAATCATAAGACACACATTGGTTTTATAAATAAGAAGATTATGTATGACTGATTTACAGATAATCATTTAAAAATGTTATCGACTGTTACAAGCATAAAAAAAATGTTACCACTTAAGAAATACCACATCAGTAATGATTTTTTTGACCAGGGAGTGGTGATTTCAATATTGAATACTACCGGAATATATTGCGAATATATTTTCACACATTGTCTTCTTTATAACATAACCATTACTTTGTGATTATGGCAACTAATTTTTATGATTAACATTTTTACAATTTTTTCTGACTACATTATGTGAGTTCTCTTAAATGTCCCTCATAGCAAAGGTAGCAAAACTATGATTACAGTTTTAGTCATAAACAGTGAGAGTTAACGTTTGCAATTAGGTATCTATATTATATTGCAGACTTCCAATTTCTTTACCTTTGGAATCATTATAACACAGGTTTGTTCAAATCTTAACATACAACTTGGTAAAAAAACACATCTGGTGCCTAAGTCCCGAAATTGCATAATATAGTAACAAAATCACATGTTTGAAAGAAGTTGCCTATTTTATTCACAGGAAAAAATTTTCTTCTATTGCTTTTGGACATATTGATTTAAAAAAAATTAAACAATTCAACCAATGTTTTAGAAATTTCAAACATTTTTCAATTAAATTTCAAATTAACCGCTTGAGACCCAAGCGGACACAGGTGTCCGGATCATGTGCCGACCACCAATCCCAACCGGACACGGGTGTCCAAAATACTTTGAGATAAATAATACTTGGTATTCCAATGGAATATACGCAATATGTAGTCCCACCTATCTAGAATTGATATAATTTTTAAAAATATCGAATTTCATTGTATTTTAGGTGAAAGAAAAAAAAATCCCGAAAGATATCACAAGCGCGGGCCAAAGGCTGCCATATGCGCAGTACATAGGCAACCACATGGCACACATTATCACCATGATTTATGACCACCTCACAGTCTCAAATTCATTGTTTTTTTTCCCAATTTTTATTACATACATATTGACAATATATTTTATAACAAAAAGTTTATAAAAATAAGTTTTAGTTTATGATTAAAAATTTTTTATACAAAAATTACTCGTTTGCTTTATACCAGCCCTGAACTATAAATTTGGTATGTACAAAGATTTTTAACAAATATATAATGTATTTTAAGTGTTCGATATAATATGGTAATTAAATGAAAAAAAAACAATATTTTTATGCGGTGTCAATCCTGACATTTTTTACGAAATGTTACAATTTTCAATTTAAAAATGGAAAAATTATAAAACAATCCATTAATATATGTGTAAAAAATATTTAAAATTTATAATTAATTTTACTTATTTTTTTATTGGCCCTCAAAAACACACGGTCCTGGTGGCACAATAATCATTTTCTTGCGCGGTACTCAAGCGGTTAAAATGAATATTTGTAAATAGTTTAAATGTTTTGAAGGAGGATAGAATACTCGATTCAAATAACTCAAAACACAGCTAAAAAAAGCATTTCATTTATATAAAGATATCAACATTTTTTTTTGTATTGAAACAGTATGTCAGCAACTAGGTTTATTGTGACAATGAAATTTAAGTAGCAAAAAGTAAAAATTTGCTATTTTACTCTAATAATAACTAAGAAATTATAAAACAAGTCAAAGATGATAATGTTTTTTAATTTTTATAAGAAAGCATTTAAAACTATGTATATATCATACAAAAAAAGTGTTTTGATATCATTGTTAAAATTATGAGAATTTATTATTTTTTTATATTTCTGTAACTGTGTTATAATTAAAATTGTTCTATAAAATTCAATCCGCTTATTCATTTATTATAAATATATCCATTTCGTTCCCTTGATAATTATCTCCTATTGAAGAAGCTTTCAACTGCATTATCCAACCAAATATCTTTTATTAATACTTTCATCTCACTCTCAAAGTTCGAAGATCATTTTCAGTATTGAAAAAAAAATCTTTTCAGGACCAAGTTAATAACCCTGACATACTCAAGACTATACACCAGGGCTGTGGAGTCGGTGAAAAAAAGTCCGACTCCGACTCCAGCATTTACCAAAACCATGACTCCGACTCCAACGATGACCAAAAACACGACTCCGAATAAAAAAGTTTAATATCGTCACTTTTTTTTGCCTAATTTTCCTATTAATGTGTATTCGATTAAATATCAACCCTACCAATCCGGCCAATGGCCAAATTTGACATATTATATGCAAAAATAAAAAGTTCAAACTTTTTAAAATTTCCGACCCCGGCCAAATCGCCGCGAGGACTCCGACTCTGAATCCACAGCCCTGCTATAAACTTACATGCTCCCTGTTTTTACTTGCGTAAACAAAACATGCTATTTTCTTCTATTGAAACTTGCTTGCCTAATCATTGGGTTGAGTCACCGATTACAAGGGTTGTTTGGTTGGTAGTAATCACTCAAACGGGGGGAGGATCTGAATTCATCTTAGTAATATTAGCACTTATTTTATTCTCTTTGAAATAGTATCTCTTACATATCTTAAACACCTACATTTCACATGACATTCTAAAATATTGAAACAATATCTTAGGAAAGACTAATCATCTAGTATGAAAGACTCAGTCGCAGTAACAAGTTCATAACTTAACCTCTCCGCGAGTACCGCCCCATCCTTGGGGTGAGCAAAAATCGCCTCAAGAAGCGTACCGCCCCAAGGATGGGTTTCTGTACATATTTCACTGAAATACCCAGAAACTGTAAAAATTTTGACTTCAATCGACATCTATGGAGATTTGAAAGGTAAAAAAAAATACATTTGGTAAATATTTGTTTTACTGACCGTTTTACAGCCATTTCCAAATATCACGTGGTCTAAGCGTGACTATGCCAGTTGTAAATAACCGTCAATTTTGTATCCCGTCCGCTGCGCGTAAAACTTGATTTGTTTGGTTATTTCGGATATTTATTGAGCGATACTGTATTGTTTCTCTTGGTTCGTCAAACTGTGTTATATAGTATATTTTTTGCGTTATACTTTGTTGTTTCTCTCTGTTCGTGAAACTGCGTTATTTCGTTTATTTTCTGCGTGAAACTATGTGCTATATTTAGTATATTTTTTGCATGAAACATATTTGAGAGCATAGGAAAAATGGACCGATTTTTGAATGAAGACGAAATCACTCAATTTTTGAATGACAGTGAGGACGAAGATTTGCTGAATGATTTAGACGATCAAGATTTGCGGGCATCTTCGTCTGATGAGGAAGATTTGCATTCAGAATTAGAATCAGATTCGGAATTGGCTAGTCCACCAACGAGACGTCGACGGACTAATCTCTATAGCTGGGAGTCCGGTAACTTTTCGCCCTTTATATTTGATTTTGATGAAAATCAATCCGGTATAAATTGTAATGTTGAAATTAGTGATAAACAATGTGAGTAAGCATATTTTTAACTATTTTTGACAAGCAGTATTATAAATATGATTGTATATAAACATATATTTATGCCGAAAAAATTATTCAGAATGTCGCGATCAATTCAAATTTCCGAAAGTGGAAAGATACAACATGAGTAGAAATCTACGTTTTTTTGGCCGCTCTTATGTTGATGAGTCTCGTTGGAAAAAAATAATTGAAAAAGTATTGGTCGACTAATCCAATCATTTCAACGCCATTTTTTAGATGACAGAAACTGGTCCTGATCTTATAAATTTAATGTGAAATAAGTACTAAACATTTACTGTGAACATTTTAAAAGTGAAGTTCATAATAAAATAAAATGCGCCGTTCAATGGTTGACAACTTCTGGAAAAAGGTAATATTTAATTCGATTTTTCTCATTAACCTGATGATATTTAGTGAAAATTTTAACACACAATCTTTTTAATAGTGATAAATATGCTTTTGTCATAGTAAATTATTAAAAAAAAAACCCAAAAGAACTCACTCCACAGAGCACAACTTTTTCTTATTAACTTACTCCTCTAGAGGTTAAACATTGAGAAAAACAAAGACATAACATCTTGGCGTTGTCCACTGTCAATTTTATCTTTATTATTGAATTTATTTTTAATTTTAAAATTATTTCGGGATTCATTTATTGAGCTACTATCAATTTCGCTTCTATTTTTTCCATTTTCTAAAGCAGATTGCCCCTCATTTGCTAGAGATATCAAAAGCATTTGTTTCTGTAATATGGGGACAACCAAATTATAGTGCATTATTTTTGAATTGAGGATTTTGACTTGGTCTTCATGTTTGTCGATACATTCTCTCCAATCTTCTGTGTCACTATTGGTCAACGGTAAAGTACCAAACTGTGTCCGTGCAGAAAGTAGACTTGAGCGAAGAGAGTCTATTTCTCTGCGAATATCTTTTTGTAATGTTATCCATTCAGGGGTAAATCCGTTATCTATTAAAACCTAAAAAGAAGAAATAAACTGTAAGTATGCAGAAATTTTAATTGACAGTTTAAGACGTACTAATGTAAATGGTCTTGTAAATTGGTTGAGAGGTATTCTTTTAGGCATATTTTTGATTATGAGTTCTGTAAAAATATCAATTCACCATAAAGCTTGTAAAACTCTCTTTATCTAAGATCTTTAATACCGTATTCAATAAATTAATTCTTCTCAGGTATATTACATGTAATACTTTTTGTTGAAAAGTATAACAAAAATAACTAAAACAGCCATATTTTTTCAAATTTAACAAAGCTCCATTTAACACATCATCACGATTCTCATCTAGGAATATTGAATCGAAATAAAAAAGATATTATTGTTAGAGTGTACCTGATTCATTTTATGAGTAACAAAATCCACATATGGATTAGTATTTTGGTGTGATGGTAACGGTTTACCACTGCCTTTTAAATTATTGAACTCTCCTTTCGACATTGATTCCTGGATAAGATCTTCGACTAGTCTGTCAAAACCATATCTAAAATAGGAAAAACATTTATTAGCACAAACATTATCATATTCTAAATCAATTAAATGGGAATTTTCATACATCTAGAGGTATAATACTTTCAGCTAGAAACCACAATATGTGTAGCTCCATAACTTTACAAGAGTTTCGGCGGTAACTTTGTGGAAGTTCATTTTAATATAAAATTAAAAATAACTTTGATTATTCCACGTATTGTGCTACTAACTGTGACACATGTTTCGTCTCTTTCAGAGGCATCTTCAGACTTACTATCCCAAAGTTTGCTTAAGTAATGAAGCAAGATTGATTCTAACATTTTAAATTATGAAATTACAAAATGGATTTCGGGTTTTTTTCCCTTTTAAAGGAAGCAAGGAGGGGGTGATAGAATCGAAACAAAGCAAATAAATAATGATTCTAATGAGCTGCAATCAATCAGATTGGGATATTTCCCTTTTAAGGGAAGCAAGGTGGGGGGTTATAGAATTGAAACAAAGCAAACAAATAAATAATTATACTTCTAATGCCGTTAGATATTACAAACTATTAAACTAATAAACTAATGAGCTGCAATCAATCAGATAGGTTAGTGATTACTGATTACTCTATTAATTGGAAACAATGTAAGTAATGTCGAGCAACCTGTCCTATTAAGAATATTATTTAATAATATTTCTTTTTTGTTAAGAGTTTTATTTATTTCTAAAAATTCTAGACTATTCATCTAAGCTATTTTTATTTACTCGGTGAAGTATTTCAAAATTACTCAGACTAGTACATCATTATTTATTTGCTTTGTTTTGATTCTATCACCCCCTCCTTGCTTCCTTTAAAAGGGAAAAAAACCCGAAATCCATTTTGTAAGTCTGAAGATGCCTCTGAAAGAGACGAAATACGTGTCACAGTTAGTAGCACAATACGTGGAATAATCAAAGTTATTTTAAATTTTATATTAAACAACAAGAAAAATTACTGGTCAACACCAAAAATTTTAATATGTTACTAGGAAGAACTAGACGAAGGCGTAAGCCGAAATAGCTATCAACAAATATATAAAATTTATGTAGAACTAAAATACATTGTTATTTTTCTTACTGTATTATAATGGAGTTCTACCAAGTAAATGCCTACTCAATCAATAAGTGTTCATAAAATTTTGTGGTAACTTGGTGGAAAACAATTTTTCAATTTGCATTGAAATGAAATGAATTTTAATGTAATGCTTTTAGTTAATTATTAATCAACTATACCATTTACTTAAAAGAGTTTGAACAAACTTTGTTTTGATATCATGCTTGTCTTTTTTCTTCGCATTTTTATCCAACAGTGCATTGTCTGAAGCAGCTGATTTTGCCATTCGATGTTCGGTAACATTTTGGGCTGCTCTAAAGGCTCGGGTCTTTGACCACTGTTTTTCTCGCTGCGCAGGAGTCCCAGAGCCTACACCTTCATAACTCAAATACTGTCGATGCTGCGGTGCTGTGTGCTGCGAAGAAAACATATGTGTTGGTGTTAACTGTCAATTCTTGGCAGAAAGGCGTTATATTGAAATAAATAAAACATAATTTTTTGTGCTACTTTTCAATGAGCAAAACCGGTCTAAGTAGAAGAAATATCACAAGATTCTGCTTTATTTGTTCATGCTAGATTAAAAATATATATTTATAAAATAATATATATGTTCAATACTTTAATATCGAATTCCTGAACACGGCGATCATCATCAACACCCCATCTATCTTGAGCATTCTTTTTGTTAATCATCCTAAAGGCAGACTCGATTTCTTTGAATTTGTCATTGTCTGACTCGAGTGTGCCAGAGTCCGGATGAAATCTTTTGGCAAGCTCAATGTATGATCTGCGAATGGTTTCTTGATCGCTGTCTTCAGCTACGTTGAGTAATTTGTAACATTTCTGTAACAAAAAACAAAATAAACTCTTTTAGATAAGTCACAAATCATACCTGGCCATATCCAATAACATTTAAAAACTACAAAAAATAAAAAAGTTTCAATAATTCATTTTTTTTATAAAACTTACTTCTTGTAATAAATTTGTCAGATTTCGGCAATTAGTTGGTATCTCCAACTAGTAGCGTTTGATCGGAAAAAACTCAAGTATGTAAATTGGAATTCTCTCTGAGAGATTATATCATTTTAACATAATGAAAGTATATTGATTATTAATATTAACTTACTTTCAATTCTTTTTCATAGGTGTTACTAGAAAATCTTACTTTATTGATTGGCCAAAAATGTTCTTGAGATAGCAAATATTTAGAATTGAGCAGACATTTACCAGATCTAAAATAATAATAAAAAATTGACCTTAGATAAGTAAGTACATATTATAGATTACATAATAACTTTTTCTCAAAGAAATATACAAATAATTGTTTAAAACATTTCTATATTTATCAAATAAACTCTAAAAACAAAAACTTGTATCGAAAAGCAATATTACAAACTTACTTCATTTTAAAGAGAGTATGTACTCAATTCAAAACAAATACATCTTTGTATACAGTCATTGACATTTTGACACTGACAGCTAAAATTCTTTTGTAAACAGAAAGCATAACTAGCCATTTATAATTATGCTATAAAAAAAATACATTATTTGGGAACATAAAAATCGCCACCGCATTCTTTTTAATCGTTTCCATATTTAAAAATTTAGGTAGATGAATCAAAATATTTAATATTTTTTTTCGAACGGAATGCAGTATTTAGGTAATACAACTGTGCAACAACACTTTGTCGTAAAATTTTGTTTGGCCATTTTTTTAACGTTTTACGCGAATTATTGTGGTATATATTTTCAGTTGCAAATGTACATATCCAAAATATGTTTTATCCCAACTGTTCCCATTCAAATTATTTCTTCATTTTGTGGTCAACACTAATGCAACAGTGTAATAAAACAAATCTGCAGAAGGCAGTGAAATTTACTGCCATTCGTTGATGACTGGCGATTTGACTTAACCAAAACATGGCGGGTGCCGTTATGTTTGATACTTCTCGTCCGACTAAAATGGATGAAGATGTAAACCAATTTAATAAAATTATCAGTGAGAAGGAGAGCCAAGAAAATGATGAAGAATTTATTAAAGAAAAGGAACAAAGAATCCTCAGCCTCGGCGAGTCATATAAAAAAGAAGGAAAAGCTAAGGAACTCGCCGAACTCATCAAAGCGACAAGACCCTTTTTGAGTATTATTAGCAAAGCAAAAGCTGCTAAACTAGTGCGCTCTCTCGTCGACTTATTCCTGGATCTAGAATCTGGTATAGGAATCGAAGTTCAACTGTGCAAAGAGTGTATAGAATGGGCCAAAGAGGAAAAGCGAACGTTCCTGCGGCAGTCCTTGGAGGCTCGCTTGATCGCTCTATATTTCGACACCGGAATGTTTTCCGAAGCCTTGGTGCTCGGTGGCACCTTACTAAAAGAGCTGAAGAAGCTGGATGATAAAAATCTCCTCGTCGAAGTGCAGCTTTTAGAAAGTAAGACATACCATGCTTTGAGCAATCTACCGAAAGCCAGAGCCGCCTTGACGTCCGCGAGGACAACGGCGAACGCCATCTACTGCCCCCCTAAAATGCAAGCGGCCCTCGATCTCCAATCCGGAATTCTCCACGCCGCTGATGAAAGAGACTTCAAAACAGCCTACTCTTATTTTTATGAAGCATTTGAAGGTTATGATAGTGTAGAAAACTCCAAAGCTTTGACCGCATTAAAATACATGTTGCTATCTAAAATTATGTTGAATCAGCCAGATGACGTTCAACATATTATCAGCGGAAAACTTGCAATCAAATACGCCGGGTCTGATATCGAAGCTATGAAGAGTGTTGCGCAGGCTTCGCACAAAAGGTCTCTGGCAGACTTCCAGCAGAGTCTTAAAACATTCAAGAAAGAACTTGAAGAAGACGTTATAGTGAAAGCCCATCTCGGCACGCTCTACGACACTATGCTTGAGCAGAATCTTTGTAGGATTATTGAGCCTTATAGCAGAGTCGAAGTCGACTATGTGAGCACTTGTATTAAACTACCCATGCCTCAAGTAGAGAAGAAACTCTCGCAGATGATCCTCGACAAAAAGTTCAATGGTATTTTAGATCAGGGTGAAGGAGTGCTCATAGTATTTGAAGAAGCCGTTGTCGATAAAACTTATGAAACCGCTCTGGAAACTATCCACCATATGAGCAAAGTCGTGGACACGTTATATCAAAAAGCTAAAAAGTTATCGTAAATATTCTTGTGTTGTTACACCATGGACTGTATTAATACACTTGGTTGTTTTAAAATAATTGTATTTTATATGTTGAAACAATAGCATCAAGTGTTTATATTTTCTAAATACATGTAATAAATAATGTTGCCATCTTGCGCAACATTTTCTTTCAATGCTTTAAAAAACTTAAATATTATTAGTTGTTTCTAAATCTATGTTTTATACTCCTATACATTCATACATAAGATACAGTTTTTTTTTTTCATGAAAGTGAAGTGTTTTAAAAATGAATCTATGAACTATTAAAACAAATTTAGCAAACAAAATATGTTCATAAAAAATGAAAAATAAATCCTATTCAAAACATTAATGATTTCTTTCTGTACAATCTGTATCATTTGTAAGTCAATAAATCTGGCAGACTTGGGTTTAAGCGACTTGTTAATTTTGATTGAATGCAATTGTAGATAAAAAAAAAATGAATACTAAAAGGCACAGATTACTTTAAAATTTCCGAGTAACCATTGGATTCAGCTCTTAATTGGTTGGAGAAAACTCATAAATTAATTCGAGTATGGAGAATCGTTGAATTTGTACTCATTGAGATGCACAATTTTTTTCAGGTATTTCACAGTTTGTTTATTTCTGACAAAGTTAAAAAAGCAATATTGCTGCAAGTCACCAATGGTCATATTTTCAGATTCAGCTTGAAAACTGCATATCTGTTATTGAAGAGGATTTTTATTATATGAATCCTAAAATGTAGCTATTGGCAAAATAACATCACAGAGTATATCCCCACTATGTTAGCTGATTATTGCTTGCATGATTTGCATCTAAAAAACATAAAATGCTACTTGTAAAACAGATGTACATCCTTATTTTGTAATACACAAGTATATTTTTTTCCTTTTTCCACTCAAATAGAAAATATCCAAACTTGACAAACTAAGTGCTAAAATGGGTTCATGAACCTATTTGTTGTCCAGGGTTATAAACCACTATTTTCAGTTCACTTCTAAGATGTAGGTATTTTTAGGAAAAACACATTGCCTAAAACTTTACACATTATAAATATATTGAAAAATCAATATTTGCTCATGTTCCAGCTGGGAATAGCAGTACAGGGTATTGGTAAGATAATTTTACATGATTTTAATCTTTGTTTTTGCAAGCAATAATTACAATTATAAGTAAAAAGAATTTAAACATCCATACATAAGTTGTACACGTCTCTATTTAGGAATTCGATTCCTTGGCCACGCAACTGAATAGGACCTCGAAGCATTATGATTATCAGGGCACGGCGACCAGCAATATATATGTGTGAAAGGAAATGGGCACGGAATCAATATTATAGGTTGTCAATAACGCAATACTTATTTTGGCTCTACTGAAGAGTAGCAATTCTTATCACTGCCCTTTTCTAATCACTATGCTGAAATTTATATTTTCATTATGACCATAATTTCAATAATCAGTATTTGAGAAATGGTATTAATATATTTGGATTTTCTTGCACATCTTTTCTATTGTGCCTCTCAGGCATGCCTATTTATATGTAAAAATTATATTGATTAAAAAAAAGACAATATCCTCAATAGGAATATAAATTTGCCAAACATATTTTCTTTGTTATAAATTGCACAGAGTCATCTTGGCCATGAGTATTCATTTTTATAAATAGATTTTTCCAATTTGGTCCTAAAGACGTATGCACCTAAATAATTCTGACTAATAGAAGATGAAATAACATTTATTTTATAAACATATCTATATTTTATTTATTATCTCATCTCGGATCTTGGTTACTTTTCCAAAAAATACTAATTTATTCATGTTTTATTTTATCTTATTAAGGTATGAAGTCTTCATTAAATTTTTACATAATTTCATAGTTCAAGCTCACCATGGCTTGCAACTTTATGATTTCCTACAAAGTACAAGATTTATTTTTAAACGTTAATATTTTAATATATTCATCAAAATTATATTTAAATAAATCAAACCTAATTTGCTTGTAAAACTTCCACATATATATTTTTTAAAGATCAAAACCGATTTCGCTCATCGCGAGCATTTTCAAATGATGACATTAATAGAAAAAGGGTTATTTAGATGAAATTAAAAAAAGAAAAGACAAGGTTTGATGAACAATTGTTGGAAAAAATATTAAACGATTTTGACGATTATCATCATTGTATTATAATGATCACACATAAATTAATATACCGGAAAACGGGGTGATTAGAGACAAAAACAAGGATTGAACTTTAGCACAAATTTACTAAGTATCCAATGTATTTTTTAGTATTTATATATTACTAGTATTCGAACCCGGCTTCGCTCGGACCAGTTTGGGGTTATGTTCACCTCGGCGCGTAAATTCAGACGGGCCAAGTTGAAACAACTGGCAACTTAATGACCAACAATGCAAAAGGGAATTACAGACCCACATACATACATACGCCGTTTCGGTTTTATAAATAAGATATTTTGGTTCATATGAAACTACTCGAGTACTCGAGTATTTTGTAAAATGTACTACTCGATACTCGAGTAATTGGAGTCTCTACACACACATTGATAACGAAACAAATTTACCGTCGAAACTTTCGCTAGCGAAATCAATTCGTTTGTTTGAACTTGCATCAACAATGCAAAAGGGAATTACAGACCCACATACATACATACGCCGTTTCGGTTTTATATATAAGATTCTTTACAATGACCACTACTATCTCTCGAATGACAAAACCAAACCAACTAAATGATTGGCCAAAATTGAAACAAACGTGTTTAAGTTCAATGCCTGTGCATCCGTACTTTTTGACTCCTTTTAAACTTCTCTTTTATTACACGAAAATTAAATTAAATCATGTTCTTTTTAGTTAATAAGTATCGTAAAACGGGGTGAATATAGAATAGACGTTTATATATTACAATCTGTTGCTTTGTATCTTTTCACCTGCCAAGTCTCTATTCACCCTCTCTCGTCTCTGTTTACCCCAATTCAATGTGAATAGAGACATCGAACAAAATTGACTGTGTCTTAATAACGACAGTGAATATTTGAAAAATATTGTCATGAATGTGTAGTAGGACCATAGAAATACGTTTCAAGCCATTCATATTTGAATTATGTGGCGTAGGTATGAAGATATATACGTAGTCGTAAAGGGTAAAAAGTGTCTATTCACACTGTTTTACGGTACATCTAATTGAGTTTTCAAATTTTTTATCGTTTATTATTTTTTACCAAAGAAAGGACACGAATCGAGAAACTTAAATTAGTCCCACATGAAAAATGTATAACGCTCGCAAAAATAATTTGAGTTTCGATAAATTTTAAAACTATTGTTAGTGACATGAATATATAGAAAATTTTGCATCATGACTTAGAACTACAACTTCAATGATTCTATCAAGTATATTCATCTAGGATTCTATCTTAGACACTGCAATAAGTGAGATTGATGATCTTTCTAGGTAGAAAGCCAAGCATGGTTGTGTGAAATGTTTTGTGAAACTAATATTAATTCATAGACTATATTATATTTTTTTAAGAAAAGTAAATATTTAAATGAATTTAGGAGAGATAATTTCAATAAATAATGTTTTTATATGTAAAAGTAAATTATAGTACATGGCTTTTTTTACACAAATTTCTGGATAATTCTACCGTTTATAATTGAAATAAAATGATTGATAATTAAAAGTACCTAATATTAGTAAATTTATATTTGAAACAAGCTACCATTCCATTTTCGTTGTTCGCATAGAAGTCGTTAAGTTGCGATATTCGAACATACCTACGATAATTATTAATTTACTCTTTACATATTAATATTTTTTTCAAATGGCAGCCCTAAAACAACCGACTATGTTTTTTTGAATATTTGAAATATGACAGATTTCTTCTGTTTCTTCTCTACGCTAGTAGGCGCAATGTACGAATTATACATATTTTTTTGAAAATTTAAGGATATTTTAACAATCAGCAATGGAAAACAACAAGTCAAATATAAATCATCAAACATTGCGTGAGTTTTTTATTTCCTTCATGTTTCTAAAGTGCTTTTGGTGAAGCTTGATAATAGGTAAAACGTAACACGTTAACCGACTTTTTGTCAGTTGCAAAATTCATTGAACCAAAACAAAACTTATCAAATGGTAAACATGTTGTGATTGCTTTAGTTAATAATTAATGTGTTCAGTTAATTTAAACAGCTCGCAATGAAACTATCTACTAACTGATAGCTATCCGTATTGTTCCATTTACTAGGAATCGTTGAAATCATATTATTAAGACTTATCGGAGTGTACCTAACTCTTTGTTAATTTTTGAATGGATACTAAGCCATTTGTAGTCGTACCAAATATATGCTAACTCGAAAATCATGAATGCATTATATCTTGGATATTTCGTCAGTTTAGATGTATGGCAAACATTCTTGATTCAATACTATCCATACAGATTTACCAATTTAAGATTCCGTAAAAAAAAATGATGGTGTTTTTAAATTCATACTTGAATTTTTATTGCAGTACCGATGTCAGAAAGCACCCATTCATCCACTTCATCGCCGTGCCCCAACACAATGACTTCTCCAAATTCGACTATATCATCACCGTTTTGTCACGTGATGTCACCGTGCCAGATGATGTCTCCTATGGGGAAATGCGCGACTGGACACGTCCACTCCCCGTCGGCTACCACACCCGCTCAAAAAAGTAGACGGTCCCGGAAATTTTTGAGACTAGAATGCGCCCTGGAGGCTGAACGCTTTGACCGAAATTATCTTGAGGAAGAAGTTAAACGACAGGGTCATAAAATTGAAGAGATGGGTAGGTTCCTTGATGCATAACTCTATTGAATTATATACCATACTATTCCATGATTTCAAATTACTGTGACAATATCTCTAAAATTAACAAATGTTTTTTCACACTAACTTCCTCACAACATTCCATAGATTTTTCATAACTGGCAAGAGAATTGTAGGTGAATATTTCTAAGCCGCATCTGTGAAGAGACCCTTCACAGATGTAATCAGTGCGCTATCATTTGATAAATAAATTTAAAAAAAGAATCCATTTCCACTACATTAAAATTCTGTACATACTTTATAATACTCAAAACAATTCTTTTTTTAAATGTGTGGAGTAGGTATGTCAGTTAATAAAAATAGTCAAAATTATTGAATAAAAAATGTCAATTCAATCTTTCAGTTGCAAATTCTTTCATTGATATTGACACATATACATGCCTTGATCCACTTCAAATTAATAATAATCTTAAGCAACACAGAGAAAGTAAAAAATAGAAAGTCTAATGCATGTCATTATTTTTGTTTACAGCCAAGGCAGAAACTTTACACTTGAATGAAATCATTCAATTAAAAGGGAAGATTTCGGAGTTGGCAAACAACACTGAACATTCTGAAAGCGAATCCACTGTCAAAAAAATGAATAAAGAAAATGAGAGACGGCTGTGTGCCGATGTGCAGTCTCTAGAACAGGATCTATTACAATATATGGAGGACATTGCAAAGTCTAGAGAAGAAAAAGAAGTTGTAATGAAAAAAGTAAATACAAAACGCTCCCTAGTTTGCAATAAATAGCTTTTGTGATACATTCAAAACAGAATTATTTATACTACCCGGAAGGTTGAATATACTGAAAATTATATCTTGGTTAAAACAAAATTCAAGGCGTACTTTTTTGTATTTCTAGTTAGCTGATGTGGAAACCAGTCTCTCCATGTGGCGGTCGCAGGCCTTGGAGTCGGACAGCGTCCAAGACTTGCTCAAAATCGAGCTGGAAGGCTTCAAGACCCAAGTGTCCAATTTGAAGTCGGCGCTGGCCGAGTCAAACAAAATATTAGAAGAGTACCGACGGGACAATCAAATGAATGTAAGCATCGAGTGTGATGACGATACACTCACGCTGAGGAAGGCCATGAACACATGTGAGACTTATTTTCATATTACAAATTGATGATTTCTATAGTTTGGTTGACCTTGACAGAAATGATAATTTGTTTGTAAATATATTGTTAGTTTCCTGTTTTACCTATTGTTTTGTGTCTTTGATTAAAGATTGCAATTCCGTATAAATGTATCAATTTCATAATTATATAAAACAAAATGATAAATATAAAAAATTACGGCCAGTTGAAATTGTAGTAAGAGATGAATAAATCAATAATCATTATTAGAAACAATTATTTGCATGAGTAAATAAAAGGGAAATACTTCATACGGGAAATACGTCAAAGTAAACACTCTTCAGTCAAAAACCAGTCCTATAATAATTGTACCATAATATGTTAGGATATCATATAAATTAAACTGACGGCATTTATAGAATATTTATGTTGTATGTTGCAGCCTTTAATAGCCCCCTCGAAAATTTGGGTAAAGCGGTCATAGATGTTCAGCTGAAGGAGCAAATAAATTTGAATCTCGGAATGACACAAGAAATCGAAAATCTGAAAAAAGAAAATCAAGATTTGAAACATACACTTGTACGTGTTGAAGAGCTCGAAAAGACTACTGCAAAATTATCATTAGAGAGAGAAGAGCTGATCATAAAAGTGAGTACAGTAACATAATTCTTTTTTAAACCATGCATGCTCCCAATGCGGAGTATACAAACTCGTAATAGAATAAAAGTGGTTTTACATAAATAGTGGTTACAGTAAAAGTCCGTTAATTCGAAATTCAAGGGACCGGATTTTCCAAAAAAATTCAAATTACGAATTACGGGATCAGTATGAAAAAACTTTTGTATAAATATCACTGTTGTATTGTATTTCTTATCAGTTGACAATGCTCGCAATGAGCGAAACCGGTCCTGATAAAATAAATTTTATGTGGAAAAAGTACTAAAAATGTATTATTATTTTTATGCCTTTCCACCAAGTATTGACAGTGAACACCCTAAAAGTGTTACATTTTTACTTTGCTAAATGTTCAGTACCCAAATATGTATGTACTGGTATTTTAATCCTGCAATGCAATCCCAAGTTATAATATTAGTTTTCAAGTTTATTCTGTTTCTCATAATTTATGATCCATCACGTTTGTTTATATTTGTATTTTGTTTATTGCAGGTTGAAAGTTCAGCATTGATCATGGAACAGTTAAAAGAGTCACGCGACGAATTGAGCAATGTATCCGGACAACTGATTGCGATTCGGCAGCAGGAAAAACATCTAGAGGCGGCAGTCGAAGAGCTAAAATTGACCATATTTAAACTCAACGGAGAGTTAGTCGAACAGATGAGTACTACTCAAAAAATATTGGTTGATAAAAATCTATTGAAAGACGAAGTCGACGTTCATTTAGCGGCCATAAGTCAAAATCATTTGCAAATTGACAGTCTAGAGCAGAAGATGCACATCTTAAAAGCTGAACATCAACAGTTGGAATGCAGTAAAAATAAGGAAATCGACTCCTTAAAAAATAAACAATCCGACATGCAAAAGATTGTGGATTCGTGTCTCACTAAATTGAAAACCAACAAAGTTGAGCTGAAAGCGGTCAATAATTCTGTTAAAATTCTGAAAGAAGAAAAACGAACAATGGAAACAAGCATTGAAGAATATAAGATGGATTTAAAAATGACGGTCGGTGATTCTGTAAATTTAAAGAAAGAAATTGAAGATCACAAAGAAGAGTCAGTGAAATATGCCGAGATGATGAACAGCAAAGATGTTACAATAGAAAAATTAATGCAGAGTACTACACTGATGGAAAATATGATTTCTTCTCTAAATGTAAAACTGGAAGAATCTGAGATTCAGAAACAGTCTCAAATCGATGATTTCACACAAAAAGAAGAAGCGCTGAGCTTAAATTCTCAATTGCTCGAAAGAGAAATGGAAACTGTTCAAAGTCAACTGACCGATCTTTGCAAACGTCAAATAGAGTTTGTGAATGTTATAGAAGAGTTGAAACAGGAATGCTCTGATAAAAACAAACAGATAGTCGCTTTGGAGACTGAACAGTCTGATTTAAAAAAAGCTATAGAAAATGTCTCGGTGGAATTGAAATGTACCAAAGATGATTTAAATGTTGCTGACGATCAAATAAATGAGCTGAAAAAAGAAAAAGAAACAAATTTAGAAGAATCCAAAATTCATTTAGAACAGTTAGAAGCCAAGCAAACTTTGGTTCATTCTCTAAATGAACAGTTGGAAGAAATAGGTGTTCGATTAAATAATTCTACCCAGAATGAAGAAGCGATCAAACTGCTTTCACAAGACCTCAAACTGCAAATTAAAAATCTTAACAAAGAAAAACTTAGAAATGAATCCATCATTGAAAACCTCACATCAGAATGCTTGAGGAAAAATGAACTGGTCGCCGTGTTGGAAAATAAATGTTCCGATCTGCAACAGACTCTCGGTGGTAATCTATCCGAATTGGAAACAGCCAAATCTGAAATTATAGATGCCAATAAAACGATTAAGTCTCTGAAAGAAGAAAATTTCAAATGCCAAACTGATTTGGAAGAATCTAAAGTTTATTTGGAAAAATTAGAAGCTTCGCAAACGACAGTTTGCTCACTGAATGATAAGTTAGAGGAAATGAACATCAGGTGTAATGGTTCTACCCAAAATGAAGAAGCGATTAAACTCTATTCGCTAGAGCTAGAACTGCAAATAAAAAATCTCAATGAAGAAAAAAAGAAAAATGAACACATAATTGAAAATCTCACATCAGAGCAATCGAGCAAAAATGATCTGGTCATCATGCTGGAGAATAATTTTTCCGATTTGCAACTGATTATCGACGGTAGTCTAGCCGAAGCGGAAACGGCCAAATGTACAATTATCAATACCAATAAATTAACGCAGTCTTTGAAAGAAGAAAATTCCAGATTCCAGACAGATTTGACAGAATGTAAAATACTTTTAGAAAAACTGGAAGTTTCGCAGACTCGTGACGAAGCCACCAGACAAGACCTCGAATTGCAAATACAAAATCTCAGTCAAGAAAAAAATAAGAATGAAGCGATTATTGACAATTTGACAGCGGAATGCTCCAGCAAAAATCATCAGGTCTCTGTGCTGGAGAGTAAAAACTCCGATCTGAAACAGGTCGCCGACGCCAATATATCAGAGTTGGAAACTGCCAGATGTGAATTTATGGATGCAAATAAAATAATAAACGAACTTAAAGAAGAAACCACCAAATACAAAACCGATTTGGAGAAATGTAAAATTGTTTTTGAAAAGATAGAACTGGCCCAGAATCCTAGTTGTTCTCTCAGTGACAAAATAATAAATTTAGATGTTCAAAGACAAGAACGCGTGGCTGAATTGATGCAAACAATTTGCGATAAGGAGGAAATGATAAAATTAAACTCACAGTCGCTCAATTGTGAGATACAAATTGTCCGCAGTCAATTGGACGACCTCAATAAAGAAAAAAATAGGCAAGTCAGAAATCTGGAGAGTGAAATTTCTCACCTGAAGACGGCGATCGATTCCAGCTCTTCTGAAGCGACCAGTACTGTCCGCGAGCTCGTCGCTGCCAAAATCACAATAGACAACTTGAAAGAGGATCGTGATAGATTTCAAGCGTTGTTAGAAAAATGTGAAATTGAGTTCACAAAATTAAGTGCGATGCGAAATTCTTTCGGTGAAAATATAGAGATATCTCAGTTACAAAGCCTCGAAAAGAAAGGTGACATAGTATCGAATTGCCAAAAGTTTGAGCTAGAAATAGAAGCTATCTGCAACAAGATGATTGAACTTAATGAGGTGAAGCTGGAAAATCAGACAGCTATTGAAAAGTTGAAATCTTACTGCTCTGACAAGACTGAAGCGGTCTGCATGCTAGAGACTAAATATTCTGATTTGCAACAAATTGCCGACTCTAATTTATCTGCATTGCAAACCTCTAAAGCAGAATTCATCGCTGCCAACGATTTGGTAGAGAATTTTAAGAAAGAAAAGGACACCTTGGAATTGATCCTGAATGAATACAAAGTTAAACACGATAAGCTGGAAGTGACAATCTGCTGTCTCGGTGAAAAGTTAGAAAAGCTTGAGGCCGCAAACAAATTGAAAATAAGTGAGTTTATGCAAAAAGATGAGACGAACAGATTTAATTCTCAAGCGCTTCAACTTGAAATAGAAACGCATCGAAATCACCTAAACGAAATGAAACATAAAAATGAAGCAGTCATCGGAGGCTTAGAATCTGAGAGTTCCAATAAAAATGAACAAGTCAACGTACTGGAAAAGAAAATTTTAGAGCTGCAACTGATCATCGATTCCAATTATGCTGAATTAAAAATGACTGCCCTAGAGCTCAATGCTGCTAACACCACAATTAGGAATTTAAGCGAAGAAAAGAGCGGACTTGAAGCAGACTTGAAAAAGTTCATGATGGTTCTGAAGGAATGCGAAGATATTTCTCAAAATAAGACTGAAGAAATTGACAGCTTGTTGTGTAAAAATATTTATATCGTGGAACAGCTGTCTAATTTTGAAGTAAAACTCGAACAGCAAAGAAAAGACACCGATATCAACAACAATATTATTAAAGAATTGTCAAAGGAGAAAGAAGATTTGAATCTTTTGACGGAGACTTTGAAGAATGAATTAAAACTCGCCGATGATGCCCTGAGTGTTAAATGTTTTTTCATTGAAGAATTGACAGATAACATAAATAAAAATATTAAAACCATATCATCAAACAAATTGGAGATCGAACAGTTGTCAGAAAAAAATTTTCAATTAGGAGAACTTTGTGCAAATGCCAAAGTGCAAAGCAATATTTCAATCAAGATTGATCAATTGGTCAGCGAAAAAGTTGAGCAGGAGAAAACTATTGCAGATTTAAATAATGAATTAAAAGCATTCACTCGGACTGCCGACCTCAAGGATGTTGAGATGAACGATGCGTCTTTGATGATTAATAAACACCGCGAAACTATTAATATTTACGAGATGCAATTGACTGCTCTCCGAGATGAAATTTCTGGCAAGAATGACAGCATTGAAATGCAATTAAAAGAAATAGAACGCATGCAAAGTGAAATTGAGATTCAAAAGTCAACAGTTCAACAATACGAGGAATCTGTAACAAAAAAGAGTATTCTAATGGAAACATTGATCCAGGAAAAGATCGAACTGGAAATTGTGATGGACAATATAAAGCTCGAGAGTCTGGAAGATAAACAGTCCAACTGCGACAACCTCTCCAGCACTGATTCACACAACTTTGACGAAGATATAGGAGACGTAGACCTTCAGATGAAATTCACAGATAATACCTACCGCACCGAGAAACTGAACAGTGAACTTGTCTCCGGAGACAGTGACAATTCTTTCAGAGAAGATAATAAAATGAAGTCTAAACTTCTCGAATTATGTCGCTCGACTGAGATGATATCTAAAACCTGCGCCAGGAATATCCTCGAAAAGGATGAAATAATATTGAATCTGACCAACCGGTGTGAAAATCTCAAGGAAAAAAATTTGGAACTCGAATATTCCAACACTATTCTTGCACAGAAGATAGACACGCTCATTGAAAAGACGGGGTTGCAAAATGACACTTGGGGCAATGATTTATCTTTCAGCTACAATGGTAGCTTGATTCTCAAAGAAAAACTGCAACATACAGATTTGGGATTGGGAGATTTATACTGTAACGATGAACTAGATGAATCCAAAACAATTTACCAAAGTTCAATTATAAAAATAAAAGGTATCGCTGAAAAAATTTCGGTTGAGGAAAAGATTCAGAAAAATTTCGATAACTCCGATACGATTTCTTCTACAACTCACAAGCTGGACGCCTCCTGTAAAACTTTTGGCAAAGAGACAGTCGAGCATCTGCAAAGATTAGTGAACAGGACCTGCGATGGTGAATTGAAATTGAAAAACGCACTCAACGTACAAAAGGATAATGATTTACGATTAAAGAAAATGAGGAATATGCTGTCTGTGTTGAATGATAAGATCTTCGACTGCATGGGAGATAAGAATGTGTTGGAAGAAGCGTTGACAAAGAAACAACAACTGGAGACCGAAATTTGCAATATTGAACATTCTAACTTAGAAACTTCGTCGATAATAATTGAGTACACCGTGAACCTGTTCAAATGGACCGCTGATAATATTCAATCGGTCATAGCAAAGGACACGGGCGTTGTTTCACATGAAAGCTTTAATAATAGTGACGCACCAAGTTTTATCATACAAAATGTTTCACATGAGATACTGTCCGAGACTTTAGACAGTAATATGCTTGATATACAGAAGTTTACTGATAAATTATGCGAGTCCGACTGTAATATGCTACATTCAGTATTTAACTCAGACGTTAAAGGAATCTCGGTGTATACGCAATTGTATGAGATGGCTGAAAAATATAATGCCATATCAGAAAAATTAATCATCAATGAGGAAAAGGTTAAATTGATGGATACCGATGTAGAAAACTTAATGTCTGAAAACAGCAAACTGCGCACCGCACATGAAGACCTTCTCAATAAGCTGGCAGGGCTGAGGATAGTTTTGAAGCAGACGGAATCAAAGAATAACCAATTATCATTGACGAATGAGGAATTGAAGGCGTCGATGGAAATCGAGATGAATCTGCACATCAAAGAGAGGGGGCACTATCAAAAGTTCATGGCTGAAAATATGGATCTGAAGAGGCAGATCGAGGTTCTGATGTCTAAGATCAACGACTTGAATAAGAGGCTGTACGCGGAGGCGGATGTTGCGAAGAATTCCTACGACAGATTGCTATCGGAGCATCAAAAGTTGTCAGCGAAGCCAAAGTCGTCATCCAGTGAGGAAACAGACCAGATCGTGACCGACATGAGGAATGAATATGAAGACAAATTGACGAGGATGAAACAGAAAATGGTGAGTTTCTCTCCGATTCTGGCTATAGTGCTGGTCTATCAACTGATATGGTGGCTGTTTTTAACATTTCACTACAAAAAATAATGCTACGTCACTCGCCCTATATATATTCTGTGTATATTAATTATTTTATACTCCGTTAATAATTTTAAAACTTTTAAAATTGACAGACAAATTATTTGCAAAAAAATATTCTTTACGTTTTCTTTGATGCTCGAATGAAACAGTCATGTGTGTGGCGACAGCACGATTATAAATTTTATTTAAAAGTAATTGGAAAGATGTTAATTGCCAGATTTTTATTGATTTCTATGGTTTTTTTAAAATGACTGTTTTACTGAAATTACTTGATAAATTCAACATAAGGAATATGTACCGTTAACTTGTGCAATAGTTGTTAAATTATTTTAAATTTTATGTTATAAAGACCGAAATAGATTTTTAAAAAAAATGTATTTTTTTTTATCTTTAACGAATAATAAAAACTGATAAACTGAACAGTACTTTTATTCCATAAAAACATTCATCTGGTTTTCTCTTTCATAAACCATCAATGATTTATTTCCATCAAAACATTTACAAATAAATCAAGAAAGAAAAAAATAGTTTCTTCTGATACAAAGCTTTAATTATTTTAATGAAACATAGTTGACAAATAAAAAATACATTTTTTCACAAACTCTATATCGCATTTCATTATAAGCTTTTTTCATCCAATGCTTTTATGTATATGCCACCGTATTATACACCCTAACCCTGATCTACGCAGTTGATATGTTCCAGGATAAGCCACATAAAAATACCCATATTAAAACATGGGAGAAGTTCCAAGGTAAAAGGCATAAATAGTACCATTAAATCCATACTAAATAGGAAGATGTGTTCAGCAAAATCCGCGTAAAGATCTACGTTTTACTATAAAAATAAAAGAAAATTTCATACAAAAAATTTTATATCCTAATATTAAGTAAAGATAAATATTGATGGAAGGATACATAATTCTTTTTTTTCATATGTAGTCAGTTTTTAAGCTTTTACATAAATGTTACTCGGCAGAATGATTGAAATGAGAAGTTTCATGATACACTTTCTTTTCTATTGCATACTTAGACCGATGTCAATAGAATGGTAAAAAAGATGGAAGAATACGGCTTGTATGAGAGCTAGATACTGAATTTAAAGATAAATTAACCCTTTTAATCCCATGTGGCCGAACTATCGGCCCCTAGTTTTTTTTACACGCTTTAATGGCATTTGTTTTATGTTCATTTGTATGCTTTTACAATCGATACAAAACAATTTCTTTTTACAATATACATCATAAAATATTATTACAAACAAATTAAGACTGATAAGTAAAGATTAGCTGAGGTAAATAATAGAATAAAGTCTACCATTTTTTGCAAAAAAATGCCATTTTTATGCCAAAATTTTTCACGGGAACTTTCCAAAATGGTCTGGGATCCAAAGGGTTAATGATTTATTTATTGGCAAAAAAACTATATAAAATACATGGCATTACAGCAAGCGCCAATGCGCCATGAATTTGACAAATTAATAAAAATTACATAAAATATTACACAAAAATAAGAAACAGCACAGAAACATATTATTTACATAAGAAGAGAAAATTTTTTAACAAAGCATAAAGTTCACTGCCGAAGATGTCCACATCAACAGGCAGCGTATTTATCAGCCGAATAGCCATAATAAATAGAATAATGATAGACTGCCATTGACAAAAATATACTCTCAAAACGTCTCAATGCAGCCTAAATTATTCATGCACAAGTGTGGTTCAATTTCTTCTCAATACAATAATAGTTGTCACAGTTACATACATACTTAGCTGTAATTTCATTTGGCTTTTAATGTATGCTTGCAAACAGCTTTGAAGAAACGTTGATCTATGCCCTATAACTATTTTGCTTCTACCAAATGTTAAATCTCCTATAGAAAAAACATTATCCTGCAATACATGACCTTTTACAATGTTGTTTGATATTCTTTTACAGAAACAACTATACCAAGAACAAATAGCTATTTATACTGAGAAGCAAAAAGAAGAAACTGCCAGTCTGGAAGCACTGTGCAGTAAATACACAGCAAAGATAAAAAGCTATGAGGCCCATGTTAACCAGCTCTCATCGGAGATTTGGAAGATTGGTGAAAAGCTCCTGATGGAGAAAAACGAGAAAGACTGGCTCCGGAAGCAGCTTAAAGACAAATGTTCCTCGCAGCAATCACTGAATTCCATTTCATCTGCTAGTAGTGTAAGAATTACTAAACTTTGTTATTATTGAACTGTAGTGAAATAAATCACTTATATAGTTATAATGTTTACCACTCAAATGCCAGCGTCATTTATCAAAAATCTTTCATCCTTTAAAAAATATATATTCTCTTTCATTAAATAGCGGAATTTCTGTAAAATTTAAATGCTTTATTTGCAGTTTCCGCAATCGAGGGTGAATTCCCAATTAAGGTAGAGTCAACAGTCCTTGCCGAGAGAGAGGCAGGACATGGCCGCTAAAGGGTTTATGACTTCTCATTCTTCAACTTTCAAAGTTCCAATATCATCTAAAGTTGGTGAGTTCTACTAGCTGTTACTTATCTGTGGTAGTTTTCTCTAAAAGATCAAGATTGTATTGGGTTAGCTAAAAGGTGTTGTGTAATAATCATTTCTGAATTATCTAGGACTGTACGTATCTTTTTGGAATGGTAAAATAGATTTACTGTAATTGCAAGGGAATAAAACCTTACCGAATAATTTCTTCCCACTCTGATACTTTCGGACTATATTAAGCTAGTCCTGGCCACATCTGCTTATTCTAATATGAATAAAAGAGGAGCAGCTCAATCTTTCAGATATATATAAAAAATACATTTTAAACCATTGATGTTTCTGCATTAGATCTACTGAATTACATATTATATTTTATCCATTGTTTTATTGGACTGCAGAAAGCTAAATAACACATTTAATTTTGTTTCATGCAATTCAAAACTTGATGAGATATTATTTTCACTATTAGAATGCAATGTAATCTCCTTATGCCTAGCTTATTAATACATTTTGGTGTGATAGAATCTGGCGGTCTCCACATGTCGGATGAAGAAGGCGAAGTGTTCGATAACACATACTTGCTAGATTTGAAGTCTGGAATATGCGAACCTCGCGCAAACAGCACGTCCAATGTCAACGTGAGCGGATTCCAGCCCGACAGGCTCTCGGAACTGCAATGGAGAAATTCCATGTGCCTGCCGCACATGAAGAGTTCTTACCCTGCCGAAACGCAGTTCATTGACAGAGTCAAAGAGGAAGATATTAAGGTATTTTATATATTTACAGCTACTAATCATTGACCTGTTTATATCACTCAAGTTGCGCAAATTGCCTGGCCTTTATCAACCTTAAGGCTATAATTTGTGGCATTTTTCTACACCTTGGCTATTTAATGGCCTTTTTCTCTACTCTTCAGGAGAGCAAAAAAACAGGTTTCAACAGATGAAGTAATTAAATTCAGACAACTCCATCTTCTATTTTATTATAATTTTCTGTTATTGGTAAACAAAATATTATATATTTATATATGCTTCAATGGCTTATGATTTTAATACAATATTAATTTAACAGATGGGTGTTTATGAGATAGATGACAACATACTATCAGAGAAGTCACGCCCAAAAAAAGAAGCTGGACAGACTTCATATAAAAGGCCTGGTCCACCCACCCCCAGCAAGAATGGAGGAAGATCATCTCTTCAGGTATAGAAGTTTTTTTTTCATTAATCCACAGTACAATCCTTGGTAAATTATTATAACCAAATATTAGTTGACCGGTGAATGTGATTTGTTTCTGGCTGGCTGTTTTTTATATAAAATTTATTTTATAGTTTTTATATAAAAAAAAAATTATAATTTTTATATAAAATTTATTTCATTGGCTTAATATGTATTTTTGAATCTGCAGGGAAATGAGGGCAGGGAACCTTTGAGAGAAAACACTGACAGTAATATGCCTAAAAAGGCAACGACGCCTTCTCGAATAAAATCTTTATTCATGGGGAACAGCTCAAGGTCAACATCCAGAGATGAGGTTAGATATTATCATTAAACTTATCCTGATACTATAAACTTATCTTGATACTATAAACTTATCTTGATAATTAAAATAAAATAATTTCACTGATTTAACATTTTTATCAAATGATCAGGACCACTTTCGTCTGTCGCGAGCACTCAATGAGTGAAATCGGTCCTGGTCATTTGATGGGATTGTGAAATAAGTACAACTAAATGTACTTTGTTTTTTACTAACCCATTGGCTACGGGAACGCCGAATATCAACTCTCTTTTTATATATGTTTTGATTTTCCCCATGTACAAAGTGCTAACACAGCACCCATTCAAAATTTGGAGCCCCGCTTGATCACGGGAGCCCTGTTTGTGTGGTGCACAGATGTATTTTGTGTAAATGGCATTGCAAGCGAAAGAACAGAGGAATACATGTTTTGGCGGCAAATGGAACACTTTCTGAGTTATGCCATGTTCCGTACCATAAACTCTAGATTCAGTTATGTAATATGAATTTAAGTATAGTGGTTTTTTAAACATGCAATTTTTTTTTCACAGAACACAGGAACTCCAAAAAGACGACTCAGCATATTTAGAAAACAGCGATAAGCTTAATTATAGAATCATTTTAATTATGTAAATATTAATATTTTATACTACAGAGCACTTGTACCGATGTATTATTAATTCAAAAGTAATAGTATATTATGGCACCTATAAGGTGTATTCCACATTCCCATGCACTTGGCAACGTATTCGGAGTCCATGAGTTGTTGGTTCTGCAAGAACATTTTAAGTGTGTCAATATTTACAGGCTTTTCCACAACCAATCTCCGCGTGTCGACCAATTTGTTAGTATAGATTTTTAGAAGCTATAAATGTCCTAACATGTATTTTTAAGTCATTCTCTATAACTTAAATGTGTTCCACCACTGCTTCGTACTGTGTATTGCTGCAAAGGACCGACTTCTTAACACATTCACTGCTATTTAGTAGTATCTAGGAGTAAATTGATGCTGCCATAAAATACACTAAAAATTATCAAGGTTCAGGCACCCCGACGTTAGCGCACCGACTTAATGCGCAGTACAAACTATGACATAAGCACGCCACACTAGCATGCAAGATAAGATTATTTTGTATTGTTGACTGCTCGTTTAAAGAAATTTAATTACCTAAGATAGCTTCCTGCTAAAATACATCTTATTTAAAATTAACTGATACTTTTTCAAACTTATACAAGGAAATTTGATTGATGTAAAATAAATAATAAGATAAAAAGATTCCACCATGTGAAATTTTGAAATTTTATTTTAAATGTTAAAATTATTAGTGTTGCGCCTAACGTCAGCCCGCTTATATCCCAGTGGCACCCTAGGATTGTAACTTATTTTTTTTTCCAAAAACTCCTTGCAGTCAACAAAAGGAACATAGTTTATTTAGAAAACTGTATTAAAATTTAAAAATATATGCATATTCAATAACTTTATGACTTATTTAAATTTCTCCTAATAATAATGCTCACCACTAGATATCGTTATCGCTAGAACTTTAGCATAAAACACTTTCCTTAACTCGCTGAGTTTACATGTTACAAATTATTATTATTTGATCTCTACTTACAAAATAACCTTATGAATTTATTAAGTTACCTCATGAAAAGTTATTATTTAACATTTCTGTGAAATATAGATTAATTTCCTGTATTCCCTAAGAATCATATGGTATGTAAAACATATCTTTTGCTGATATTCATAGCCAAAATGTTAATCTGCAGTTAGATTTTTGGTGGGACAGATTTACTCTTTTAAAATTAGTCTACGGTTAGTACCGATTAAAATGTAAAAGAGTGAGTATTGTATTTGTAAACAGTGGAACCCCGATCTTACGTTCTCGCATTATACGTTTTCCCGCGTGGTGCGTTCATATTCTATAGTCCCGGCATTTAGTTCATATATAAAACTTTCCCGCATTCATGGTTTCCCGCATTAATCGTTTGTTTTATACAGTCCCTTGAAAAATGTAGAATCGGGGTTTCACTGTATTCCCATTATTTAATCGCTTGTTATTAGTAGTGACATAAAATGTAATTTTGGAAAACCAGTTTTAGTAAACTTTTTTTGAATGTTCTGTGTGTATCACTTTTAACAAATATTGTAACTATGATAACTATTTTTCACATGGTATTAGCTTTTTTATTTCACTTGTATTATTTTTGCATTTATCTTTTATCTAAGTGTCCACATCGAAAATTTGAATTTCCATGAAGTTATAATTATTTGCTTAAAACTTTTTCATTTTACTGAGAACATTTTTCGATAAATTTTTTCAAGGGGAAAAGAGACCTAAAATAAAATATAGTGGGTACAATAATTAATATAAAATTTTAAATAAATGAGATTAGCCGACAACTTCCACAAAGTTACCGCCGAATCTATTGAAGGTACAATAATTGTTGTAGAAAATATGTGCTTTGTGTTGCATTTCTCAACTTACATTAACTTACGTAATTATACTACTTGTTCTGTACTTCAGTCTTTGATTATTATGTTACTTATGTTTGTTTTTATTTTGTAAATATTGTTTTTGTTTGTTTTCGATTAACATTATTTTAATAAAAAATATTTTGACTAATGGTATTTTATTTTACTTAAATGTTTCCGCTCATTTATTTATTAGTAGGTTTTACCAATTTAAAGTAGGTATCCTAAATAAATGGAGGCCGATCTTATTTTTTTGTGCCGCTTCCAGGAAGGGAAGTGGGAAATTAAAATGTAAAAACATTTTGTTTACATGTTTATATATGTAAAATCTGTGCAATTATTTTGCTGGTGTTCATTCATTGCTGCCTAAACCTCTGATTTATAAACCTAGGGTGTCTAAATCCTGTGGACCTCCAGCCAAGATGTAAATACTTCTTCCCAGCAAATTTTTTAATATAAGACACCTAAAACTGCACACTGCCATGCTGTTCACCTTTTGAATTTATTTTTAACATATTGGATGCTGAGAACACGCCTAGCGTGTCCATTTTCATATTAAAAAACAGGTTCAGCATTCAAAGCGTTAATCCATGAGAATTGAACATGATAAGCCATATTTGATATCAACATAGAGAGGGGCTCCTCAAGTTCAGCACTCTTGTAGACCATTTCAAATTCAAAGGGAATGTACCTAAATGCAGTCCAGGGTTTGTATGAAAGGTCTTTTTTTTTCTACTAAAGCTAATGGAGAAACATACAACCGAGAATGGCCAAAAATTGGTTTAGATCATTGCAAAATTTTTCAACTGATATTTAAATATAAACAGCGTTATTTCAATTTATTTGAGAAAGAGAAGACAAGGAATAAACAATTTTTGTAAGAAACATGTCAGAGTTTACAGATGAAAATAAACAAATGGAATTAAATTATCAATAATTAAAATATTATTAATTTTCACAAAAGGATGGACACTAATTAGGAATAGCACGTTAAAAATATATTAAGTTACTAAAAATATTGATTAGAATGTATGTACATTGTAAAATATCATTTTTTAATAAATAATATTGGCCTGCCGAGAGACACCATTGAAACAAACCTCTTTTTTTAAATTTAATGTTATACTTTTTTTACAATAGATGTCTACGAATTTATTTTTACAAATATGAAAGGCACTTAAAAAAAGCGGACAAATTTATAAAAAAACCAAGGCTGTGGAGTAGTTAAAACATGACTTCGACTCCGGCTCCAACATTGACTAAAAACCCGACACCAAAATTGTCCAAAAACACGACTCCGACTCCGACTAAAAAAAGCTTAATTTCGACACGTCTTTTTTCCTACCTTTCCTATTAATTTATGTACATATCAATTAAATATCAACCAACCTAAGGCCAATAGCCAAATTTTAAATTTCCGACTCTACAGCCATGAAAAAAACTCTTTCCCTCGAAATATTTTAAGTCTCACATGCAAATTTATGCGCATTCAAATATAATTTTCAGGGCTGTGGAGTCGGTAAAAAAAGTTCGACTCCGACTCCAACATTGACCAAAAATACGACTAAAAAAAAGTTTAATATCGTCACTTTTTTTCCTAATTTTCCTATTTATGTGTATTCAATTAAATATCAACCCTACCAATCCGGCCTATAACAAAATTTCAGAATATTACATGCAAAAATAAAAAGTTCAAACTTCCGACTTTCGATTTACGACTCCGAGTACGACTCCGGTCAAAACCTCGCGACAACTCCGACTCTGGCCAAAAACTCCGACTCCACAGCCCTGGTATTTTGAAGTCGGACTTAGGGCTACATTCGTAATCACATATCGCATGTGAATGGGCATCTGAATGTTTCATTTTGTGGAATTTCTAGTTCAGTTTGTGTTCAGATGCGTGATCACAAAGATTGCATTTCAATGATTTTACTTCAGAATGGGGAATTTTGTGATTATTAAAATCAGCTTTATAAATGGAGCGATGCTAACATAATGAATATTTGCTTTTATAATCTCAACTTTTATTTATTTGATTGTATGTTAGAATTTATGAGAATATTTTTTTGAGTAAGTACTTGGTTATGTCTTGGAATATTCTTTAATAAAAGTTATGTTTTCAATCGAAAATTAATACTTTTGGATGCCTTTTTTTTCGGATGTCAAAAAAATTCTAAAATTTCTCAAATTTGAAGGCATTCGATTGAAAACTGGTTTTAAATCGAATCGGATCGTTTAATTGGAGTATAAAGTTGGTATATAAAAAGGTAAATTTTAGCATCTATTTTTATTTAGAATTTCAAATAATAAACAATTCAGATGCATTTTAGAAGAAGACAAGACAACAATCAAAGAAGTCAGAGAACAATGAGAAAATGTTTTTTTAGAGATAAGAATATAAAAATACTGTATCAAATAAATATTGAATCTCAGCATGAAGCATATTTCTACAGATTATTTTTTGAGATTCCTGCGACGATCGGTAACAATTGCACTAAAATACCTTTCAACATCCACGTTATTGACGGGACACCAAATTGATTGGATAGCTTCACAGACAAAGCCTTCATATCGACGGCTTCTTTAAGCCTAAGCTTTCAAACGATTTTTTTGTACCACCGCTGAAAAACTACGAATTAATGACAGGTCACAATAGAAAATGGCGGAGTTGGATAATTAGCAGAGTAGAAAATTTTAAGGGACATGCACATTGCATGATACAACAAAATTTAGTCATTTCCAGCCAAAAGTGGTGTTAGCAAATTTACTCTTTAAGCCACCGATATTTAATTTTTATTGCCAAAAATAATGGCAATATATCCAGCGTGGCAGTACTCTTTACACCTCCTTACCTGATAATTATATCTCTTACCTATTTCAAAAGATATAGTGTAGCTGACAGCTAGTTTTGATAAAATTTAATATGTTGTATTATGTCATCTATTTCCTACGCATTGAAAGCAAACTAGATCAGAATATTAGAACTAGTTTTAGCACATTTCCTCATCATTTATTATTTTTATCACTTTCAAGGTGTTCACTGCTTGGTGGAAAGGCATTAACATGAAACATAATCATACCTTTTTCGTACCACATTAGATTCTTGAGATCAGGACCGGTTTCGCTTATTGTAGCGTTCGCGATCATTATCAACCAGTGGCGGATTGCCCCACGAGAGCAAGAAGCGCACTCACGGGGGCCTTAAACATAACTTATAATCAAAAGTGGACAAATCCATTTGTTGAAAAACTAAAAATGTGAGTTATTTCATTACTTTTTCCTCAAAAATTTGTGTTTACTACCAATATTTTAAACATATGTATGTTTTAAAAAGGAATTACGGATAATGTGTAACAATTCAAACTTTTCCATGTGAATAAAAAAGGTATCAAATGTTTAATCTACAACTGGCAGTTGAAAAAAAGTATTTTGGAATCGTCCACTTTTGAAAATTAGCTCCTCATATGTGGCTCACATAATATGTTTTGAGAACGGAAAAATATTTAGTTCAGAATATATTATGATATCACACCGAAAAATGCATTTTCAATGGAAAATATATTGAATGACCAATGAATGCTTCTTCATCACAAAGTACATTGTGTAGTTGTGCCAGGTATGCATTCTGAATTGTTTCCAGTGAACTGCGGGGAATACCGTACATTTCTCAAGCCATCCTTTCGATCACATATCGAATATGGAATCGACCAAAAATGAGATCTATATTTTTAACAAAAAATCTCATTTGCAATGCTTTTTTCACCATACGAAAAATAGGGACTCCAGAAATATATTTCGCCTTGGGCCATCCGATACTGTAATCAACTGAGAATTCACGTGATGGGCATAACCGGCCCTGATCTTAAAAAAAAGTGATAAAATTACACTTTTTTTAGTCGGAGTCGGATTCATGTTTTTGGTCAATGTTGGAGTCGGAGTCGGATTAGGAGTCGTGTTTTTGGTAAATACTGGAGTCATAGTCATACTTTTTATAACGACTCCACAGTCCTGATCAATTCACTGAAAACCAATATTGCATTAGCACAACAACGATGCATTAAATTTATATTGAGATGAAGATGTGGCAGCACTGGTTCGAAAAAATGTTTTTTCGTACTTCAGTATCATGCCGACTGCCGTTGCGTGAGGTTGTGTCGCGGTGACCGTTCTCGTGGTTATTATTAACATGCTCGACTATTTGTTCGAATTTTAATTTGAAAAAAGAACATTCGAACGCAAATTTAAATGTTGAACACAGTTTAAAAACTAAAAATGTATCTGACGTGTATTGTGTGTGAACGGTCGTGTATTTTATTATTAGCATTCGTCTTAAATGTGTTAAGTTTTAATTTAGAAACTAGGATACCCATTATAAAACAAGAAGCAATTGGATCATATTTTGGATATTCTGTCGCTGAACACATGACAGATGTGATCAACGGTACAAGCTGGTAATTACATTCATACTAAGCAATATTTTACATGATTTAACTATAGGTGAGTGCATTTCTTGCCGAAGACTTAGTAGGTACCTGGACTCCGCACGATTGTTTTTTTTTGCAGGTGTAAAATAACCTGTAGAACCAATATCACCTTGAGGCTGTCAGGCGGTACTTCGAACGATTTTTTTAAACGGCCGGCGCTTATGATTTTTTTTTTATTTCACAAAGACAACTTGTAAAACTAAAAAGATTACGAGAACCTATTTTCAAATACATTTATTTGAAGTCGTGTTATTATTAATATATTTTGAATTATGACAATCGCCTCATTTTAATCGCATGAATCCATGAATTAACTGTCGAAATCTAATTTGTATTTTTTTAATGTCCCATTAAAACATTACGGGAAGTCCCAAAACGATCGATCGGGGGCTCCACTGTATTGCAAAGAGCAGAGCCCGATATCGGAACATTTTATGAACCGGAACGATAGATATTTAAAAAAAATATATCGATGTTTTTTTAATAATTTACCAACCGGTAACTCAGTAATTCTAATTATGGAATATTTTTACTTTTAATACTAGTTGCAACAATTATTTGAATTATCTGTTCTATATTATGTTCTCGGCGATTGTAATATTGTTATATATTGAGAGGTTATGTATAAAACGAGATAACTTCACTGAAAACATGAATCTCCACGTCAATTTTTAAGAAAATATCGCTATCATAATATTCCCGGATATCTTATCGACTGTCACTATCGTATTTTCAATAGTTCATCAAAAATCACGAACTTTGAACGCCAAAATGGAATGCACATTTTTTTAAATATTTGCTTACCAAAATTGTTGCATTCGAAATGTTCCTTATTTATTTTGTGGTCACAAATTGTAGTCGCGTCTTTTTGCAATTTTAAATTTATTCGAAAAAGTTCGAGAAGGTTATTAAATTTCATCTGTATCGAGATTGAATTATTAGTGAAGAATAATTTCACTAACCCTAAAATATTATTTTGTTGTTACATGGTTTCTTGAGATAGTCGGGTGATTTCCACCAATCAAAAAACGGTTTTACCTGAAAAAAAAACACTGTTAAAGCCTCAAATTCACAACCTCAATAACAAATAAATAGTAACACAACCAGTGGAATAAAGTAATTGTCAATTTTAATCTTTAGTAAAAATGATTTTCCAAAGAGTTACTTTACTTGAATGTAAATTCTCAATTCGTTAGATTGTATGTTGACAAACAAACGTGCAACAACTCACGTATATTCTAAAAACTCTTCTTGGTGAGGTATAGGATGAGATAACTCACATCAAAATGAAAATTACCACCTGACTGCATGAACCAGACCTGAGAAAACCACGACATTTTTTTGTGCGGTTTACTTATCAAAAATATGATAATGTTATAATATAATACATTGATGAATTCTCTGGTTTTGTTCAAATTACGATGTGAAGAAATCTGTTACTTCTACAACTCTCAATTCGAAAAGATTCGATCAATTGAGTGATTTTTCTCGATAACCACATAATTTGAAAAACGTTTTCATTCGTAAATTTCAATAAAAGACAACGGATTACGCTTCATCGATAGTGTTTTACTATACAAGAGAGTTTGTAACAAAATTAATATCAATTCTAACCTAATAAAGTTGCACACAAAAAAATGATCCATAGTCTTATTTTTATAACGCTCAAATAATCATAGTCTTATTATTATAACGACCAAATAATGATATTCTTATTTTTATTACACTTTCCCTGTAATTTCATTCTCAAACCTATCTAATTCTCTTCACTTTTAATGTCTTAAACAATAAGACGAATTTGTTCTGACTGAAGAATCCTCTTACAGTGATTTATGACATCTATTCGCTATTGCTATTTATTCGTCATCCATTCAATATAGTATCAACTATTTATATATAGTATAAACATTGCAATACAAATGACAGATATGCTGATATAGAAAATTCAGCTTGAATTTCTTTCTTATTGTTTATGCTTTGTAATTATTTTTATCTGATAACTCTGAAATTGACCTTATGTTTGCAGTCATTCATTCGCTTTTATCAGTTATTATTACTCATTATTTAACTTTATTTATAGTCGGTTTATTGCATAACAGGGATGTCTAAAAATATAAGAATAATTACAAAATATCGTTTTTCATTGATTAAAACGCGCATGTTTTTCTACTTGGTATGGCTGAATTCTCGGCACGTCTTTCAATACTGATTTGAAGTTATTCGTGGTGGCGTATAAGAAACAACCCCTTGACGTCGGAAAACAATAATCTTAGGTCTCAGGAGTCAGGGTCCAAGGATTAAAGTTCTGGTCGTGGATGTAGGTCGTGGATGCAGTGGCAGCGGTGACAAGAATATGAGGGCGTGCAAAAAAAAAACCATGCATGCAAGAAATCCACCCTCCGTCTGTTTCGGCAATCTTTTCCATGGAAATATCAGCACCGCTCGAAAAAAACTTAGCTATACAAATTTCGGAAGTGGCGTGGTAAATACTGGCGTGACGTCACAGAAGATATTTGTCTGTCCACTGTTTCAACTCTGTTCAGGACGTAACAGAATATGCCCCTCTTGCGTCATCGGCTGACTTTGACGATTGTACTATTATTATCGCTTCCTTCAATATTTTTTAGGGAACACGAAATGAATTTTAAATGAAAAAATTGCTTAAATATAAATGGGAGATCAGTGCACCGTTGCACCATTACAATAAAAACAGCCGTCCCTGCCTTCTGATAAAAAACGCTGGTATTTAATTGGTTTCGGCTGCTTCGATATATATATGTTACAGTGAAACTGTATTCTCAGTGAAAATATATTCTTCTCCAAGCTGTCATTGAAATTAAATTTGACTACCCTATCTTCAGCCGAATGTTTGTCTGTGTTTTTATTTGGTTCTCTATTTATGAAAGGGACTACTTGTTGATTTTGTTTCATTGAAGCAAATCAAAATTTTAGGCCGGCAAATCATCGACTTGGGCCAATAATTTCAATGATCGTAACCAGTGAAATCATGTTGTCATACAAATCTATTACTTGATACATTTTCACTGAGAATACAGTTTCACTGTAACATATCCACAACCAAGTCATTTGTGGCGTATTACCAAATCTCTTTGGTGTCAAAGAAAATGAGAAAAAACTGTGTTGAAATGTGATTAAAAAAATTGTTATAACATCTAAAGAAGATATCCGAATTATTACACAAGACATACCTAAATTTTAGTGATTTTTCTATTGTCATTATACATAATGAAAATGTTTTAATATTATAACACAGTCAAAACTTTCCTTCAGAACTTAATTTTATTATTTATTAGATAGTTATCTTGCAGACTAGTTTCTCAGGCTCGGTTAAGGATAACAACCTCCGACAGGATCTCGCATGCAATACGATCGCATTGTAAAAATGCTCCTAATTGGCCCCGAGAACAACTCGCAGGTCTTGTTATAAAGGTAAACTGTTGTTTTATATTATTTTCGACCTGCATAATATCGCTGAATGTTTGCGGAATTATACACGGAAAATATTTTTTTTATATAAATCCAATCGGTATTACATTTAAAATGCGCCTGTAATATGCTCTCAATTGACATCATTTCGGCAGTGACCTAAACCAGTGTTCCCCAACCAGTCGCGGCCCAGTGCTGGGCTGCAGAGACTATCCGCCGGGCCGCAAACAGTATGCAAAATTTCAATCTTTCATTATAAACTCAAACTCTTGAAATCAATCAATTCAATAATAATAGGTCGGATAAAACCCACAAACTATTTATCGACATTTCCATGTTATTATCTGGTAATTGGTATTTGCGATTTTTCATTCAAAATACGCGATAATTATAATTTACCCACCTAATTCATTGAAATTCACCTTGACTTGAAAAATTTCGCTAATGCATATATATTACGTTCATAACAATTAAGTTAAGCTATCTTTTTTTTATTTTTGTACATCATCGATACAAAATGTTTACTACGCGTCAGTTCAAGTACATTCGTGCACTTGAAATGCATGAAGATGCCGAAAGGTGAAAACCGTTAACGATGTAAAAGTACAAAATTCAAACGATTCAAATTTGATATTGAAATTCCACCTTCAGTCGAAATTCTATATTACAAATATTAATATTAGTGGTCCGCGATTTTTTTCTTTTTTTTTACCGGTCCGAAGCTGTGAAAAGGTTGGGGAGCACTGAACTAAACAACACAACCAAGATAAAAACAATTTTTCAAGTGTGAAAGGAGAACGCAATTTGTATTTTTTTGGTGTTACTTTCTAACAAACAATACTTATTTGACGATAAGCATGAGAAAACAGCAGATGGATTTGCCGTTATGTTATTTTGTAAGAAACACTATGGTAATTTGAATATATTGTAGGTTACTAATATCATAGTTTATTTATTAACTTAGCCACATTTATAAAATAAAAATTAATGTATATGCTATTGTGTCATCGTAAATTTGGCAGATGGTATATGTACTTGCACAAATGCAATACTGTGTGTAATCTATAGATAAAAATATGTTACACTGTGTTACGAATATTATACTTTAGCCGAATTGGATATATTATATTATATTTTGACTTCATCCCTTCCTATAGCTAATTTATTTACGAAGTATGTTGCCTTTATATATTGAATATATTTTTATTAAACAGCTCGAGTTTCTGATAAGAATATACCTGAACCGTAAATCGAAAAACATCTACATGATCAAATGTAAATTAACTAACCCTTATACGTCCGCGCGATAATTTTTCGCTTCGTTTTTTAAGGCGTCGTGTAATCGGCCACAAGTTTTCAGGTTGTTTTCGTCATTTAAAAAAGAAAAATGTAATATGTAAGCATCATTATAAAATGAAAACATTACACCTAAAACAATCAAGATGTCTAAACTTTATTCGTTCTTGCAAAACATATAAAAACCGGTAAAAACCGCTCGGTTTTTTAGCTAATCCATTTTAAAAAAATTGGCCGTAAAAGGGTTAACATAAAAACCAGAGCGCGTTACATGCCAGCGAGAACACATTGTATATGCTTATTTCTTTTAGGATAATTTATTAACGATAGTTATGAGGGCAGTACTTGCATCATCATTGTTTTGCACCCTCCCGCTCGTATGAACTTCCAAAATGGACTTACCTTTTTATAGCTGCGGTAAACCTTTGAAAATCTCTTGAGTGTCCAATTACCACCTTCCACATACAAAGGCTAGTAACGATATCCGCGTGAGCAAACACGCAATAGGTCTCTCTATCCCCCGTAAGTGCTCATTACCGTTGAGTGGAGATTGCCAAAGACAATCCCCGGCGGGTTAGTTATTATCCGAGGATAAGAATTGTCCGTTGGTTTAGTCGTGTATGTTTGCTTTGACGATGCGGCTTTGTCTGCAGAATTTCCCAGTGCCGTTCGAAGCTCAGCCTCTATATTATAGTGATTAAATTTGCATTTTATTTGTAGAACTCTACTATAAAAAGGTATACAATATCAAACGTATTTAGTTCCACTCCAGTTAGCTATCAGTCCGATGTATTTTGGCATGAATATAACAGGCGTGGCCAAACTTTTACCAATACGGGCGACTTTTTTTGAAATTTTTAGCGGCGATCGACTCGTACATCAGTGTATATCAGTACGCCAGACATGCGGGAGATTTGGAATAGACGATCGACGCTTTGGACTCCCCTGATATATAACTATGTTTTACCTTTTTAATACCACGGGGCCGATACGTTGGCCTCGCAAATATATGCGAAGAATCCCAGAGGCCTTTTGACGGTGTATGTTTTTTTTCATTGTATTTTTAAAACTCATGAAAACAATTACTTTTTATTCATCATCACACAATGATATTACAAAGAAACTAACACTGATAATATGGGTTAGTTTGTCCGCTCTAATAGCCTTCAAGCATCTGTTTTGGAAGCTCAGTATACGGTTACCTTGTGCTTTTCTAAGGTACCGTGACTCACAACCGTAAAGCAGCACAGTAAGTTAGCTATTTTATTACGCACGATTAAGCTTGCCATCCTCAGGATTAAACTAAAACAATCCCTGAATACGTTATTTGTTATCTGTTCATAACTTTTTGTATCCCAAACCAGTTTGGAAAGTAAACGCGTGAAAATCCCAAACCATTTTTTCTCAAAAAAAGGTAGTCTATATTTTATCATTTATCTCAGCTTTTATTATCTTATTTGTTTGCTATGTCATTATACAATGTATCGTTCCATAAGTAATTGCTTTTTATCGGTTGTGAAAAGATATAAATGAATAAAAAAACAAATTATGTTGAAACGCCTAAAAAAACTGGGAGCGATAAATCGATCTCTGGGACTTTTCGCATATATTCGCGGCCACGTGGAATTAACGCTTAGCAATCTAAAGGCCAATGGGTCTGGCCCGGAAGATTCTGTTAGGAGGCTCCGCGGGCCAACACGCCAGGCCGAGCGTAGGTTTAAGTTTACTGAGAGATTTCTCATGCATGCAAGTAAATTCTACAAAATTTTATTTTCGATAAAAACAGTGAAACATTGCAACATGCTGGATTAGCCAACATTTTATAATTTAAATCAACCGTTCGCTGGATATCTTCTGAGAAAAATAGGTGCACTATTTTGGTTGTTGAAAAATTTTTCATGTTCAAATGACAGTCAGTCGATCTTGTGTTAATGACGGTTTTCTAAGGCCACTCCCACATATTGCCACCATATTTTTTCGTATTGTGGAACGATTATATTTCTCAACTCCGCGATATTGATGTTAGTAGTTTAACTTCATAAAAATATTGATTTTCATATGAATATTTATTTAAATAACCATTCTTGGGAAATAATAAAATAATGAAAAATAAGCTTCTGATTTAAAGTATTATAACGAATGTCGATAGTAACTATGAGGAACATTTTATAAGTGTACGTTCATGTAGGTATACACCGCATTCGTTAAATAATTATCATTATGATGATGTTACTATTATGACTTTATTATGATTTTTTAGATCTATTTTCAAAGGGAACGTTTTCTACAAATACATTGCTGCTACATTTACATTATCATAATCGATTTGTAGGTGAAGGAATCATAGGCTCCCAACCTTTTCAGGGGCGACCCCTTTTATAAAAGCCACGCGACCCCCGTGCATTCAAAATGGCATTTTAATAAGGTAATTTAAAATAACCTCGAAAAATGCAATATTTTATTCTACATAGCATAGCGACCCATGGGTTTGGCATCCCGTGATTTAGATGAAAGATTCTGCAAAAATATTATTTCTGGAAGATAAATAAATATTGACGAACCAATATAAATTTCAAACGGAGAATTATCTTCATAGCATACAATCCAAATAAGCCAACTAAATGTATTCGTTATACCTATATACATACATATGTAGCATTTCATAAAAAACTGCTAAACACCGTGTAGAATGTTTGTCAACCTACTTGTCCCTTTTTACGACATGGGCATTGACTAATCTTTTTTTGTTTTCTAATGATAGGCAAAATTTTTAACCAAGTAACCAATAAAAAAATAAGGTACCATTTTCGGCCTCTAAAATACGAGCGAATCAATGCTTTACCATTTGGTAGCAGCCTGTCGGTCGGGTGCCTTTGAGAAAACAATACAAGACGATTAGAAAGAATCTTTTCCAAGGATTTGCAGTCGAATTTTTGTATATATTTTCTATATTATACAAAATTATTGCTAAGCAATAAATATAAATGATGCAAACAAAACATATTGAAGGCATACGTATTATTTTTAACTCCCTTATGTGTAATTTAACTAATATTTTTATCGTAATGTACCAACCATCCGATGAATATACGAATGATCAGATATGCCAAGTCTTATGAACCAAAATTATTATTTTTAATAAAAATACTTTGGTAGTTTTAATTAATCATGTACTTCATCCAACCCTATTGAAGACTATCACGCACTTGACCATAAATTTTTTTTTTTTTTTGTAAATTCAACATTTTTTTTAAGCCAGAGTAGCTTACCAGACATGAGAAAATTTTGTCAGAGTGGAGAAGGTTAAAATGGTTAAAAAAAAAGTCGTAAGCATCTGAAGTCCCTCATTGAAAATGTGTTTATTCTGTGTCACATCTTATCGTATCTTTACACTATCACGTGGCCATACGTCGAAAAATGACTAATGATATTCCTGTTATCTTATACCATATAATGTGGGAAGATATCGTGTAACGCCGCTGCAAAATCCACGCAATCAATGCTTTAGGTACGCTTTTGCATTTCGCACTAATTGGATGAGTCGTCATGAAATGCACTGCGCTCAACAAGGACCAGCCTGCAAGGTTATTCGCATACTTTGCGAGGATCAAAGGACTCGCTTGGCCATGAATACTGGATGAGTGTGAACTCGGAATATGGGAAGATTCAAGTCGTTCGTGTGTCATAATATTGATATTAAAATGTTTCATTTGAGCTTGCGATTAAAAAGATTAAAATCTCAGTAAGGAGAGATTAAATAGATTAATAAATTTCTGTTTGAAGGTATGTGTTGTCTAAAATGCCCCCAAACCATCCTAATCCTAAACATCTGTCGTAGCTATACACTAGGCCAGCTATAGTTATGTATTTCTATCCTGACTATTTGGTAAAATAGAGTTTGAGGAACTGAGTAACGAACAGTTTTAGTAGAAAACTTCTGTTCGAATGCGTGGGTTCTTTTAATGTCTAAAAAATCCTCACCCATCCGATCCTTTAAGCGGGACATAGCGATAGCGTCTAGCTAACCACTAGTTCTGTACTGGCTTTATCCTATATATCAGGGATGTGGAATCATTAAAAAAAACACGAACATTGACCAATATCTTGAATCCGACAAAAAAAAGTTTAATTTTGTCAGTTTCTTTCCCTACGTTTCCTATTTATGTGTGTGTATTAAATTAAAGACCAACGATAAATCCAGCCAATTACAAACTGCATGTTTTATACCCATACTTAAGTCTAGTTAAAGAAAGGATGAGCGACTGTCTAAAAATCAGTTCTTGTTGATAAAAATACGTTGATATACCTCCAATATGAGGACAAATGCTCCATAGCCATGCCATAATAATTAATAAAATCACACTTAAAACACGACGAATTTATATTATAGAATTCAAAGTAACTACCAAATATCTATCAAAAAGTTCGTTGTCTCTGGTATTAGGCTTATTATTATATTTGATGGCATTTTTCATCGGGATATTGATGTCATTTAGTCGAGAGAATTTGTCGTTGGTCCAACTGACATCAGATTCATCTCTCGTACTTTCGTGGGCGCGTACAATGAACAGTAATAAGTTGTCATACCTCAATCGCCGAGTAATATGACATTTTGATTGTGAAATCTAAAGGGCTTTAGGCTGTTAGATTATTTTGTATGGAAAGCTGGTTTCTTAAGTCGTGATGCCCACACTGACTACCAACTCACGACGCCCGCCATCTTAATAAAATTCGCCATATTCGCTTTCCCTCCGAGAAAAGTTGGCTTATTGTTTATTGATGTTTTGCGTGAGATAATGACGTATATAAAACAGTTTATGGTAGTTGTAATAATATACGATGCACGGTTTGCCATTTACGGTGCTCACAATAGTTTTTAAAAAGGGAACATCCAAAACAAACTTTGTTTTTTTCAATTCTCTGTTTGCGACTTATTTTGATTTTGTTTTGATTTTAGAACAATGCTTAGTCACTGAAAACTTTATATTGTTGATTCATTGTAAGAAAGAATATATTTTAAAGATCTAAAATGATTAGGATTAGATTTCATAATATATTTATGTCATGGCCAATATAAGCCGAGAAGTTAGCTACGCGAAAATTGCAATGCTTGAGCAGGCCAATCCAACAAATGCGTGGCATAATTTCAATCATCGAGAAACTTATGTTGAAATACTTCATTCAAAAGCCATATGCATCACATTGCAGCGGGTATTACCAAAAACATATGTGTTATTAATGTATCAACTATTAGAGTGCGCACCAACCTGGAACCCCAGTGCGCGGGAGTTTCAAAACTGCTGCGCGCAGCTTAGAGGGAAGATTGGTCATGATAATTTTTTACATTAGAAAATATAAACCACTCTATGGTAGAATTTTGTATGTATTGTTTGGCAGTATATTAGTCAAAAATTAGTACGAAATTTAGCAAGAAAATATCAACCTTTCCTCTTAGATGTTTTCTTTGATAACTCTGAACTTCACACCACTCCACAACAATACAAAAAAACAAAATTCAAGCATCTGGCTTGCCATTTTTAGATTCGCTTGTCTATCAAACAAGTAAAATCTCAGTTTAAAAAAAGCATTAAAGACAGAGCTTGACGTATCGTATTCTGCCGTTGGATGTTTAAAAAACAAATGCATCAACATACTAAACGTATATTATTTGATAAACTAGTAGGTAATATTGAAAAAAAAATTTGTATTCCAAATGAGGTGACCATATCAACAATTTGAATTCTTTTTTCAAAAATGACTCATTAATTTTGCTTCGCCTTTATAATTAAGTAACTCAATCTAAAAGAATATTAATACCGAGAATAATATTGTAATGAATGATGGATTCCAAGAATTAAATTGATATGCTAGTCGAACGGTAAATAATACAACGACTAAGCCTTTGACTGCATCATAATATCGAGCAGAGTATTTTTTGAAAGCAGTTACTGTCAGCCCACGCTCCCAAGTCTCCATGCTAGATTGCTTGGATCTCCAAGAAGTGGATCTGTCGAATTTATCTACCCACTCGCCCCGACAAAATGAATATCTCGTATATAACTCAGTTAAACTTAGATGCAAAACATTCGAACCACAGCGGTGTCGAACTTTTGGCATGCGATACCAATATTTATAAATAGATCATGCGACTAATGTTCTTATTTTGACAGTGTGAAATGACAGTTTTTTCCACATTTTTCCGTGTTCCTACATTATAGTTTTTTAGACCAACTAGCTGGCACTTTTTAAAACAAACATCTTAAAAAATTTTACATAATCATAAAATGCTACATTTTTCATACTATCTCAAATCTATAAGTCAGTCAACGTTTTCCTCTTCGGTTGCCGTGTACACGGGCTCTAATCCAGAATCTAAGTACAGAAACGTCAGAAATACATAGTTGCATGTAGTTGTATTTAATGGCATGGGTGTATGTGATGTTTACATTTCGTCCAACCTATCCGGTGTTACATACATATGAGGCATAGGGAGTGCTATAAGCTAACGTCAAGTTCTATCCTCACTCCATCTTTATACCGTCTCCAAAAAGAGAGACTGAGTTAGTGAATATCAATCGGAATTTGTTTCTTGAAGCTCGCAGCTTTACACTATTAGTAGATATGGTTGAAAAAATGTTGGATAAACATAAAATATAAATTTTTGTGGTGATTATTGATATATTCAATCTAAACGTATGCCAGGCTGTATATTATAACGATTTATTTTATCCAAAATGGTTGTTGTTCACTGTAGTCAACTTAATATTATAATACTTGGACAGTAAGTTTTGAATCAGTGATTAATATGCACTTCTTAATAGTACAACATACGTACTATATTAATCCACTTTACGTATTGAATTAACAATGATCGTGAATGTTCCATTATAAACAAATACTAATGACGGGCTTAGTGCGGATTTACATTTATCCTTGATTGCACAATAACATTGAATCTTCTTTTTCCTTTTAAATATTTATCTAAAATGGCAAGATAATGCATTTGAGATATCTACGAGCTAAAACGGGCATGTCCACTTTAGCGGGCGACGTTTTTGTATTTCACGCAAAAAATAATCGTCTTAACGATAGTTTTTTTTTCATTGTACTGCATTTTGAATTAAGAACAGTAAGCATATTTTTTATTAGCCAATCGAATGTTAATGTCAATAAATGTACCTGGAATAAAATTATATATATCGGCTTTGATTGTACCTGTTGAAGTTATCAGATTCTGCATGAAAATAAAAGCTTAATGTTGAGTTTTTATTAGCTTTTGACAACATGCTTTTTGCCTTTTCGTGCCACATATTAATTTATATATTCTACATCTGTGCAAGTTGTCACACTTGTAACCTTGTTCCTTAAAAGGCCACTAGTAGGCATATTTTAAATGAGAAATTTAATAATTCAGCTATCACACTTTGCTGTACATACAAAAAAAACTTTTAATACTTTTTCCTGTGCTGAAAACAACACAGTACCGTGCAATTAATTAATTGACCTTATTTGTCAGCACTGTACTGAAATTCGCCATTTTGGTGACCGACATTGAAACATTTTAACCGTTGGGATACTTCTGCTTAATTCTTTAAACGTTTGCCTTTTAGGATATTATGTGGTGTAGATTGGAGGAAATATACTGTTCTGTAAAAAAGTTGTACGGTATCATCACTTTGCTGTAGTACTATTTTGCATTTATAAATGGGCCTAATCGCTAAAGATGACCGTTTTGTCGAAATTTGGGTCAACTTCAAACCTCGTATACCTCAAGTTCCTGGGTTCGTTGGATTTTATACGGGTGCAGAGGTGACTCAAAATTCGCCAAGTTGAATTCACAGAAATGCCAAGTTCTTGTGAGCGACGAGAAATTGGCTTCATTGAGTTTTCCCGTACACTCTCACGCACGGCACCGATATTTTCAGCAGATCTGGCGTTTTGGTGACGTACTGGTGCTGGGCAATTATTTACCGAACCGGTTGACTCGAATCTGGCCACCAAACGTGGAATAGTCGAACTAATACAGCAGGACGGTTGTGGCGAGGATAAAAATTACGTAACGTTTCTCGAACGGACCAGTTACTTTGAAAATAAAATTTGATGATTTGCGCACGTTGTTCAACGCTATTACCTTCCATGGTGATTGGCCGTACACGTCCAAAAAAATAACAAATTTCACTTTAACAATATGGCTTTCTATAAACTAACAAATTTTGAGCATCCCTATTGAAAGAACTACACGATACGAATGTATCTACATATAGTAACCGTTTCAACACTATCATACCGTAAGTATAATAACATAATGCACATTTAATGTGAAAGCTTAATATCATATAATAATACAATAAAGATAAAAAAGAGTTTGATGAGTTATCATTTATTTTCTTGCCGAGAAAGAGATGTATTATGGTCGGATAATAAATAATTACCGATTTGCTTACACGGGCCACTTTAAAAAGTAATGTGGGCGTTCGGGTTTATGCCGAGATACGGACCTGACACAATGTAGTATGCATATAAATTGATGCAATACAGGTAAGTACCGTGTACCATGGTTTTCTCATTCAAAACAAAACACAGTGTAAGCCGGCCGAAGAGATATTGTATTAAAATCATTTGGTCTCGCTAGATAAGAACGGGACTAGAGACTCCAATTACTCGATGTCTGAACTACTCGAGTATCGAGTAGTAAAATTTAAAAATACTCGAGTAGTTTCAGATGTACCAAAATATATATTTGTAATTAAAATTTATTTATATAAATCAGGGCTGTGGAGTCGGTAAAAAAGATACGACTCCGACTCCAGCATTTCCAAAAAACACGACTCTGACTCCGACTTTAACTAAAAAAAGTTTAATTTCGTCACGTTTTTTTGCTACCTTTCATATTGTTGTATTCAATTATATTTCAACCAACTAATCCGACCAATAGCCAAATTTGACATATTAAATACAAAAATAAAAAGTTCAAACTTTTCCAAATTTCCGACTCCGACTCCGGCCAAAGCGCCGCGACGACTTCAACCAAAAAACCCCGACTCCACAGGCATATATATAATTTTATAATATTTAAAAAATAATAAAGAATTTAACGTCTCAAATTTAAAATCGATTCGAAGTTTTGTTTTTAATAATTCCCACAGTAGAAAAAACTACCGGATGAAAAATATTATCTGAACTAAAATCCAAGCTTAAGACTCAGTAAATCTTTATTCATAAATTACGAGTATTACTCGAGTACTTGAAAAATGGACCAGTATTCTCAAGTATCAGAACCCAACGGTTTAACATTATATATATTTTTTTATAAATAAAATTTGGAAATAAATCTTTATTTATAAATTATGAGTATTACTCGAATACTCGATACTCGAAATGGAGTCTCTAAACGGGACTAACCAAAATGAAAGTACATAGATCAATTGCAGTAAAATTAGTTTTTACGACATTTTGATTGTAATCTGACGCGGATTCATAGAGCGTTTAACAAGCACCTCTGGGCAAACGTCAGCCAGCCCACCGCGTATTTTACTTTTTGCTAGTACATAATTCTATATTTTCCAACCTAAAATCATTTGCATTGTATTTCATGCCAATTGAAAAAAAAACGTTGCCTATAAATGTATGTACATCTGTGTTTCTTCTCTCTCGCGTCGTAGTCTAGTAAACCTGTCTAGCGCGTTAAGGTAAAGCCACTTCCCACCGTTTCCTTATATTGTCGTATCTATTGTTTTCTTGGACTCCACTAAACATTATATTTGAATGAGTGCTAGATCATTTGGAAAAGCCATGATTGATCAAAATATAAGTATTAAGTGATTCGTCTGTCCCTCTGTAACGCACAGCACAACACTGCGCTTGCTCCCGATGCGCATTCGGGAAGTGTGTGTGTTTGTGTGAACGTAAGTATTTTTGGTGTATATTTTTTGTAAATGTTAAAACCATGTCCGCACCTTATGAAGTTTCTCTCAACTACTAAAACTGCTTGCTGTTTTTTTTTTCAAAAGGACTGGGCTAGGCTTTGAATCGATCTCACTGCGACCTGTTTTTAGGATCGGTTGGTTGTGTACTGTGGAGGTACTTCTACTGGTATAAATATATCAACCTTAACATATATGTAGTATGCTTTTGAAGTGCTAACTATTAATTCTTGGCAGTAAGGTTTGATATTTAAATTAATAAATGTTGCCATACCGATCTTTACAACATAAATATTAATATATGGAAGTACATACAACAATATATTGATTTGATCAAATAAAGTTCGTATGTTCCTAAAAGTTGAACATGAAAAATAGACCATTTTGGAAAGTGCTCGCGAAATATCCGAAACATTTTTTCGAAAAAAGAACGGCAGTCTTGATCATTTTTTGTGATGCAATTTTATGATGTATAGTGTCATAAGTAATTGTTTGTAAAAGCATGCAACACGCCGTGGGTTTGAAAGGGTTATAACAGACAATCATAAGACACCTATTACAATATTTATTTATAAAGTGGATGACTGACTGTTCTCCCTTTATTGTTCCGTTTGGAAGTCTGCCCTGTTCTGCATTATTAAGGTAACTCATTGTTTACCATCCCACTCTCGATTTAATGATTGGTTTGTCTGCCAGTAAAGTCATTGTCTGAATTGCACTGCGGCCTGGCCTTTATGTTATGCATTCACAATACTCGCTTTTGTCCGACTCTCTCTGTAATATGATCAAGTGATGCTAAACTCTCAGTACGCGCGCCCAGCACAAACATACACCGTCAACCCTCCAATACTGCCGTTCCACAGAATTTTACAAACTTTTGAGAAAATTTACATCATGTGTTTTTTGAAGAGATAGTATTTAGAAATTACAAAAAGCGGTTGATTCTAAAATGAACTAATTTCTTTGTAAACAAGCAGTAAGCAGTTGCATTGACTACCTCTGCTGTGAAAACTATAGTTTCTGCTTTTTTGCTAAGAAATTCTTATACTTTTAGCAGCTGTCCATTTGTTTTAGTCAGGAGATTTTTATAGTTACTATACTGCTATAAAAATGAGCATTTAGCCTTCAAAAATATTTATAAAGTGGCATTCTTTACTCAATTTAAGAAATTTTGCGAGTTACTCCCTTCTTCTTTGGAACAGCAGTATAGCGCTCCCTACAATCGAGCTATTTTCTATAGCGTATGTGGTAGTCCCTCCTATAGCGCGCTCTCCTAAAGGGCCGCTTTTTACTAAACGCAAAATTGACAAAATCATAATGCATCTTTTGAAAAATATTCCATATTATGAAAAAATGACTGCATTGAAAAAATAGTAGGGAAGCCATTATTTTAAATAAATACGACACAATGTTTTCGTATTCTTCCCACATATAGTGCAATTATGAAGTGAGAACAAAATATTGTTTTTTATTTATTTAAAAAGCAGTGACCAGTTATGGTCGCTTTGCGTTATTTATTTTCATAGCTCGCAATTATATACTTTTTTCGATTCTAAATCGTTTTGATATTCATGACCCTTTGCCTAAATTGTGTGGATCCACTCCTAAAACCTATGTGGCAAATATTTTAAGATGAAAATGTGGCGTATCACTGTTTCAATATTACGCTGCGCGCCGATACACTTCAATTCAGTACATTTGTAATCTTTCATCAAATTAAACCTCGCACCATGAACTTTTGCTCGAGCTGTTTTTGTATACATACATCAATCAATAAATACACTGACGGCTTACTTTGCAAGTTAATGTACCGTTACAGGGCCTAACGGAAGTAAAACTAGGTAATTTACATACTTCATTTTATTATTGGCCTGTTTAATGTAAGTTATTTTTCCAATAGTGGTAGTCAAATTCGAGCAGTGACAAAACTAAAATATGATTCGATTGAAATGTAGCAGTAAATTTTGTAACTCATTTATTTGAAAATATTGTATAAAAAATTATGTATCGTGGACGTAAAAGATAATGTGACCAAATTTAAAATGTTCAAGAGAACATTTACAAAATTAAAAAGATGCACTCATATTTAGTGCTGTTTTTTGAAATTTGTTATTTTGGCCATTGTATTCTAGAGACGACTCTGATGTTTCGTGCAATGTGCACTTATTCACTTTCTCTTATATACGAAGATGGCACGTAAATATTATTAAAAGCTATCGATGGCTCATTTTGTAAACAATTAATCTATGCTTAACTAGTACAACTGATATGTCGAGTCAAGCTCCACATCTATAGGTAACGCGCAAATCTTATGCTCGAAATTGTAAAACTTGGTTGGAGAATTATTTTTCAATTATCCTTATTTCAAAAACCGTATTTTTTGGATTGTGTCCTTAACATGTCATAATGTGGTATATTTTTCGGTATTTCGTTTTACCATGCTAATAAATACGCAAACGCTGTGATATTAATACATCAATTTCTCAAATCTACTGAAGAGCTGCTGGAAGGAAAAAAATAATATATTGTGGAGTGCGAAAAAAGAGTTTAGAAAAAACATGAAGATAAAATTCTTTTAAAAAGTTTATAATATGTTGAGAACGTCTCAGTTGATTTAGCAATTTGCACGTTTTATCATATCAAGCCAACTGTCTGCTGTATTTTTTGTGAGTATTTTAAAAGAACAAATATTTCATCTGAACATACGAGTAATAGACAATAATATACAGAAATAGAGAGAAAATTTTACGTCCCCTTATGTAAGTTTCGCTTTGTTCTTCTCTATCACTGTTCACTTTTTTTATTTTGATGTCTGGAATGTATTTATTAATAAATTCTTTTGATTCTTTAAATCGTTATCAATAATCGTATAAGGCTACACAGGCAAACAGCAGGCCGCCATTTTGAGATGGCTGCCTTACATAGTGATGTACATAATATATCATATCATTTCACGTCTGTATGTGCATTGACAAAGATAAAGGTAGCTTAGTAAACATTTGAAGTTCACCGATATGTTACAATAAGAGAATAAGTGCGTTTGCACCCTACATAATAAATATGTATCTAATGCAGGGACGTCCAACTGAAATCACTCGTTGGGCCAAATCAAATAATGTATGTCTCCGGTGGGCCACACATAAATATTTCAATAATTCTAACCATGATAATAATAAATTTTAATCGAAATTGGGACGTCGAAGTTTCGCTTTTGGCATTTCAAGTTCACGAATGAACTTGAACTGACGCGTAGTATATTATGTAGTTTGTACCGACGTATAAATGAATAATTTAAAAATAAACACATCGATTAAATTAGCACCTGTTTAAAAAAAAATAATTGAAATTTTACGATTTTTAGCTTTGGTAAAACATTTAACATTTAGTGCTAAATGCAGCTATAGTGTACATTGCTTAATTTTGCAAATTTATCCTCAAGGATATATGTTGGATAAAATTCCTGTTTTATATTATACTAGTATTGCTACCCGGCTTTGCTCGGACCAGTTTGGGGTTATGTTCACCTCGGCGCGTAAATTCAGACGGGCCAAGTTGAAACAATTTTTTTCAATATTCAAAAGTCTAGGTCAATTAAAATGGAATTAAAATGAACATTTCAGACTGGCATTGACATTACACAGCCCCTTTCATATATTGACAGCCCCATTCTCACCCATGAAAATGTCCAAATTCAAGGAAAAAATCTGATTTGCTGTCAAAGAAATGTCAAATAATACCTTCACGTAAATAATAAACATTATTATTAATCATAAAAGCCGGGAAAAGTTCAGTAGAAGACTAATTTATTACATTTTGACTAAATGTCTTCGCCGATAAAAATTCAAACATATCTTCTTTCATATTCGTTTTTAAGGCAACTTAATGACCAACAATGCAAAACGGAATTACAGATCCACAGACATAGATACGCCGTTTCGGTTTTATATATAAGATTTCGTCAAAAATTTCGTAATGTATTTTACCAATAAATAATGTTTAGATAGTGGAAATCCTCGAAAGAGCCACACAAAACCTTCAATTGGGCCACATGTGGCACGCGGACCAAGATTTGGGCATGCCTGATCTAATGTTAGTCCTCAAATATTCATTGTGTGATTTCAACAAAAGAAATTCAACCACTCTTGATAGTAAATAATATCGCTGGGTAAATGGTATTTATTCTATTGTTGGACGCAATCTTACTATTGTTTGGCATACAATGTTTTCTTTTTTACTTTTGCACCTATGAATCAAAGACAATCAAACTAATTTGAAAGTTATTGGTTCTTCGATCAAAAATGGCCAAGTCATAATTACGTCGGCATATGTAGTCTAGTTGGTCAGAGATTTATACACTAACGATAAGGCGCGTCTGGGCTTTTAACTCCTTCAAAGTTAATATTTAAATTTGAATTTTAGGACTTGGAAATTTTGGTTTTGAGTGAAATATTCAAATTCTCAACGATTTTTCGTTGCAGTCGATCGTTCTAATTTTAGTATATTAACCCTCTTACTCAGTGATGCACAACCTGCAGCCGTCAATGACTTTTCATGCGGTCCGCAATGACAAATATAAACCACATTTTTTCTTCAGAACTTTTTACAAACGATGGAAGAACAAAAAAAATAACATTTACCGAGGGCCGCATTTACCCATGCGGCCCTCGAATTATCTGGCCCTTCTCTCAAAAAGGTTGTGCATCACTGGATCTAACTGCTGCGATCGATTTCTAAAAAGTCTACAAAAGTGTTTATAATCCACTTCAAAATAAAGTATTTAGTCGGTATAGTTCAAGACCAGTTATTTATAGCCCGTGTTATATAATACAAGTATTGCTACCCGGCTTCGCTCGACCAGAATTAAAATGAACATTTCTGACTGGCATTGACATTTCACAGCCCCTTTCATATATTGACAGCCCCATTCTCGCCCATTAAAATGTCCAAATTCAAGGAAAAAATCTAATTTGCTGTCAAAGAAATGTCAAATAATACCTTCACGTAAATAATAAACATTATTATTAATAATAAAAGCCGAGAAAAGTTCAGTAGAAGACTAATTTATTACATTTTGATCAAATGTCTTCGCCGATAAAAATTCAAACATATTTTCTTTCATATTCGTTTTTATGGCAACTTAACAATGCAAAAGGGAATTACAGACCCACAGACATACATACGCCGCTTCGGTTTTATATATAAGATTTATCGACATAAGTCACTCTTGCTATGGCGCCAGATGCCGATATATCGGCATACTGCAGTTAAAGGGTTAAGCGCATTGACAATAGCCACAATGCTCAATTTTTGTTTTATTTTATGAATAATATGATGCAAACTATAATATAGATTAATAGCTCCAATCCAATAGGGCCGCAGATAATCTTCAATTGGACCGCGTGTTTGGGATAGCTTATCTAAGCTATGACAGCGACATCGAGCCTTGTCTTCAGTTTCTTCAAAATTTTACGTCTAACAATGTCCCTTGTAATATTTGATTTAAAGTGTTACGTGGCAAAGATTCCTACATATTCAGGTTATTTTTAATGGTATAAAAAACATTACTAGCTATGTAAAGATTTTAAATTATTGTTTGATTCTATCACCTCTTCAGTACCCTGAGGCTAGAAATTTTAGAACCTTATTGGTATGTAGATTGGTTAATGATTTACAAGTTAAAAACACATTATTTTCCATACTAAATCTTACAATTGTATCTTGGTTCAAAATCGTCTTGGCCACAAGGGGAGTTTATAACTTTCTAAGTATAATGTTATATTATCTCTCGTGTTTGAATATGAAAGAATATCTATTCACCCTTCGAGGCAATTTGACATGTAACACTCTCGATGATAATTATTATTATTCATATTCAAATTTAAGAAGGATAAGTGGCGTATAAAATTAGGGTTGTTTTTACAGTCGTATAAATAATATTTTCACAGTTGAATAAGTATCTGGTTCTTCAAAGTGAAACGAATTCAATGGGGAGTGGTTTTTATGACGCTACCCTAACCGAAATTCCACCACATCACAAGACATAAAATAATATAGCCTTCGCGTAATAAATAACCAATTTGTGCCGGGGGGCTTACACCCCATATATTATATTTTTATCCTTGATAATATTATATATTGTTCAGATGCGATATCTCTGACAAAAGCTTCAGTGGTGGAGCACTATGCAAATAATATGTATTTTATTTAACAAAAAATCTCTCCTTAATGTTAATTTAAATGGATTTATAATGTAGCATTTTCCGGTAAAGGGTTGTCCAAGAATGATTTTAACTTTATGCTCGACATTCTCATTCGTTGATTGACTTGTCAATTTACTCTTTATATGGTTCTCATATTATTGATTTCATTTTCACTATCAATAATACATATTGAAAATGCAAACTTGAATTACCCCGGAGGCGTGATTTTACCATCCATGGGTTAGAATGAATACCGCACCCTTCATTTTAAACGATTCTTCATTACATTATTACACTTTACGACGCTTTCGAGAATAAAACAATCTTAAAAACTACTTCAAAACTTTCGATAAGCCTTCTCAGAAAGGCCGGGTAATCTAGATTTACTTCAGAATTATTTTATTGAAGTTAACATGAATTCAATAAGTACCCTCTCACTGAAGTGGGTACTATTCTATAAGAAATTAATCCTCTTTCCTTGAAGTTGTATTGTAGTTAGGGTTGTAAAAGCACACGAAATAAACAATAATTCACGAGAAAGGTAAAAGAGTCAAGGTAATTACTTACCGATCGACGAGACATTCTTTTGAATAGATGCATTGGCGCCTATCAAGGTGACTTATTAATATTTGTACTCTCAGGTAAATACAATTTGAGTGCTCTTTACATTATCTGATATACCTTTTGCTGCCAGGTAGAAAAAATGGATATCCGCTCTAAAATATTCTTATCTCAAGTTAGTTGAATAACAAATAGTTAGATACATTCGTGTTATTTGTATTGGAAAGATAAATTTAATACATGATAATAAAAAACAGCTTGGATGAATGAATGATTATATTTTTTTTTCATAAAAATACTGTATTATAGTATAACTTATTTTTATCAAGTTGTCTAGGCCAGGGATACTAAACCCCTTAGTCTAAAAGTGCCTAATAATCAGTAAAAGTTTTCGAGAAACAGTATTTTACAATTTCATTCGACTTATGTATATGAATGGATTCAATTATTTGCGATTCAGTGGAAGAAGCTAACGAAGTGTTAGGGGTGATAAAAAAAAAGTGTGGTGGACAGGTATTTTAAGATATACTTTTATTTTTAATGTTCGAACCCTTGAAAACCGTTATTATTTCGATGATTTAGTGGATTAATCGAAATTCTGATAATAATTTATTTGCTCTGGCTTATTTTCATATTGAAAATTCAATATTTTGCAGTTATCAGTTTATGCACAAACAACACCGATATTACGGTAAGAAAAATAACAATGTATTTTAGTACTACATAAATTATTTTATATATTTGTTGATAGCTATTTCGGCTTACGCCTTCGTCAGAACTATTCTGACGAAGGCGTTAGCCGAAATAGCTATCAAAAAATATATAAAATAATTTATGTAGTACTAAAATACATTGTTATTTTTCTTACCGTATTACAATGGAGTTCTACCAAGTAAATGCCTACTCAATCAATACCACCGATATTAATTGTCATTTCTTATTAATCAAATTACTTTTTAAAAAAATCGTTGATTTTTTGTAGTTTTTAAATTAAAATCTATTCGATTATTTGGCTTCTCAATATATTCATGATATAATGTATGTAAATACCTTTTTAATATACGGATCTTATCTCATCAGAAGTTTTTCTGCAAGAACAGTTTGTTATCAATTCGCTTTTGATTTTAAGATATCTCCAGACATGAATCGAATGAAACATCATTCATCAACTATGAATACCCCAACTGAAGCCAACTACATAGACAACTCGGAAATTTATATATGTATCTAAGATACCTAAAAATACTATCCTTATTTTCAATTTTAATATTCTTTATGAGCCGCACTGAACTAACGATTTGTTCCCCTGGCTTTAATGTATAGGTTAATATACAATTTACTTCAAATTTAAAAAAATAAATATATCTTTATGCGACTTATCTGTTCTATAAAATACGTTAAAACCCGATAATCATTTCGTGATGTAATATTTAGAATAGATATCACAATGTGGTCGGTAAAAATATTTGCCCATGAAAAGTTTCAATCATAGTTATGTCTGTATTTTTTGATATGAATTTATTTTATATATCTACTTCACCACATTGCGGTTTTTATAATTTACAACATGGCAAGAAGATTAAAACAAAATGTATCACGACTATAATCTTTTTTACTACACTGATGTTTTATGATTTTAATCAATTACATGCTGAAATGTATAATAAAATTTATTCATCATGATAATAAAAAATACCTAGTCAGCGCTTCTCCCAGCGCTATAATAATGAGAGTGGATTGATAACTCACCGTTTCATATTTGAGACAATTTAAGGCAAACACCGATAAATCCACTATATTATGTTGCAGTAAATGACGTTTCCTGTTCTACGACTTCAATTATTAGTTTTCTCAAAAGAAATATTTTTTCCATCTTATTATATTTCCAATCGAAAACACGTGTTTCGCCTCATTTAAAGGAATCTTCAGACCTCAAACAGAAGTTATATAATGTTTACATGAATGTGAAAGATCTTCACGTTTATTTTTTTTTACCATGTCCGCTCCCAGCTTGGTTCATATGGACTCCTCACGGAGTTCATCTCGATCGGGTTTTTATACGGGAACTGCCTGTTACTCACTTGCTCAACCTCACTTTTTCAAACGAGTAGGCAGTCGTAAGGGAAGAGGACTAGGGCAGGACTAGAAATTAGCTAATCGCTCACGTTTCGCGCCGGTTTTAGGGATCGAAAGGACGGGAAGGGATTTTAACAACACATACACCCATTGCCTTCGAACAGAATCGATTTATCGACTGAAAAAATCTTCGCGTATCGGTGTACTCGAACTCGGCCTGTCCATCACGGAAGCCAACGACGTTACCACTTCACCACGGACCGGGCAGCGATATTATCCCATAGATATTATTTTGCATTTGAAATACAATAGAAAATGGTAATTTTATCGTAATTTTGGCGTACATTTTGATATACTGACTTTACACTCATACAATTGGATGTGTTTATATCAGGGCTGTGGAGTCGGCAAAAAAACCACATCATTTACCAAAACCACGACTCCGAATCCAACATTGACCAAAAACACGACTCCGACTCTGACTAAAAAAGTTGAACATCTTCACTTTTTTTTGCCTATTTATGTGTATTCAATTAAATATAAACCCTACCAATCCGACCAATGGCCAAATTTGACATATTATAAGCAAAAATAAAAAGTTCAAACTTTTCAAAATTTCCGACTCCGAGTACGACTCCGGCCAAATCGCCGCACCGACTCCGACTCCGGGCAAAAAGCCCCGACTCCACGACTCCGACTCCACAGCCCTGGTTTATATTCCATCAAATAAATACAACGATTTCAGGAAACTATTCGACTTGAAACATGATATTTCATGGGAAAAAAATATCAACAAATAAAAGATCTATAAATTCAAACCGAATAGGAAATAAAGTATTCAATTTCACTCCCGGAAAGGTATATGTAAACAAAGCGTAAATGAATCCAAAATATGCCCTATGTCATGATTAGATAAAGGTGTAACAATGATTTCCGTTTATTCTAAAGAAATACTGAGAATCGTTCTTGAAAATGTCGTAAAACTTTCAGAAGGTGACAAAAGAATTTCTTATCACATAGGTACTGGAATCAACGTACCTAATTTTAATTTTATATAATGAACTGCCTTTTCTTCTGAGAAGTCGAATATAGAGAAACATCTTTGTATATTCCCCATTAATCGGTTCATGAGAGCCTAACGAATATAGAAAAAAAACCATAAGAAATAACTGGAATTCAATTATACTGTTCCTATACCCAGAAATGGATACAAAATTTTTACAAAAGTATGTTTTAAAACTCTATATTTATTGTACTTAATAGATAAAAGTTGTAGAAGTGGATTAGAATTGTTGAAGAAGAGTTGCTATCAATTAAAACATCACATTATTTCAATTCTCAAGATGCCAATTGACGGAATCAAAATTTTTCATCTTATTCATCTTAAAAACAAAAAGTGAAACTTCCTTAGTTTAGAGCAGTGTTCTTCAACTTCAGGTCCGCGGACCGGCACCATTACACAAAAACTTTTGTTTCAAAAATGTTGATTAAAAAAACTATAACAAATTTCGCATAACTGAAAAGTTGTAATTTTAAATAGTTTTATTTCATAAAATTCTATGTTAATTTATTGAATTGACATTTCAATTGTTATGTTTTGAATTTATTATCAAAAACAAACATGTACAGTCAGTTATAAACATGCAACGGGTCCCGTTCCACCATCTTTTTCAAATCTTATATATAAAACCGAAACGGCGTATGTATGTCTGTGGGTCTGTAGTTCCATTTTGCATTGTTGGTCATTAAGTTGCCATAAAAACGAATATGAAAGAAAATATGTTTGAATTTTTATCGGCGAAGACATTTGTTCAAAATGTAATAAATTAGACTTCTACTGAACTTTTCCCGGCTTTTATTATTAATAATAATGTTTATTATTTACGTGAAGGTATTATTTGACATTTCTTTGACAGAAAATTAGATTTTTTCCTTGAATTTGGACATTTTAATGGGCGAGAATGGGGCTGCCATCAAATTAAATAAAGTTTGTGATTTTATTTTAACTCTATTTTGGATGTTAGATTTTGTGATATAATTATGTCGAATGATATAACATTAAATAATTATTGGTCGCTTAGTCCGAGCGACGCCGGGTAGCAATACTAGTATCATATAAGTAAGCCCAAGCCCAGTTGTGACATAAAATGTCACCCGTGGCCAAATATTTGAAATATTTTTGATTTTTCTCCTTTATACTCCGTCTTATTTCCGAATAGTCGTAACTCGACTCATAACTGACCTTAGACTACACATTTGTTTGTGCGTTAGATGCGTTCCGTGGAACATTGCATAAAAAGGTTATGACTTAATATGGGAACATAATATGTACAAGGACGCTCTTGTTAAGGTCACATTGTAATAAACAGGTGAAACACCGGATGTCGCACGTACAGTATGTGAACAGCGCGCTGTTAAATACGTTTTGCCATATTTACGTTGAAATAGTCCCATAAATATATTGAAAAAAGTAAAAAGTTGCATTAAAAGAAACCGCATAACTTCTATTTGAATTCATCGTCTTAAATCTTGCAATTTTCGCATAAAGTAATGTATTCTCTGAAAAATGAGTTGATATTTTGTTGGACTTGTGACATCATTCTTTTGGAAACCATCCCCATCCCCTCGGGGAGTGACGTCATATATGGACGGCCCATTAAAAACTTATTCAATGATGATAATGTTATGAATGCGTTATTTTCTTTTTAGTGTAAGTAGTTCGTATTATTTATTTGACATTTCGAGTAAAATCGCGTCGCCCTGTATTGTCCTTTACTATTTTCTTTTGTGTGAAAATGTTTTAAGGTCATTTAAATGGCAATATTATAAAAGAAATCCATAGAAACAAATATTCGAAAAAGTTTATTAAATATCACATTTGAATCACCGGAAACTGGTAATAATATTTTCATTGTGTTGGGCTACTTCCGTCACACATTCTTTTACGCTTTTTTTAAATCTATTTTCTTTTACGTCGTGGTACGTTTTCGACTGACGAAGATATGGTTATAAATTGTGTGTCGACGTGCCAAAACGGTGGAACAAAATTGAAGAATATTAATATATAATAAGTTTGTAACTATTATTTTCTTACCCATAATATCTTGCGCGGCGTCTTAGGTCTGTTGCTCAGTGATAAGAACTTAAAAATCACATATTTATAGATTCAAGTTCCTGCAAGGTCAATATCAAATTAAATTTGTTTAATTTTTTTATTTTATTTGAGTTCTTGGAATAAGTATGTGTATTTAATGATGTCTTTCACTTCTAGTGAATTTCATGTCATATAATTAAAATCTTATCTTTGTTTTTCTTATCTTAAGATTCAAAAAATCTAAATACATAGCGAGAATTGTAAGCCGTTATGTCAAATGTGTGTAGTATGTCGCATTTACACAGGAGAAAGTGACGAAATTTAAAATATACAAAATAACAGTTTGAAGATTTGTTATCTATGTAAAAAAACCTAATCTGATTTAGTTTTTTTTTGACGTGACAACGTCTTATAAATCGATGAACGCCCGCTGCACGCACGAAAAAACATGACTCATTGTCCCGTTTGTCGCGTTACGCCGAAGGCAAGCGTGCGAGCGAGATAAGCGATAGAGAGGCACGATCGGCCTACCGTTCGGATTGTGCCGCATCTATCTCTCTTCCACTCGATTGGTCGATGCGTCTGAGTAGAAAAGAGACAGCGGCAGCACACAACTTATACACCTACAGTACCTACACGTGATCCTACATATGATTCCATTTTATTCATAAAAGTATGCAATCATTTCATCAATGTTTTCTTATGACGTTGTCACGTTAAACTATCGTCCGTAAACCGACTTTACAGACAACCATTTTTACATTATTTGTGGGTGTGCTATTTTGGCAATTTTTTCATACTACTAGTTCTTTAGTTAATTTTCGTAAAATAAAATGCTCTTGGGCACTTTCTCTTGTACGAAGGCGATGAAACATATGCTTATCTATATTTCCTTTTAAGTCGTTAAATAAAGCGATACAAGTTAAATACCACTTCACTGTTTGACATGGCATGATTGGTTTTTCCTAAACAATACGTATATCTAAGTATTCCTCATTCATTGTATGTTAAATTATTGTTAGAACGTTCTTTCACTCAGTCGTGTTCTCATATTCAAATAATCTTTACACATAACCTCAATATTGTCCAATATTAGCATCTGGCCGTCAAATTTGACGAGGCTATAAAAAATTGAATAGATTTTCTCATGTGAAAGTTATACGCAACAATTTTCCTGCAGGCTTTACGTGTATTTATGTTTCTTGACATCGTAAAGACATTTTATTTTATGACCCACCGACGAATGAAAAAAGCATACTCGTAACTCTTAAGTAGTCATAATTTGCCATACTCAATTATATTATGCACAGTTGGCAACTAAATACCATGGACATTTATTTTTTGCTAATTTCACAATTTTAAATCGTTTTGTCATCATCGCTAGCATAATCAACTCGTAGTACATTATTTCATATAATAAATGCGATAAATGCCTCTCCACCAACATTTGACACATTACAAAATTGCGCAATCATACATATTTGCATTGGATTTAAAATTTGTACGCATCTATACCAGGGGTTCGCAAGTAAAATTTGATTATGACCACATTGCAATCATCAGCGGACCGGACCTATGCATAAGTCTGGTGACGGCACCAAATTTTTGTTGTGTTTGAGTTTTGTCAAATAGACCTTAACATATTTGACAGTTTACTTATGATATTAATTACTTTTCTCACTTTTAATTCCAAATTTAATAACAGTTTTACTAACTGACACTTCTTGATACACAATATACTGCATAGGAAATATAGTTGGCAAATTAACTTCTAAAAGCTCATATTATCAATATTTACTAAGAAGCGGCAATCATGAAATTGTATCTATCATTTAAATATTTACAATAAATTATCTTAAAATGTGTGAAATCGGGAAAACAGGGAATTTTGATGACCTCCCATGTTGTATCCTGAATCCTGCGGTGATTAAAAACACACATTAATAGTAGAAAATTCTGTAACATTTGATGTTGCTCGTCAAACGATTATTTTGCACTAAATAAGTAATAATAACTATGGAATCATCTAAGACCATTAACCGTTTTATGTTTTAAGTCTTATTTATGAAAGACGACACAGAAATCACACGCCGGATATGTATTCATAAATTTGTAATGATGTAACATTTATAATATTTTATTAAAACGGAAACGTTTATTATACCTAATTGTAATATCTAATAATCGTAAAGAAGTGTCGTGGAAGTGAAATAATGTTCCATCATTTTAACGTATCTGTGGTTTGATTTTGTGCTTCTTGAATACAAAACAACAAAAATTCTACTGTGACATCATAATCTCTTTTGGTCTCTCGTTGCTTCTTCGGAAGGTAAAGAAAGTAGACTAGATCCTATTATTTTGTTAAATCCTTGTATGTAATTGAACAGAAGGATTTCTAAAAGTTCCGTGGAATGGTTATGTAGATTGTGTGGTCTGAGACACGACGTGTTGAGTGTGTAGTTGAGCCATAATTTTATAAAGCTTTCCTGCGATCTTCAATTGCTTGGATTACCGGTTTGTAAAAGTTCTCTTGTAGTCGCGTACGAGAATTTATTTAAAAAAATTATTCTCTATCTTATTTCTAATTCTGTTTTGCTCTAATTTATTCCAATTATAATCTGGTTGTTTTTATTATAACATCCCGCCAATCAGTTTAAATCAAATCGTTGATTCTAATGCAAAACCGCTTATCAGAATATTTGCCATTGTTTAGGAGAAGCTAAAACCATCACAAATGGCTTCACAAATGAGAGAGAAATAATTTTTAAAAATGGTGGCATTCTCAACTCAAAATCGCATTTTTTCCTTTTAAGTGGTTTTGCATTGGAAACGACGAAATCTTTAACTGGTAACCTTGTTTGCTTTCGATGAATTCGACGGTAACTTTTTGGAAGCTGATTTTAATGTAAAATTAATAATAACGTGGACTAAAAAGGTATTTTTAAATTCATATTGACAATCTTCATAATATCTGGGTAAGAATTGTTATATATAACTACAGTTTTTACTGTACGTGTTTGTAAGTGGACTATTTATTGTCCAACAACAAAATTTCAAGGCGATGGACTCTAGATCTGGAAATAAGATGACAAAATAAACAATATTGTTCTTCCAAGGGGTAGAACCAGTCTGCCAGTGGGAATGCCTCTGGGAAGAGCTTTAACAATTTTAAACGGCATTGCTTCGGATGTCGACATATTTCATATAGACGTGAGTGAGTTCAGACGAATACTATATTTTATGAATAAAAGTTGATTTTGTCAGAACTCACTCGGTTGACATCTTTGAAAATTTCTAATATGATTTTATAAATTTTTTTCTCTCTGTTTTTATGACTACAATGTTTTCATCTTGTTTTTAATTAATTAGTGATTAATATTATGTATTTACATGTATGTATATATATAAATACATACACGTATTTATATTTGTCAAATTGCATGGCGCATTGGCATCAGCTGTAATGCCATGATTTGCTTTTTCTTAAATAAATAAATAAATACAGTCTTAGAATTATCAATAACCCAAATACCTAGAATATCTTTAAAAATAAACTTTTTTTTTCATGTGAATTTTCAATGAATACGCAACGAGAATAGCTGCAACGTCTGACTTTTAAACAAAATACCTAATTTATGTATTCTGTATTGTTTATAAATCAATCAATATTTATACAAATAAATATAAAAAAATCGATAAACCTGCGTTTATTTAAAAATTAAATAAGAGATCTTATACTGTACATATTATTTGTTATACATATATAGTTTATTTAGTGACCCACAGTTGCGGAGTCACCCGATCTCTTTGGTAGTGCGAGTGCTTTCGTTGCATTCTTTTGCTCGCCCACACTCCTTGGCCGGGACGAGAACCTGTGATCCCTTCATCGACAGTACCTATAAACCTACCTGGTCCGCCCACCTTAAAAAGAACGAACTCTCGACATTCACAAATACTCACTATAATAAATGCAATATATTTGAAAGTTGCTTGCCCGAATAAAGCCTCCGAAGTTTTGAAACTTCACATCCATGTTATTATTAGAACACGTCCTTCAAAATCGTATTATATGTATTATATTACCAATTTAAACAAATAATAATATTAAATGATTATTTAATACAACTTACCCCAGTGACGGCTGGTGACGGGGTGTTGGGGGGTGGAAAGGGAAGATTCAACTATTTTTCCGTACTAAGGAAGAGAAACAGTTGGTATTGCGAACATCTGAATTGAAAGTCCATGCTATAGAAGTGTTTTAAAATCCAATAAATAGGAAAGAACTCTTGCAAAAACGCTCGAATCTTCCTTTGCACCCCCCAACACCCGTCGCCAGCTGTCACTGACTAACCCCCTACAATTTAAAACGCATTTTTGCGACAAACGGCAAACATGTACACTAAGGTTTTTACCATCTACAGTTTGTATTCTATTTTTAAAAATATTTACATATTGAATGACTATTACGTTATTATATAATAATTTGACATGCAACATGAGATCTGACTACCTCTTGATCCTGTCGACATCTTACTATCTTAGTCAAAAGGACAAGATATATAACTAAACTATATCTTGCCATTCGAATGAGAACGCTACACCTTCAATCTATTCTAATTAACTGTAATTTTTATTGCTTTCAAGAGGTCAATTACAGTTAAAAATGCTACAGCAAACATACGAATTCCATGCACAATTTAATATAATATTTGAAGAATACACATTGTATTTTTATCACGTACTGTATCATTTGTAAGAATTTAAAGGAATCAAGCTTGATCTTTAATGTACAGTTATAATTGTAATGGTTGAATAATTATTGCAATGTCCCTTGTTGTCATTGTATCTTTTCAATGAAACTTGAATCGGAGCGTTCCGTTGCTCGCAAGGCGACTGATGATGCCTCCTCGATCGTCAAAACCGGTTTGTGTCGAGTTATTACAGTTCGACCATCGGTACTAGTTTATTACATACGCAGTTTGTAAGTAATGCAAGATCGGCGGATTACTCGCGTCGGTCACTCGGCCCGTTTTCGCACCGAAAGCAAGTCTGACAGTCTCATTTATTTTTAACGGTAGATTTAAATTTAATAAGTCACTGTGATGTTTAAAATGATGAAGAAGTAAAAAAAATGGTGTAAGCAGTGGTTGCTAACCCGGCGCTCGCAGTCACTCAATACCATACGAAGCACATTAAAACTTTTGAATGCCCGTGACTAGGGATTCCAATCCCGGGATCCCGGGATCCCGCCGTTTTTAAGTACCTGATGAGTCCCGGGATTAGAAAACACAATCCCGAAATCTCGGGATTGACTGATTTATCAAGCACGATCGAATTATTTAAACATATTTTGTGGAATGTGTCACACAAACGCGTATGTTGCATCAGATTACTCCCGCCAGACCCACCTCTAGGACCAGATGTCTGTAACCCCTTCATTGCGCGGGCAGTACGACAAATGCTGTGCTCTGGAGTGCACGCGTTTCGCTCAAGATTTAGCGTGTTTATAATATAATGGATAAACAACCAACATATAATATTCACAAAAAAGATGGTGATATTAATTCGATATGAAAATACTTTTTTACATCAACGGATGGAGCTACAGCTAAATGTAAAAAGTGCAGTGTGGTTCTAAAAACTGGCGGAGGATCTACCAAAGGGCTGCATATACATCTGCTTTCAATACACAAAATGAAAATTCATGGGCCATCTTCTGTCAATTCTACCAAGAAACCCACCAAATCGCCTGATCGACCGTTGAAAAGAGAATTAATATCCGACTATTTTTAACCAAAAGAAGATCAATCACTTGACGCTGTGCTTGCACGGATGACATCCCGAGATGGTTTACCATTCAATATATTGACACCTCCTAGTATGGTAGGACATCAGCACTCTCTCGAACGATCTTTTGTTCGCCTCAGTCAAATAAATTCAATTTTGTAATACGGGCGGCTCGCTCCCAAATGTCTCTGGCTGTGTCACTCCGAGTGCACGGTATCTCATATTAAGTGCAATAACCTATAAATAAGATTGCTTATCTTACTTGACGTTTTTATCGATCTTTTGTTCCAACGGTCTTCTACCTACAAGAACCGCTTTTTTACAGGCAGTTAGAGTTTTAAACTCCTCGAGTGCACTTCTTTGCAAGATTGGTCGAGGTATCCTCCTCCTTCGAGTATCTTTTAATCGCGTACAGTCCCTAGTATCGGCTTTTCGCAATTGTTAATCAGTATTTGTGTCATTTGAGTATAACTTCTGTACTTTATTTTTGTGTAATTTAAATATAACTTGTGTACCGAACTTTAATAAATTGTGTGTGCAATAGCACTATTTGACATTCTGAGATCGTTTTTTATTAAAGAGCATCCTGATTCTCCATCTCCGATCCCTAAATTCCTCTCCTCGAGTGACGGACGGAGGTTTCACTCTTGTTTTACGAGAGAACCCGAATCAAGATCGTCTCAATTGGCTCCCAGTAACGTGGGACCGACGTCGTTCGACAACGACGGAATCCACATCCTGATCCTGATCCTCATCCATGCTCACCCGATCTCAGAGTGTTCAAAGTACGAACGTACTTTGTGGCGCCCTAATTAATAATGAACATTTAAACAATATGAGTGAAAGTGACAGAGTCGGCTCGCCCCAAGGCCGAGTCATCATGGAGTCACCAACGCTCACACCTCAAAGATGCCGCCCCGAACCCCAGAAAATGACCACAAAGAAGTGGAATTTCTGATTACATTTGACGGAAGTTCAAGGGCCGACATTACACGATTCCTCGCAGTTGCGACATCATCTTCTGCATCGAAGACCAGAAGAAGTTAAAATATAAAAGTGGTGGCAAGTTTTAGAGGCGAGGCCAAGCGATGGTGGGAATCGCTCAAATCAAAGCCAACAGCTGGTCCATGCTTACCTTCCAGCTGCTGCGGCAGTATAAAATGAGGAGCGAAGAGTACTCGTGGAATTCGAGTTCCAGTACGTTAAGCAGGCTGACGACGAAGACCTGGTCGAATTCCTTGACCAGAAGAGAGCCATCGCAATGGTATGTGCGCCAGGAGCCGATCAACGGGACCTGGCAAAACAGTGCACCGCCTTATGACGCCTCGTGACGAGGACAAGAACAGCGAAGCTGTCATGGTCAACGCTCGATGAGCTCATCGAGGCGGCGCAGACGATGGAGATCAGTCGCCCTCGAGTGGCACCGATACATTCTCTGCAGCTGCCATATATTATGCAGCCACAGACCACCATCCAGCCACCACACCTCGTGCAAGAACCACGTACCGTACAGCCACCAAGAAGTGGCAGGATGTACGAAGACGAGATGGTTCGTCTGTACGACGAAAGACCAAGAGGCGGTACTATGTCGTCCACCGCGACGCCCCTCGTCAACGTCACGTGTCGCCACCTCCGCCTCAAGTACGATGGAGGCAGATAGTGCACCAGGAGAGCACTGGACAGACACCAACAGACCCCGCCTAACCACCAAGAAGGTAGGCGGAAGAATAGACGCCAGCCCACCCGCCTAGATTGTTGGCACTGTCACGGACAGCATCTGACAAGGAGTGCCCAACGCGCTCTAATAACAATGGCAACCAACGTTGACGGGACCGCTGCATCAGACAGGTCGAACAGACTGCCAAGATGTCTCGATCATCAGCATCAGGAACCTGCCTTATGCTGACGAAAACATCTGAAGTCCCCAGTGTACGACCGTCTACGATAACGAACATTTCCGTTACCGAACAATGCGCAGCGCCCGTTATCGATAATGAAGTGCCGAACGGTAGTGTAGGGGGTGCCAAAAACACCCGATATGAACAAATATAGTGTAGGGTTGGCACAAATCAAAAGCGCAAATATAAAAGTGTCAAACAATTGTAGTGTTAAGGATAGAATTAAAAATAGAAATATAAAATGTGTAGACAATGTTAATAACAATGAAAATAAAAAATTTGTCAAATAATATTAGTGTTAGAGATAGGGTTAAAATTATAAACAATAGAGAAAAAAAATAATAATAATTTTAATAGTGTAAAAAAGTATTGAAAATGACAATAGCGTGTGAAAAAAAAATATAAACAATTTTAAAAGTGTAAAAATTATAAACAATAACAATAACGTTGATGAAGAAAATATAGACGAGTTGAATGGTGCGGATATTATAAACAATAACAACAGTGGTTTTGACATTACCGACAATAGCGATAGTGGTTTCAACAATACCAATAGTTGTTCTGACGACATAAACAATAAAGTTATAAACGTGCGCAAAGAAAATGATGTGCTGACAGCATCGCAACCACCAGTGCCCGCACCGCGACAGAGGTCATGGACCTCTCTTCCGAGGACGAAGGTCGAGGAACATACCATTTCCTCGGAAGAACCTCACGACCAATAGGATACTACAGGAACTAGAAGAGTATCCTGTAGTAGGGATCAGCGAAACGGCCCCTATTGCCAACCAGCGATTACTAAGAGTACCTTTGTCACTCCCGAACGTGACACAACCACTGTCTGCAATAATCGATAGCGGGGCAACACATACGATTATTCGGAGTGACTTAGTGCCGCACTACAAACGAGGGCAGGCCGGACCCGGTCTGCGATTGGCTGGAGGGGGCACGCTTCCGACAGTTGGGCAAGTCGACGTAACGGGCCGCTTGCAGAATGAGGCGTTTACAACGACGGCGTTCGTCGTAGAAGATCTACGCTTCGACTTATTGTTGGGGCTGGATTGGCTTGAACGCGAAGAAGCCAGTCTCGACTTCAAGCGTAGATGCTTGCATTTTGGCCGCGAGTTGCGACACACCGTGCACTGTGCAACCCTCATCAAACCTTCAATGGCGACCACCCCCGAAGTGCCGCCGCCACTGAACGAAGCGGTACCAGACCACCTGATTGGCCGGTTTAGTCGAATACTGAAAGTTTTCGGCAGTCGATTTGCGGCCACCGGACCCAAATGTCGCACGGCAGAGCATGAAATTCGTCTGTCCGATCCGGTGCCCTTCCGTGCAAATCCACACAGGCACTCGGAAGGCACAAAAGAATTGATCCGGACAGAAGTGCAGCAGATGCTCGCCGACGGGGTCATAGAACCTAGCCGCTCCGCCTACAGCTCTCCGGTAGTGATCGTCAAGAAGAAGGATGGGACTCCTCGCTTCTGCGTCGACTACCGGAAGTTGAACTCCCGCACAAAAGACGAAGCCACGCACCTGCCCAGGATCCACGAAACCCTGAAAGACTTGGGACCAGCAACCGTCTTCAGCTCACTGGATCTCAAAACTGGTTATTGGCAAGTTCCACTCCATAAGGACACGAAGGCCCTGACAGCCTTTAACGCTCCGGACGGAGGGTGTTATCAATTCACGGTAATGCCCTTCGGACTGAAAGGCGCACCAGGGACGTTCCAGCGTCTCATGAGCCAGGATGTACTAGTCGGATATGTACAAAAATTCTGCCTCGTATACTTAGACGACATCATAGTCTACAGTAATACGTGGGAGGACCATCTCCGACACCTGCGCCTGGTATTCGAGAGGCTGGAACAGCACGATTACGCGTGTGTCAGGCAATAAGTGCCAGATCGGAAGGAACACGGTCGACTATTTGGGTCACCAAGTGACGGCCACCGGAAACATACCTCAGCCGAGCCATTTACGAGGCGTAGAGGAGGCCTCTACTCCCGCGCACGCGCCGTGAGCTGCGCGAATTTCTTGGGCTCTGCAATTGGCTGCGAGTATGTGCCAGAATTCGCCGACCTCGCCTTTCCGATGACGGACTTATTAAAAACGGACACGAAATTTCGGTGGACCCCTGCAAGCACAGGCGTCCATGAATAGAGTGAAAAGAGGCTCTGCGAAAACCTCTGCAGTTGGCACGCCCCGACTTTACACGGCGCTTCGCCCTGCAGACCGATGCCAGTGGGCACGGAATAGCAGCAGTCCTCTTCCACCCCCCGAGAGGACGGAGGGAGAGATATAATCTCCTACGCCAGTGCCCGTCTCTCCGAAGTGGAACGGCGGTACCACAGCAACGAGCAGGAAGCGCTCGCTGCTGTGTGGGCAATCAAACGGTACAGGGCGTACCTTGAAGACCGTCCGTTCACACTGATTACTGACAATAAAGCCCTGACGTGGCTCAACACGGCCAAAGATGAGCGAGCGAAGTTAACTCGGTGGGCGATCCTGCTCTCGAATTCAACTTCACCATCGAACACTGCGCCGGGAAGCACAACCAACTCCCCCGACGCTCTGTCACGCAATCCCGACTCGAGCCTGGAGTAGAAGAAGACGTCGAGAGGATGTGCCGACCAACCGGCGGAGCTACCGACGTAGCGCCCACAGCTCTAGTTCTTGAACTCGGTGACGTGTTCGAGGCGGTAGTCGCCGCCCAGCGCGCTGACCCCAGGATACAGGCCCGTATCCGAAATATTGATGATCCAGATGCTCACCAACGATGCCAGAATATTAGAGTCAGGGACAACATCCTCTGCCACGTCAACCACCACGGGCAGTACCTGGCAAATGTGCCACCTTCGATACGCCGCGAAGTAATCCGCGCGTATCACGAGGACCTAAGTGCGGGTCATCCCGGAGCGCACGAAACCGGCCGAGCGATTGCAAATCGCTTCTATTGGAAGAAGAGGCGGCGAGACGTAGAGGCCTACGTCCGACAGTGCCCCGCTTGTTCCACAAGAAAGCGCGGTGCGCTACAAACGCCGGCTACGCAGCGCTCCCACAAAGAAGCTACGAGGCCGTTCGAAGTGGTGGCCCTTGACTATATGGGTCCTTTTCCTATAACGACGGGTAGGAAGAAGTACCTCTTGGTCGTAACGGACCTCTTCTCCCGATGGGTGGAAGCGTTTCCACTGGCGGCCGCGACAACAGCAGCCACACTGCCGTTGCTTAAGCGAGTTTTCCATAGCTTTGGTTACGCCAGAGCCGTCTTGACAGACAATGGACCCCAATTCCGTAACAGGAACTGGGTTGACACGTTGGATAGATGGGGATGCGAACACTGGACGACTCCCAACTACCATCCACGCGCTAACCCCACGGAGAGGAGGAACCAGGAGATAAAGAAGGCTCTGCGCATCCGCTTAGAGGCAGGCGGTTACCATCGCTGGGACGAGGTATTGCTGGACACCCTGTTCTCTTTACGAGTGCGCGAGAACGCAGCAACCGGCCTGACGCCTAGCCAAGCCGTATTGGGCTACGAAATGTGCCGCCCAGGTGAGTGGCGATCGCAGCTGAATCCAGAGCCTCCTAGATTCCTGGACCATCAACGGCAGACATGATAAAGTCTTCTACGGCATCAGGGACGAGTACTTCCGACGACGCTACGGCACCGCAAATAGAGCCGAGGCCCCCATGACTCTGCGAAACACCACCATCTTCCAAACGTAACGCCCCCAGGCGTTACTTCCCCAGGTGGGAAGGTCCGTTCCCAATAATCGCGCGAAACTCGCCCCATACCTACTGGGTAAACGTGAGAGGAGCCGCACGAAAGACACACGTCGACAATCTCCGCCCCGTGCCGCAGCCTTTTGCTGAACCTACCTCCGACGTCGAGCCGCCGACGCCAGAAGCCGACGCCCCTACGCCGCCGCCGCGCTCGCCATTCGTACGAGCCCGGTCCATATAGTGATGTGTTTCGTGTAACTACAGTGTGTGTGTGTGTTTGACTTTAATTTGAATTAAACTTGACTCTATTAACTGTGTAACCCATATTTAATTGCCCTTGTTTGTTTTAAAACAAGAAAAATGATAAATTTGAATAACTTGCCTTCTTATACAAAGATGTAACTTTTTTTGAATGAATTCTTTTTACTGTCTGTTTGATATATAACTTAATTATGATGTTTTAACTAATGTTTTTAACTTTGAGCTACCACTGTCCTTTAGACAGCAATGTTGACCTGTGTAACACTTTGGTCTAGTGTTTTGTTGTTGTTATTATATTTTTCTTGCGAAACCATTGATTGAGGAAGACGTCCGAGATAGTTGCTGATTATCAGAAGTAGGGGGATTTGACACCTCCTAGTATGGTAGGACATCAGCACTCTCTCGAACGATCTTTTGTTCGCCTCAGTCAAATAAATTCAATTTTGTAATACGGGCGGCTCGCTCCCAAATGTCTCTGGCTGTGTCACTCTGAGTGCACGGTATCTCATATTATGCAATAACCTATAAATAAGATTGCTTATCTTACTTGACGTTTTTATCGATCTTTTGTTCCAACGGTCTTCTACCTACAAGAACCGCTTTTTACAGGCAGTTAGAGTTTTAAACTCCTCGGGAGTGCACTTCTTTTTGCAAGATTGGTCGAGGTATCCTCCTCCTTCGAGTATCTTTTTTTTTTTTTTTTTTTTTTTTAATCGCGTACAGTCCCTAGTATCGGCTTTTCGCAATTGTTAATCAGTATTTGTGTCATTTTGAGTATAACTTCTGTACTTTATTTTTGTGTGTAATTTAAATATAACTTGTGTACCGAACTTTAATAAATTGTGTGTGCAATAGCACTATTTGACATTCTGAGATCGTTTTTTATTAAAGAGCATCCTGATTCTCCATCTCCGATCCCTAAATTCCTCTCCTCGAGTGACGGACGGAGGTTTTCTCTTGTTTTACGAGAGAACCCGAATCAAGGTCGTCTCAATATTTATTACATCGATTGATTTGAGAGCAGCTCTAAAAGCCAAAGGATACCAGTCTCTTCCTTCTTCTGCAACTCCGATAAGGAATCGTGTAGTCGAATACAGTAAGAAAATTCGAAATAAGATTATTGGAGAAATTGATGAATGTAAAAAAAATGGAAAACGTTTTAGTTTGACGTTTGATGAGTGGACATCGGTCGCCAATAAACGATACATGAACATTAACGTCCACAGTGAAACTGGAAAATTTTGGAATATTGGTTTATCTCGGGTGCATGGATCAATGCCAGCCAATGCTAATGTTCAATTATTGGAGAAACGTTTGGAAGATCATCATATATCATTAAATAATGATATAGTTTCTATAGTAACAGGCGGGGGCAAGCGTTATGGTTCGCGTTGGGAAACTTGTAATGCCTGAACATCAATTATGCATTGCTCATGGAATTCACCTCGCCATTTCTGAAATCCTTTACAAGAAAATTCGAGCCGAATCTTTGGAATCCTGCTATGAAAAAGTGATGAATATCTAAATATTTACTGATGAATACGAAGATGAAGAAGGATTCTCAATAGTTCATCCTGAATCTGAAAATATAGTTTTATCTGATTTAATTTTGTCACTTTTTTAGTTATATTATTTTCCATTTTAACCCCAAGTCTAAAATTATACGTACATTATACATTGAACAATAAACAAATGTCAAAATAAATTGTATTATTCATTTTAAGCTATTTTTATCGATAAAATAACATAGCTAATATTAAATAAATAAGAAAAATATCCCAGATCCCGGGACCAACTTATTGCAATCCCGAAATCCCGGGATCAAAATTTTGGCCCGGGATTGGAATCCCTACCCGTGACCAACGATATACGCGGAGCCATTTTGAAGTGATTCCCTGAATGAAATATTATTTTTTTCAATTTTAATAATGAAAGCTTCAACAATAAAACACATCGTTTATCGAATGTATCGCTGGAATAAAGGTATTCCCATTGACGCAAAATCAGGGTTCCTGAGTTTCATGATCCTATTTCACATGCTCGTTCGTTGGTTCGCGACGCGTAAGTTGGCATTGCGAATATCAGTTACTCGCATTATCATATAATCATTTATTTTCATTTTTATTAAGATTTATCATTTATTGGTATTAAATTTTATTCTGTAAAGAAGAGTACATATGTTTGGTATTGTGGCAAAACTTTTCGCAAAATTGGATACGAAGAAGTATTTTGACCGACTTTGAATTGTGCCAATTATATGTAAGTGCTTGTTTAACATATCTTTACTAATGAATTCTGTTTTTATTGCTTTATTGAAATCTTGGGCTGCTGTAAGGATAACGAAAAGTTGAGCAAGCAGTTGTATCTCTATATGGCTCCACTAGGAATCCAAATGTTCCATGTTGAGAGCAAACAAATTCGGATCGTTTAAAAGAAAAATATAACAAATGCAGTTATGCATTTTATAATTTATCGATGTGATAATTTTGCAGATTGATATTGTTTTATTTAGTGAAGGATCTTATTTATAAATTTAACCTTGACTTATAAACATAATAAATACACGTTTATCATCTCATACATTGTAAATGTTATTATGACCGTATAGGCATATGTCATGGCATTGGTGAATAGCAGATTCATTGTTATATGATATTTCAAATTATCGGTCTATATTCTTACTATTTTATTTTATTGGTTTCAGGTGAGTTATCCTCTTCTTAATTCACTGGAGATCAATCAATTCAAATGTGATACAGGTTTGTATTTCAATTGCGAGGTGTATGTGGAATGGAGGTATATGTTAAATTTCTCATATCAAAAATATTTAATTTAATTAGATACTGTATATTTTTACACAGTCATCGAAAGTAAACAGATTCTTTCGGGAGAGTGGCGGCCAGTGACAAAAATATTAGGGTGCGCAACAACCTATTCATGCGAGAAATCCATAGTCCGTCTGTCAAGGAGCTTCGTTGGGAAGGACTAAATCTTAACAAAACGTATGCGAGAAACAAGAACAAGTCATAATTTGGAAATATTTTCTTGGGAGATCTCAGCACCGAATAAATTCTCGACACATGTTTTGCGTGTGGCGTGGTTATTACTGACGTGACGTCACAAAATCTTTTTTATCTCTAAATATCGTTGGCCGCTAACTCTGGCAAACGTATTTTGGCACGTGGCAAGCAAATTTTGATTGCGTTCGCTAAACATGTGTGAATGGGAGACCGTGATTCACACATGTTTTCAATACTTGTATGATAATTTTAAATGCGTAAATAAGTACATTTATTTTGATATTGCTTGAATATAAATAGGGGATCAGTACACCATTTCACCATTTTCCATTACAATAGCCGCCCTTGCCCCTGAGTATATATAAAAAAGTAAAATATGTAATTTAACAGACTCGCCTAATTTTCGTCATAATTAACACAGTGTCGTTCGTGTTACAAAACATCGTCTTGAAGGCGAGCGTGTTACAATCAGGGCTGTGAAGTCGGAGCTTTTTGGCCGGAGTCGGAGTCGGCGCGGCGTTTTGGCCGGAGTCGTACTCGGAGTCGGAAATTTTGAAAAGTTTGAACTTTTTATTTTTGCATTAATATGTCAAATTTGGCTTTTAGTCGCATTGATCGGGTTGATATTTAATTGAAGTCGGAGGCGGACTTTATCACCGACTCCACAGCCCTGGTAACAATACTTAAAATTTTACGTTGTTATACAATCTCAAATGATTTATTTACATATATTATATACATGATACATTCAGTATATAATAGCAGGCTTATTATGGCTGGCATATTACTTAAAGTGTACATAAAACGTCCAGGGAGGCATTATAACCTTTTTTTATTGGATAACGTTTAACATTTCCACCTGCAAACCTCCCGTTATAAGTATTTTGCTTGAAAGACATCTCTACCTTGCGAAGTATGATACAACCTGCGAGCTTATTAGGGTTGCGATCGCATCGAATGTATCGACTTTTATATGTAATCGTTATCGAATATTCACTGTTCTGCTTTGATTACAATAAAAATGCGTATATTTTCGAAACAATTATTCAAAAAAAAGGACAATATGCTTATCATGTAATTTTTGAGTAACACGCTATTTGTTTTAAGTTATATTATCGTTTGCTAATATCAGTAGTTTATAAATAATACTTTGTTTTATCCTCTTATGTATTGCACCATTTTCTATTTTAGTAAAATTATACAATTTTGACGCCATATTTATTCATATTTTTATCGTTTTCTTTTACTTACTTTTAAGGTGTTAATTGTCACTTCTTCGTAAGAAGGCATTATACTAAACAAATAAAACACATTCGATCGTACCTTTTCCACATGTTGTCTTATAAATATCAAGACCGGTTTCGCTAATCGCGGGCATTGTCAACTGGAGAGTTTAATTCTTTGGAAGTCGTGCTATAAAATGTGTTATATTTATTTCGCCGCCATCTTTTATATAACCTAGTGACCCGTTTCGTCGGAACTAACGTCTTAATAATTAATTTATCTGCTTACCGCTTTTGACGCGTCGTTCAAAATGTACATACTTCGCTAAAGTGATCTATAAATCGAAAAAAAATATAAGATATATCCTTCAGTATCATATAATGATAATGTGGTGTTATGTATTCAGAAAAGACTTTTACAATCCTCAAAGAATTTAATTGAGTAGTGAGCGATACGATTTTATAATTTTGAGGTAACGAAGTAATCGAATTACTTTGACTTTAAAAAACGAGTAGACTCTTTTCATAAATAATATCGACGAGTTGCGACCATCCCTACTTCCCCAGCCGGCATATATGAGCTGAATCGCTATCGTTGACCTTTACCTGTTAATGTCAATGACTCTCCTTTTACTTATTCGGTATTTTTTGGTTTTTGCGGGATAATTTGGCAATACCATCAGAATCTTATGTAATTTTTTATCTTGTATGAAAAACGTTGGATTAATAAATTGAAGTGAATAGCGTCAAATGTTTCGAGATATTCAACGACAAGAGAAATATTTTAAACATCGAACGACACACATAAATACCATCGGAAACATATTTATTGTAACAATTTCTTGATTTGCTTACATTATTATCATTCAGAGAAGCAATCTTATTTATAAAACAGACCGATATAGTAATTCGTTTCTGATTGGCTGTGGTTAAACATTCTTTTACGCACAATTAAAATAAACTTAAACGAATCTAGTTTACGTATACGATGAAACTATAATTTGTGATTTTTTTGTTAAATATTTCGAAATTTGTTTTCGTGGAACTCTAATTATATTATACTGACACAACTTCCGTAGGAACAGGAATAATGGATAAAAAATACTTTGGGGGAAAATGAACCTTCCTACAGCACCGTCAACCCTCCTACAGCACCGATATTTTTTTTATGACTTACTTTATCAAAAGTAAAGGCTTGTAGCTACTGACATATATTCTTCGAATGTACATAAATGTATGTACAATATAACATATTTAATATAATTTTCCTGAAGACTACAGCACAAACTAAAAAAACGCTCTAGAGCAGAGGGTTAAATGTACATTTAATAATTAATTGCTCAGAAGAATCCGTTTGCCGTAATCTGTTATATTACTGATGTCTGTAGTAAAGGTAGTAATTGCAATAATGTGTCGCCATTGTTTTGCTTCATATGCACGTACAACTTCAAACATTCTTATAAACATGTCATATCTTTCAAGCGATACCGATAACAAAATTATACAGTATTAATTTACTGAGGGTTCTTGTTTCAATTCGTAGCGCTATAATAATTTCAATTAAAGGCATTGGGTGGTCTCTTGGAAAATCATTTTTATAGTTTGTTTTTGAAATATCAGTAACTGTTTACGAAAGCTATCGAGACAGTCTTTTCATCGAACGCGAGTGTGGAATGAATTTAATTTACGTCCCGTCATAATAAAACCAATTTGTTTAGAGAGATACGATTAATGTGCCAAATCATTTTGCCTTGTTGCGAATCTAGTGCCCATGCCACTATGCAAATTTTGCGTTTTTTATTTATACGCCAGACAGTATGCCGTCAATACGTTTCCGTAATAAATTATTAATATAAACATATTTTTCCTCGTCTGTGATTTGCTTCCTTCGTTTTGTTTCGTTTACAGTGGTGCAAGATATTGCTATTTTTAACGATTAGGTTACGAAATTTATACGACGTATGATACGATGCTCACGTTTTTACCTAATACAGAGCGAATGCCATGTTTTTGTACTGGCTAGTTATGAAATTGACTGAGAGAACTGATTTTATTCGACCGTTTAAAAATATACATACACCTTAACCTTGTTGGTGCGGTAGATGCGTTCCACGGAAAATCGCACAAAACAAGCTAGGACTTAATATGGGAACATAACATGTTCAAAGACGGACGTGTCAAGGTCACATTGTAATAAACAGGTGAAACATTGGATTTTGCACTTAGAGTATGTATACAACGCGCTTTTAATTACGATATTACATATTTACATTGAAATAGTCCCAAAAATATATTTAAAAAAACCGCATATCTTTGAAGTCGCACAAAAAGAGGTTGGGTGCACTTATAATTGCGGCGTGGAAGAAATATTCGCGGAAAGCAACATTATTTGTAATGTTTCCTGTAAAAGAGGAGTTACTGTGTCGTGATTTTAGCGTAACTTTTGAACGCGTGTGAGACTCATTTGCTACCTCAAGCGAATCATCGTAGATAACGTCCAAGCTATCAAACCGACAGCATTTAAATTGCAAGGTGTAGATATATTTTGCTTACCAATTGTCATCGAGCATATGCTGTTGAAAATACTTTTGATTTCTGGATTCCTTAATCACTATGAATCCACCATTTTATTAAATTGTCAATTTTAATTGACGGGTATTTTTCATTGGAGAGCTTTATTCAAAACCCAACGAGAGTTTCCAGAGAATGATTCGCCCCAATGCATTGTTTTTTTGTTTTTATTTTTGTATACGTATCATTTTAATATTTAAAATTATACGATCATGCATTCAGACTATTTTATTTTGTGCACAGAACCATAGACAATTTGAATACAGTCCTTTCTTTAGCGTATAAGAATTCCATATAGAAGGTTAGGTAACCTTAAAAAAATTGTGGTTAGGTTTTGTCAATTATATAATTACGATTTAAACGAAATCCCCAAAATCAAATATTTTTATATTTTGACCTGGTTCTATATATAGTGTGTTTAAATGCGCGTGTCAAGAGCGTTTACTCTTTTTATGTATGTATAATATAACAGTCACGGAAATTCTAATATGACATGAAAATTTAGCGTTTTGCAGAAAATCCGCCCTGGGAATTGACTGCTATAGGAAAAACTATCGAATTAGCTATTGGACAGTAGTCTAAAGGAGGGTTGATCGTACTAAAATTCACTCGTTATTTGACAGCTCTCCCTTCGTAAACGTCCTTCTTCGTAAATATTCAATGTTGACATAAGTTTATGCCGTTTTATTTTTGATAGCAACACGTGTTGTTTCTGGTTTATTGACGATTCTTTTTTTTTGTATCCCACGGTATATTTTTTACTCGTATTTGCATTTCGGTTTTGTATAAACAAGCAACTTCTATAATAGTACACATGCGGTGGTGAGAGCGCGTCATTTTATTATTACAACAAGGGGAGATCGATGGACACAATATCACATATTTTTTTGATTCATAACACGTGAGATTTAGCTACAAGATAAATAAATAAACAAAAAAACACTACAAGCAATGTGTCACTCGCTTGTGTTTGTAAATGCTATGAACTGTATTTCTTCGATTATAATATATGTATGTACATACAAATTTTTGCCTATTATGGTGTCTTTGGATGTGGTGTCTTTATTCGCTGTCAAAAAAGGGCGGCCAAATATCTAGCGTTGGCCTTGATCGTAGATATTTGAATAGTTTATTTTGTTATGGTGTGTTATTCAAAGCAGAGTTTTCAGGTTCGTCAGGAAAAGACTGACGGAAAATAGGAATAAAGGATAACCCCTCCGCTTCACATCTATCCAAAATTTACAAATTATAATATTGACGATAAGTTGTTAGGTTTAGGTATAAACAATAATATAAGAAATAGTAGCTTTCAGAATTTTGGGATTTTTTTCCAAATTAATAATTGTAGGTACTATGATAAAAAATATTAAATTTTTATCGAACAGCACACATTTTTACCATGTTCAAGGTCATTTTATTTATATAATATGTACTCGTGAAATCACACAGCTTCGTTCGGTATCTTAAATAATTATTGATATAATCACTAATTATTCCGTAGGTACACCAGTACACAAACTAAATTCGTTTTTTTTAGTACATTTATTTAAATTGATACGTCAGAAATGAATAACACACCAGTTAATTATAATCCATCGAAAAATTTATGAACTCATCGAATTCATTTAGTTACACATTTTATGCAGTAAAAAAATCACTCAGCTACCATTTACGAGACATTAAAAACAAATAATTATATAGGTCAGATGTGCACTGCAATACCTACTTTACTACAGAATTTAATTTACTGGCGACTAGCTCTTTCATATACTACCACTAGAGGTCTGCACGGGCCGAAATTTTTAAATTTCACCCGGCCCGAACCCGAAGACCTCCGATATTATATACCAGCCCGAGGCTCATTTGCAAAAATCTTACCCGAACCCGACCCCGATATTTTTCGACCTTGCCCGAAAAAAACCCGATTTTTTTCTCAACTAAAAATTAAAAATTGACTCACCAACTAGCGTGTGTGTGCAGTTGTGCTAAATACATTTCTTCCTAATTAGAATTAGTTTTTGTTTGTTTTACAGGAATGACGACTCAAGTGAGAAGTTTTTGAACTAGAAAAGCTGAAAATGCATTTACATTTTATACACTCAACGTATCCAACTTTTTTGTTTGTAGCCACCTCTATGATTTCACTAAATGATATCCACACTTCACTTTTCCCATAGGTTTTTACTGAAGAAATATATTCTCCACTCTTCAGTTTTGTCTTAATATTTTCGAAGCCCATTCCTTGTCAGTAAATTAAAAAAAAAAAATAACCTAACAAATCGAATTGCGACTGATCGAAATCGCCATATAAGACAGACTGATACCCTGGATCAGGGACGGCTCGTGTGAAGGAGCAAACGTGCATTAGTCCCCCAAGAATCGAGCTCATCAATTTCAAAATATATATACCAATTTGTTCATTCAAAATTCCAACGATGTATGGTTTCATAAAACGATCTTTCACGCATGCGACCTAAACACACAAATATTATATAAGTAGATTCCCCGAAATAAGCTGATTGCAGATGTTCCTCGATATGGTGCATTTCTTGGAAATTCTCGAAATGTCCCATTTGGCATAAAAAAAGTAGGTAGAAAACATGACTTTATTTCACACGGCGAAGGCGTATGCAAAAAAAATCTTTTGAAATTTCGACTAACCCGGTGCATTAAGACCCAGTGCACCAAAATGACTTGTGTAAAGAAATTGAGCGAAAACATATGTATTTGTATTCTGTCATTCAGTATTGGCCCAAATTTTGGCAGATAAGGTCCTTTCACGAACGGAAAAATAAAGATATTTGCGGGTGATTTGTGAAGTGCGTTTGTGACAGTGCATTCTAACCTCATCTGCAGTTTCGACTTGATTCACGCAACACGCAACTATAACATTTTTATTATTATTTTTTCATACTTGTTTTCATTTCATAGACATCTTAATACAAACCCTATTAGCGTATATAATATGAATCTTTGTAAGTTTTTGTTATATGGAAAGGCTTTGTCTATATAAAACTGTTTAATAACCTTAAATACAATATCCTACTATATAATATTCTACAATATAATTTAACTTTATTACTATATATCTACTATATAATATTAACATATATTATAAATAAATATTAACATATGTATATAATAAATAAATATAATAAGTATTATTAATATATGTATTAAAGCATTGAATATTATTATATATATTTATTATTTATTAATAATACTAAATAATAATCAATAATGTTTCCTGCAAACTCAGTGTCCTATATCAAAGAAAATCGTCGAGATTTTTCTAAAAGGCTAGAAATCAAAGCAGCAGGACGTCTTTTGCTAGTTTTAAATATAGTTCAGAAGTGTACGGCCAAAACTAAAGTAGTCAATCGGTATTTTAATGTTGCAATTTATAAAAAAACTCCATGGCTCTGTGGCTGTACTAGCCTTAATAGAGTTTTTTGTTTTCTCCCTTGCCATGCTAAGTATAGAGAAGCAGTTGGTATCGTCAATGTCGGACTTTAATATCCGTGTTATAGATGTATTTTCAAAATCCAAGAATCGGAGGATGGATTTTTTGCATAAATAGGTTGTTTTATTGCACTCCCTAATATTCTGGTCACCGGCCGCCACTGCCCTGGATCATATTATGAAATTCATTATGCGTATTGTACAAACGCCGATGAAGCAGACATCATAAAAAAATACTAAAATAATTGCGTCAAAAGTCATAAAGTTAAGAACAATCATCTTATTCTTTCGAATGGGTGTCCATGAGAGAATGTTTTTAAATAACGAACAAGACGTCGAAAAGATGACTAATACGAGTACATGAAGTTTATTATAGTATTAAATTTAGATTTACGATAATGGTGACCTCATTCGGAAATGGCCCGATTTTTGTTATATTTTGTTGTATGCTTGCGTCTGAGCCCGGCCCGGGCCCGAATCCAAGCCTTCGTTACCCGGCCCGACCCGGCTCGCGGGTCGCGCCGTGTAAGGCCCGCGGGCCAAACCCGAGCCCGTGCAGACCTCTAACTAACACCGACGATTTACGCTTGCCCGTTAAAGTCTCACATATCTTAAATTGTTCATCATTTTTTGTTTTTTTTTTACTATTAAAAAAATATTTTTTTGCCGGGCTTGTAAGCGATTTGTTCACGCGCTCGTATCCCAGTGAGTACAGTTTAATTATTTTTTTATCAATTGAGTTGTGTTCAACTATATCAATGTCTGAACGATCCTATCCAATATTTTCGATGGTTTCGGCGGTAACTTGGTGGAAGTTCATTTTAATATAAAATTTAAAATAACTTTGATTATTCCACGTATTGGGTAACTAACTGTGACACGTGTTTAGCAAACTTTGCGATAGTAAGTCTGAAGCTGCCTCTGAAAGAGGCGAAACACGTGTCACAGTTAGTTACACAATACGTGGAATAATCAAAGTTATTTTAAATTTTATATGATCCTATCCAATCCTAAAATAGGGGCGTGGCGAGAACGACTAGCTGACCACGTATCCTTTGCTCGTCATATATTATAATTATACAGTGTCTAGATTTCACGACCGCATCTATAGCACAACGCATTATAATAATTCACCTTACAAGCCCGATGTATAGCTTTACGAGACGAATGCCTTAAAAATTCACTGTGAAAAAAAAAGAAGAAAGAAGCGTTAGCTATTGTTGGCATGAAATGAATTTATTTACTGCTTGTCATTTCAAGTTCATTTGTGCACTTGAAATACCCGAAGATGCCAAAAGACGAAACCCTGGTCGTTAATGACAGTAATCAAGGTCAAGTACAAAATTTAAACGATTCTAATTTGATATTGCAATTCCATCAACCACCTTCGGTCGTAATCCTTTTTTTTGTTTAACATTTCCGCTCCCAGCTTGAAGCATATGGACACCTGACGGTGTTTATCTCAATAAGTTTTTTTTCTACGAGAATTGCTTGTTACTCAGTTGCTCAGTCTCTCTTTTTTCAAGAGATATACAAATATTTACATAATATGTCAATATTTGTTTTTGTCTGCGTCTTTTCCCAGATAAGACGCTCCCTTATATGTTATAATTATACTTTAAAGGTGTTCCATGTCAATACTTAAATTGGATTACATAATAAAACATTTTTTGCACATATTCCACTTAAAATTTATTGGATCGGGACCGATTTCGCTCATGGCGAGCACTGTCAACTGATGAGAAATACAACGAAACAGTGATATTTAAACAAAAATTAAGTAAGAATTACAAGGCATGACAAACAAATACCGTTTTCAGTTGACAATGCTCGCCATGAGCGAAACCGGTCCTGATCAAATAAATTGTACGCGGAATGGGTACTAAAAATGTTGTATTATTTTTGATATTTTTATACACACTAAAATAATTGATGTTACATTTTAAAAATGAATGCCCGTCTGTTTCTTTCCAATAACAATGTTACTGTTCTTGTTTTATTATCGCGAACTGCATTTAACATGTCTAATCGTTTGAACTTCTAATATCGTGAACTCAGGAAGTGGAAGTCTGTTGAATTTTAATGCGTCTGCAGCGGTATACTTCGCTTTTGACGCATTCGAGTAGTCTTATTGTAATCGATACTCGTTATAACGCATTATTGCGTGGCGCGTCCAATATCCTCAATCATCTGCAAATCGATTACATTCCTTTCATTAGATATCAGCATTATTTATTTTAGCCCACTATTTTTCATAAACATAGCCACAGTGCCCATCGATAAATGCATACGAAACTGATAAAATAAAGCCAATTTAAAACTCACCCATATTGACCCATTCGTCAACAGGTGTTGTTTGTTCTAAAAATATGTTGCTCACTGATAAAAGAGCAACACTTCGCTTTTGACGTGTTCGAGTTCCTTATTGGAATCTATACTCGTTACAACGCATTATTGCGTGGCGCGTCCAATATCCTCAACCAAATGCAAATCGATTTGATTCCTTTCATTATAAGTACATAAGCATAATTTAGTTTAACCAGGTACATTACAGAAACTGATAGAAGTTTATTTGTCATAAAACAATTATTATAAGCAATAGTTCTATTCCAATTTAAGATTTATCATTTTTATATACATACATATTTCCATAATGTCCGCATTTGACCTTTTCTGCCGCTTCAAGCAAGAAGGCAGAAAATGACTGAAAAACTTATGAGAAAAATGACATAGTGTGATTTTTGAAGTTTTAGTATTTAGAATTAATAAAAAAAGATAATACACTTGCCGTGTGCTTGAAAAAGATGCGGCATATTATTTTTACCTGACCGGCTCAAAAGTCTTGTCAGTTTAAAGACAGTTGCCTAAACGATTAGCTAGTAAATTAATATTGTTCATAAATTTGATGAAAACAGCTTGAAAGAAATAAAAAAAATATAGAAATACCGAACCTATAAATTTGTTAAAATTTAAGGGCTTCGGAGCACGAATACACGGGTAGTCAATACTTTATTCCCATCTCTGATGTGCAGTTCGTAGAACTGTTTGCATAACTGGACTGCAGAAACTATTTTAGTAGTTTCTACATACATACAATAACATAAATTAAATTTACTGCCGGTAAATTTATCTACACGCAGAGCTCGCTGTGCCAATGTAAACAGTGTCAGCACTTAACGATATGAAACCGGTCCTGATTTTAAATTGAACGAATTTGAAATATTTACGATTCGTATTTATATCAGATGGGTGGGGTCTGCACGGGCCGATATTACAAAGTTATACCTGGCCCGGACTAAGCCTGTGGTTCATTTCCAAATATCTTACCCGAACCCGGTCCGAATTTGAAATTTCTCCAACATATACCGTAAAAAATCCGAAATTTGTGAAAGTTTTTTTTATAGCGTTATGTGTTAAAAACTGAAAATATTGACTGTTTATAATTGTCAATAACTAAACCCTTTTGACTAGTTATTGGTAAATTTTTCTGTTTATTTCGATTGAAAAAGTTTATATTGTAGCGGTTACCAACTTAGCTTTAATTAATAGTCGACCGTAATATATGCATATTTTGTGTCGAACTCACTCACGTCCACGGTGACAAAACCATTGAAGATTTCACTAGCTATTATACAAATTAATTAAAAAACAAAATAATTGCGATAGATTATTACATAAGAATATAATACTCAATTGTGGAGGCTTTTCTTTTTCAAATGAGTAGTTATTCATTACATAGTTGGTAATGATGTGTCAACGATTTTAATCTATTCTAGGATTTGTTTTCTGTATTATTCAACGTCTTATGATTCAGACTATAAGACAAAATAATGGTGAGATATATAATATTATAAATTAAGTGTGCGCAATCAATCATACAAATATTTAACAACAAAAATACTATTTTGCACTGAAAAGAATACTCAAAAAGATTCCTTATCTCATATGAGAGTCGGTTAATAAACGTAACTACAAAATGACTATTCAAAAATTCTCATTTTGACTGATATTAAATATAAATTCAAACAGTCATCAATAGCTTGACAAACCTTGGAATAGATCTATGGATTCCAAATATTCGTTAATTATTCTAAGTGCTCGAATATTCGAAAACTATTTGAATGCACATAAAATGTGGAGAAATATTCAATATCAATTGACATCAAAGAGCATTATGGAAAAGACCATGTTATTTATAAAAAAATCGTTTGAGTTTGCATAAATATTAATATTTTTGCAAAATTAAATAAATTTTAAGTGCATTTTCTTGGAATTTATAAGTTAATTTGCAATATTATTTTCATGTTATTGACGCTCTTTCTATAGTTTTGATACTTGTTTTTTTATCACTTTTTAGGGGTTAGTCATTTCTACGAGGAAAGGCATTATGCATATTCATAAAAGCACTTATTTAAGCGATAGGTCGCAGATCCTTAAAATTGTTTACGTGGTGTACTCATAAGAAATAAAAATATATTAAGGATGGTCCAAATAACGATGACATATGATTTCTTTTGAAGAAAATAAAAGGATAAATCAGTCAATGTTCCATGATATCAAAAAATAGGTTTCCTGTATTTGTATTAACAAAACAATCAAGCTTTTACCTTTATTATTAAATACAAACGTATTTATATAGTTTATGAGATTATTATTCAAGTATCCCTACGATAATAATTCTGAAGATGATTCTAATGGAAACGAAACACGTGTCACTTTTTGAAACATTATACGAGGAATAACAAAATTATAAAAATAATCTAATATATAAAAAGCAATGTTTGTTCGTATTTTATGCGTTGCCACACCGTTCATCCGATTGCGATACAACTTTGTCAATTTATTGCTTGCACTTGCGCAAAGATTATAGGCATAGTAAAATCAACTTACAGTGGGTCTTTTATATAAAAATCAATGTTTTTTCATATTTTATGCGCTGACTACCGTTCATTTTGACAACTTACTGTTGCAATTGCGCAAATGTTATAGGCATAGTACAATTAACGTTCAGTAGGTGGCGCGTGTGTCGTACCATAGACAATCGGCAAAAGAAAAACAGCAAACGTCAAATGTCATCGATACCGATCAATGTTAGTGAAATAAAATCGAAAAAATTATTTATCTAAAATATTGTGTATCCGAAAGCACTTCAATAAACACAAACACTTTCTTTCTTTGAGTGGCATTGCATCGCTTACCACTCACTGACGGCTAGTTTTATATAAAATTGATCTTTTATAAAGCTACCGCCGAATACATGGCAAGTTAAAAATATGTAGTTTGAATTTGTATTCTCACGCGCTTTGTTTCTTGGGGAAGAAGAGAAACCGCCAGACAAAAAAAAAATATTACAACTATCTGTGTGAATAATATATAAAAAAAAATAATTAAACCGCAAAGTTTTGGATTCGTTTGCAAATAACAAATGACCTAATAATAGTATTAATAGAAAATTATCAATGTCACACTATTACATGTCATGAATTATCAACATGGGATATGTAATATGTAGATACTACGAATTAATCAAAAGTGATTAATATTTTTACCAGTATCAAAGAGAACATTGAACATCCTATAAACCATTATAAATAAAAACATATTTTGATGTCGTATATATTCCGACGAATGTCAAAAATCGTGCTAGTTTTTTTTACAGATACTGAAACGTTTCTTTCTTAACAATTTTTAAAGTATGGTGAAGCAGTCGAACTTTTTTAGCGTAAAGATTTGGACTTCGGTATTGGAATACTACGGTACTGGAATATGTATTTATAATCTAATACATTTATGTATATACGACAACTCTAATTTGACCTAGAGAAATAAGCGTATTTTAAAATAACTACGCTCTTGGGGGGTCACTATACGGGGGAATGTCTCGCTCGCTAAATGAGGTTACGCTGTATTATTTGTTATAAAGGGTATTTCAATAGGGACGCACAAAATATGTTACTTTGTCCTGCTGAGTAGATAATTCATTGTTTAGTGGCCAAATTTGAGTCAACCAGTTTGGTAAATAATCGGCCAACACCTACCTGTACGTCATCAAAATACAATATCTGGTGAAAACATTGCTGCTGTGTGTGAAAGTGTACAGGAAAACTCAAGGCAGCTTATTTCTCGTTGTTCACAAGAACTTGGCTTTTCTGCGACTTCAACTTGGCGAATTTTGAAACGGGCCTTATGTCTGCACCCGTATAAAATCCAACTAACCAAGGAACTTCAAGTAAACGACCACAGACAACGCCTGATTAGGTTCTGGAGCAGTTGGAAGTTTACCCAAATTTGTCAAAAAAGTCAACTTTAGCGACATAGCCCATTTTATAATGAATGGATATTGGCAGACATTTGATGCTATATTCCATATTTAATGCCCTAAAATATACTTACAAATGAAATTAAAATTTAGTCGAAATCTCACAAACAACTTGTTTTATTTACATTTCAAAACTAAGCGTCCTTATAAAAAGACCCTTTATAACCCATAAAAAAATTGAGGCGTTATTATTTCAACTTTATTTTGGAAAAAATTGTTCGAAATCAAAAATTTTCCCCATTTCTTTATATTTTGTCCTTGTATTCAGTATGTTTAAACAGCTACCGACAAATGAACGTATGTGTATAAAATATGTATTCATAATGTAATATATTTATGTAAATAGTAATTTGACCTTGAGAATAAAACTTAATGTAAAAAACTACGCTTTAGGCGGGTCGCTATACGAGGGTCGGTCACATGCGCTATATTTTATTACTTTGTGACGAGTCAATCTAAATGATATTTGCCGTAGAAAATGGCTTATTACGGCTCATAAAAAATATTACTGCATAAAAGAGTATCGCATTAATAAATAATCTCATCACAAGGTGACTGATGTAACGATTTAAAAGGAAAATGCCGTATCTTATTATTGTATTCAAGTATTTTACTATTGCAAATATCTGAATAATAATTACCCGCTCATTCCTGCACATAGTGTGTGTTGCAACTTTGATGGCATCAGATAACGTGATATGATAATTTCAGAACCGCTCATAATGAATAGTGCTTTTAAAATGTTTACATATCGATTTGATTGAAAAGTCCTTGGAAAATACCTGGGACCACAAAATTGATTTTTCAGCAGTTTTTTTTTCAATTAGTGTGGTGTTGGATAACGCTGACGTTTGGTCAATGCCGGTCGATCACGGTTCGAATCCTTTTTATAAATTGATTTTCTTTCTGCTTATACATATTTATATTCTCTTAATTCCCTCACACTTATTCGATACCAAACAATTGGCCATAGCGAGGACGATAAGCTTACTGCTAGACCACAGGTTTCCAACCTTTTTCTGGTGGCAACCCCTTTTTAAAAAAGCCACGTGACCCGCGACCCCGATGCAATTGAAAAACCCCTTTCTAAGATAGGTAATAAAAAAAACAACGAAAAATCACCATAGTGAATATTTTATTTAGCTGATTATAAGAAGGTGACCCCACAGAAAACCCGTCGCGACCCGTGGGCTGTGAACCCATGTGCAAGACCTTTCATAGTTTCATCCTTGATTCCCTTTCAGCGCCTGATTAATGAGCAGTTTTCGTACAACAACGTTTCGATTAGGAGTCCATATGCTCTATATTTGGAGAGGATATATTTTTGTTTTTATTTTGTCTTTAGTTTGATATAAATATCTTAAAATATGAATCAGTATAGTCTGGATAAGTGCTTCTCAGCCTGGGTCCATGCGGCCCTTCTGCGAGTTACAAATGAAATATCAACTCTTCGGGAAGAAAAACAACTTCAGAATAAAATAAAATCATAATGAAAAGTAGAACTAAAATGTATAAACTTGCTAGTTTCAGGAACAGGTAAAAGGATCACACTAAATAAAGTGAAGTTTCAATTGGCGGCACAGATTTTTTATAATTCAAAATGGGGTCATAGGGTGACATGGGTTGAGAAACGCTGCACATTGAAACGAACGCCCCCTACATATGAGACAAATCATTCAACGCCTCCGAATTAAAAACATTTTTTAAAATTAAATAACACTAAAATGTTTATCACGTGTATTTTATGCAATGAATTTTCTGTGACACGTGACATTGAAAATGGTACAAGCATATTATATTACTAGTTTAATTGATACATGCAAGTGATTTAAACATTGTTGTATATTGTTTACCATGTCTGCTCCCAATGTGGCGCTTTCGGAGGATAGGCCAGGACGAGTGGTGAGCTAATCGATTTCGCTACGTACCGTTTCGGTTTTTATTTTCATGCAATTTTTTTAAAAATATATTTTTGGAATAATATAAACGAACATTATTATAACGTTATAAACAGCACGTTTTTCACATACTGTGCGTGCAAAATCCAATGTTTCACATGTTTATTACAATATGACCATGACATCTTATGTTCCCACATTAAATCATAGCTTTTTTTGTGCGATTATCGGCGGAACGCGTCTACCGCGCAAAAAAAGGTGTAACCCCGTGTCTTAGGTAAGCGACGCGAACCGGCAAGAGAATTTAGGCGAATCCAGTCAATTTAAAACGTAGTTGATCAAAGGTCTTATGTGCCATCGCTCGGCCAGACGCAATTAACGCTCTAGTGAGCTTGGACCGTTTCATATTTTCAAGCGATTCGCGGGTGCCATGAGTGCGCACTTGAGGCGACTTGCGACCCGTAACGGGTCGTCTTAGCTGGGCGAATCTGGGCGAGGCGATCCGGCGCGGCTTTGAAAGCGGCAGAGTTTTAAAATATCAAACGGTCCTCGCCCATGCAAGTGTCATATGTAGGCGAAGCGATCCGGTCAGGACGGCATATGTCGCAAGTCGCCTCAAGTGCGCACTCATGGCGCCCGCGAATCGCTTGAAAATATGAAACGGTCCAAGCTCACCAGAGCATTAATTGCGTCTGGCCGAGCGATGGCACATAAGACCTCTGATCAACTACGTTTTAAATTGACTGGATTCGCCTAATTCTCTTGCCGGTTCGCGTCGCTTACCTAAGACACGGGGTTAGTGTACGCTCAATTGACGGATATGCCTGATTGCTCGACTCGCATTTTAGCAATGCCACTAAATAACAAATAACAAAACTTTTAAATATAAAACGACCATTTTCAGGAAGCCTACTACCGATGCACTGATATAGATTCGATATCACTGTTGACCGAAGAGACTACATTGACTGATTGATTTATCGCATCAATAATTTTGTTTTCAGCTTCTTCGAGTGTTGTTTTAGTTTGTCGGCAACCGGAACTCAAATATAATAACTTTCATAAACGATGAAGCAATCTTTTGAGATTTTAAAACCGTTATTAACTTCCCGCCGAAAGAAAAATAGCATCGTAAAATCTGCACGGCCGATGCACAAATTTGTTTACGCGCCGCGTTGTAAAAATCAAAACATTGCTCTTACGAAATATTATTCCACGTGTTGGAAACTCGTCCGACATCAATCGAAACGTGTGAATCCACGTGGGCACATTCTTCCATATCGCGATGATGCAACGGAGTATCGGCACCGTGACCCAAAAACGTCGGGTTTCGTTATTTTTTCGGTGATAAAAAAGACCAGATAATCCCGCCGAGTCAATATAGTAGATTGTCTGATCCGACACCGTAATCGTTTGTAGCTTTGGACACACTGTTGACTTTGCAACGTGTTTATATATTTTTTTACTGAATTGGAACTTACTCCCTAGAACTCCATTACACATATGTTGAAAATAGTAATAATGTATTTAATACTTTCGATGTATTCTGTGTAACTTCTATCTCTTGACAAAAATGTCGCAGATCCTGATTTTTTTCGTAATATATAGTAAAATTTTCTCTACTGGTTGGTATTCATAATTCTAATTTGGTTATTTTGTGGGTTGGAGGTATTTTGCAGAAATACACTCAGACATCTTTTTGTGCGGTTTCATTGTTATCTTATTTTATAGCATTTTTTTTTTAAATATATTTTTGAAATAATATAAATGTAAATATGTAATAACGGAATTAACAGCGTGTTGTTCACATACTGTACGTGCAAAATCCAGTGTTTCTTGTTCACATGACCTTGTACGTGCGTCAAAATCCAGTGTTTCGCATATTATCATAGCTTTTTTGTGCGATTTTCCCCGGAACGCATCTACCGCACAATAAAGGTTAAGGTGTAATAAGAAATGCAATATAGGTGGCAAATGGCAATCGACGTGTCGTAACGATAAAAGCATTTTTTTAAAAGAGAATATTTTCCATCATAACGCTTCTTTCCCTCTCCTTCACAAAAAACAGTGAAAGCTGTGACTAAGAAATCCAATTATCGGGAGCCCAAATGGCAATGCCTATCGCTGCCAGTGACGTCTCGAGTGATTAATGACCCATTTTTATAAATTATTATCAATATAAGTTTATTACACCGTTAACTCTCACAAAGTATCTAATGAAGACTTATACACCTTAAATGTATACACAGTATGTATTTTGAGTGACATTATGGTAAGGATTTGTTCGTTTTAAAGTTTTTTCTTTACTACTTCTCCATTTTTCAAAAAAGCTGTGTTCCCTCCCATGTTTTTAATTCATCAATCTTTGTGTTCCAAAAAATAGTCTCTTGTTAGTTTTGAGTTTTCGAAATTCAAACATAAATTTTCCTGCTCAACAATGCTCGAAATTTAAATGGTATGGTTTTTTTTAACCATGTCCGCTCCCAACTTGGAGCAAATGGACTCCTCGCGGAGTTTATCTCAACATATATTTTTCTACGAGAACTGCTTTTTACTCAGTTGCTCAACCTCTCTTTTTTTCGAAGAGAGTATGGATGGAAAGGATACGAGGACTAGGACAGGACTAGTTAATCGCAGTCACTATGCGGCGCTCTTTGGGATCGGAAAGGCGGGAAGGTATTTTCAACAACACAATTACTCGTGGCTTTGAACAGATTTATCGACTGAAAAAATCCGCTCGTACCGGGAATCGAACCCGGGTGATCCGGCGCAAGCCAACGCCGTTGACACTGCGCCACGGACCGGACTATCCCTCAAATGTGTTCTTTTCATATTAATTTACCTATTTAAAATCAAAGTAGTAAGTCATAAATCCGATAACGAATCAGATTAATGTGTACCAGATTATGACAATCATATTTTCCGAAACATATTCATCACGGGTTTTACATTTTTTTATTCCTTTCATAGAAAAAGCGGAATTTTATTTGAAAACATATAGGTATTTGGACGAGACTTCATTTTCCAAGAATAACATTACTATCAGATATCGCTTATTTCGTGGGAAATTTCAAGTATTTGTAAAGATTATTTACTGAAACACATACTTATAAGGCTTTCTCAGTCCGTTGGTAAATTGTTTGACTATCACTAACATTGGAACCTACTTACAATGCGTTTGTAAAATTTTGTTGGATTACGTTTTTACTATATTATTTTAACAAATCAATAAATGATTTTAAATTTTACTTTAAATTTCAAGCTGAATGGAATTCTGTATTTTTTTCTTCATTTCGCGACAACCCTTCATACACATGCATATATTTGGGTGTACATGTTGGTGTATGCAGCCATTGTTTCACGGCCGTCTTCTATTATGCTATGCGACCAATCAAATAAGCGAATTAGCACGCTGCAGAGCTGCACGGGACTTTTAATCATGCACTGGAACTTAGTGAAGAGAAAAAAGACAGTCATATTAAGTTATTTGCGTATCCCTACGTTGGGACGATGTTGAATTGAAGGCAATGCGCGTAAAAATGAAACCACTTGCTAAAAAACTTACTCGGTCAATATTGCTCCTCGGCCGAGTACTCGGTTGATCTAAATAGGGCATAGCAATATGGTGTAGCTTTAAAAAAATGTCAACGAAAAAACCGTGCTCGCCTATTACTTGGTTGATGTCAAAAAATATTGCGAGGACTTGTGCTTCTCGCAATATTTCACCTCCATTCAAAACAATAAATATATATTATAGAAAGACGTTAAAAATAAATCTGCAAGTTATCTATCGTAACGTCAAAATCCGGCAAAAACACCATGCTACTACCGATCCTATATTTTATCTGCTTTCTGCTATCCTATACTACTGCAATTTCAGAAATGACATTTGCTATGTCAAAAATATCTTTGGCAGCAAACTGTTTACAGAAAATATATTATTGGAATTGTGTCAACTCTCTTCCAGGTCAACAGAACAACATTAAACGTACATATTATTTCATTACAAGTCTATTTTCATACTAATATATTTATTTTTCTTTTTTCAGGTGAGATTTTTTTCTCGTTTCATCCACTGGAAAATTATAACGAAATATATATACTTTTTAATTTAATGTATATGCCTCCTTCGAAAAATGCAGGTATGTTTTTATGAATTCATTATGTAAATTGTTCTGATTGATTGAATAGGCATTTACTTGGTAGAACTCCATTATAATACGGTAAGAAAAAATAACAATGTATTTTAGTTCTACATAAATTATTTTTTATATTTTTTGATAGCTATTTCGGCTTACGCCTTCGTCAGAACTATGTTTGAAACGTGTATTAGAGATAGCTTATATACCTATGCTAGACAGGTTGCCCCGTACATCCTCTCTTTCTTTTCAAACCATACCACCCATGGAAGAATTAAAATAAGTTTAATTTATTGGTCTAACGTAATGGTCCTGCTCGAATGCACGGTTTTATGTGTTGCTAAAAATCCTCTCGCATCCTTCCTGATCTAAAAAGCGGCGCGTATCGCGGTGTAGAGCGGTTTACTAACTTCTAGTCCTCGAAAAAGAGAGGTTGAGCAATTGAGTAACGAGCAGCTCTCGAAGCAAAAACATACGTTGAGATAAACAAACTCCCTTGGAAGCTTACATGGCTTAAAATAATGAATTATGTTTAATTTCGTACTGTCTACACTTAGGCCAAATAAAATAATGCATGTCTCTTATAGGCCACACATAAATATTTTAAGCCTAAATAATACATATAGTTTTTTTTAAATAAGAAACAAACAGCTCACAATTGATTTTTTTGTTTCATCACTAATTTTTATTATGTATATGATTTGTCGACCGGTAATTTGGGTGTCGCACATCGCAGTAGATTAGTTAAATTTTCAACAATCAACACAGTAATAAATATTTTTTTCATTCATTTTACCAATAGCAAAATTCAAATTGTATAGTAAATTATAAACCTCGAAAGGACCTTACAAAACCTTCAATTGAACCAAGGTTTGCACACGCCAAGTCTACAATATTATTCTGTAACAGAAAAAAAAAGAGAATAATTCTTACTCCCTGGGTCAAAGAATATTATATATAAACCCTCATTAAAGTTCAATACACTACGAGCTTCCTTCGTAGGGTTGTTGTTCTTTTACTATTTGTCCCAGATCTGAATATGATGTCTGTGCCAAATCTTCTGGAATATCCCCCTAGACCACTCCAGGTATTGATTTTCCGAGTTTTCTTCCTACTGCAGTTTCTTCTTTTTATGTTTTACTATTCCCGGCGTCAGCGAGACGCATGTAGATGCGATTCCCGGACATATCCCACGAAACCCGAGAGTTATGTCTTGTTTACGTTTTATATTACTCCGCTATAAAATGTGGTCCACTGCGTTATAAATTTGAAACCATCTTTTAACTAATACGATAATGGTGTGTTTTGACAACTATATATTGTAAATTTCTAAAAATAAAATTCGTCATTGAAATACTAAAAATCCGACTATTTTACCTTGACTCTCATTTTGTATGTAAATTATTTACAGATCACTGAACATTTTTAATTTAAAAAAGTGTTTTTGTACCTTGTCAAATCGATTTCTAGTTATGTCGCTCCTTTCCTACTCTGCAGTCACTTTAGATTAAAAGCCGTTCGTAAATTGACGGCGTCAGAATAAGTAAGAAGGTTAACCAGTGACGGCTGGTGACGGGGTGCTGGGGGTGCAAAAGGAAGATTCAACTATTTTTCCGTACTACGGAAGAGAACCAGTTGGTATTGCGAACATCTGAATTGAAAGTCCATGCTATAGAAGTGTTTTAAAATCCAATGAATAGGTAAGAACTCTTGCAAAAATGGTTGAATCTTCCTTTGCACCCCCCAACACCCCGTCAGCAGCCGTCACTGAGGTTAACAACTACATTACAGGTTTAACTATTAATATTTTTCTCAATGTAATGCTATGTTAACAATTTTTAAGTATTTGTAGAAGAAACCCTGTGGTTTTTATTATTCTTCCATGATTTTTAGCGTTTTCGTTTGTAATAATTTTCCATATTCCCTTATTGATATACCTAAAGCTATTAGATTGCTTAATTCATCTGTCTTTTTAGTATTATCAGTATTATTATAACAATAACAAGAAAACTAATAGCTTTATTACGTGGGATGATGATAAGTTGGACCCAATTTATCGGCTCCATAAGTAACGCACAGAAAACTAAACCCACAATTTATTTTTAGAAAAGAAAACTTGTTAAATCCTGGAACTTCTTTTTTTACTGCTATTGCGACAAATTCAATCGCATTCTTCAATTGTGTTGAGAATTTATAGAACTAGTCCCGGATGTTTTGCTATGCAAACTTTTTCTTTCACCGTTAAGATATAAAAGAAAACTGTTTTCACCCATGCTTGTTCAACTATTTCGCTGACCAAACCATTAAGTGAGGAAGCGTTACAAATCTGCAGTATGCAGTCAACTCTCCTTTAGCACTGGACCGCGCTATAGAAACCCGCCCAATAAATACAGCCATCGCTTTTCCGGCAGAAAAACCACGTAAATGACGATTGTATAATATTTAGATGTGTCATTATTTTTATAAACGTGCTTTTGAAAATGACAGAATTTAACAATGAAACATCTGTCCCTCTCGTGGCAGATAAATGTTTAATGATTGTGTGTGTTGCATTGGATAAATTAACCCTTTTTAGTACATTTTAGTAACTCGACATGGTTAACTCAAATTTCTAAAAATATGCATCGCGTCATCGTTATGACGGAGAATTGACATGGATATGTGTTATTAAAATATTATCATTTGTTCGAAATACGAAATATTGCGCTTTCCACGAGGGACTGCTGCGCGCACAATAGAAAAAGTTCTAAATCTGGGATTCCTATAGGAGAGTTGACTGTATTCCGAGTCAAGATTTATTTATTTCATATTAATTCAATTAGTTACGCTAGTGAAGTTAGAAATGTTGAACTGACACGAGATTGCGAAATTCCCTCGAACACCACACCTTAATGTGTGTACACATATACACATTTAACACACCCCTAAAGTTAAATTGGACGCCTGAGGAGTTACGCTTGTAAACTGCTACTGTAGATTACTTCTAAATCGATGAACAAATTGACATTTCGGAATGAATTACTGAGAATAAATGACACACCAACCCGACACGCTATACAAAAGTAAATGACTAAACGTCTCTTACGAAATTTAATTTTAATTAATTATATCAATATATCGACTTTGTTATTTTTTTGAAAAAAGCGCATAATCTTAGCTATACATACTTTGTTCTAATGGTCTGTAAATTTTGTTGATTAATTCCTCCCAAAATGGCCCCTGGTTGGCCCACGTTGAAAAATTGAGCCATAATATTCCTGGATAATATTCTAAATCTATTTCAATTTCAAGTGGCGGATATAAGTATAAAAGCGTATGATTAACCAGACCCCCTTTCTGGCATTGGCGAATGGGCTCTTTTTTACCACTTCAATATCTAAATATGTAATATGAGTAACGTACATATCATAAAAAAACACGATTTCATATTCCAATAGATATTTGAGATTCCATTTTTGAAATTCGTATCACCGAAATAATACCAACTATTGTAGTACGCGTGAGTGTTGTCTGTAAACTAAATTTTGGGCCCCCATGAAAAAAATGCAAAAAAGACAGCCCAAATTTTTTTTAAATATCAAAGTATATAATTATGTAGATCACCGATCAGCGCTGTTAAATTTATTAATTAATTTAGTTAAATAATTTTCGCCCCTTGACAGATCGGGACACCATGGTTTCATTAGGTGCTTACAATACTACTGTAAATGTTATTTTTCAATTGTAAATTACTGTTTCAAATAATATTTTCACCATTTATATATGTACTTATATGATTAATTCACAATATCGCAGTCGGAAACACATTTAAATAAATACATATGTAATACACGTTTTCTTTATGACGCTTTCCCGCCAAGAATTGACAGTTAACTCATCTAAAGTGGTTTAACATATTTTTGAACTGATTTATGTAAATATAAAATGGCAAGATACTTTATTTTCGATCTCAATAATTTATACGCCATGTTGTGGTATGTTCAACATAATCATTCTTCTCGATATTACACCATCTAAAAATGTCTACACACAAGCAGACAATTTTCGTCGGGTTGTTTACTTTTGTATTTCTTAGTAGTTTTTCTTTCGCGCCTTTGTTGACAAAGTGCTATCAATTTTCCGACGTAGCCATTAAGGATCTTAATGGATTTTTCTTTGTTATGTTATACTTCAGCGATATAAAACTATCTCAAACATCAGTTTGTCAGTATAAAGAAAATGTCTTGTCTATTATTTTCGTTGAAAGAATGTATTGCAACTTGGTCCAGAGTTTTTTTATTGATGCTGAAATGAAGAATATACATTATTTTTAGACGCGTTTTACTAAACTCATCTATTATTAAAATACGTTTGACATGAATAGCTTAAAAATATGCAAATCTACATATTTCTTTAGCACCGAATACTAACTACAACAATTGTCGAATCTATGTTGTCTATGCTTAATTCGAAAGACATCAACACCTTAAACAAAATTTTAACGTGTAGTGTGACACGGTGAATGTCTTATTTAAATTAAAGAAAACACATTTTGGTACTACTACCTACCACATATATTTTTGTAAAGAGCAGGATCGCATTCGATCATCGCGAACATACATTTTATATGAAGGTCACAGCTGTCAAAAAACTAAATCTGAAATATGGAATTTATTCATCAAAACGATTTTCCTGGTCATATTACACTTCTCTTTTCTCTCACTTCGGTATCTTTTCTTGTATACGATATATTATTATGTCAAATTTAGACAGCCGTTTAAATCAACCCAAGTGTTGTGGGAAGTGTGTAACGAGTGTACCCGCCTGTAATAATTACATTCTATACATAAACTAATTCCTCTATCTAATAGGTGTTGAATATATTGATGTTAAAAGCCATTTAATATACGAACATAAATCTACAATTTCCGGAATGCGGTGGATTCGTTTTAATATATTATGTAGATAAACACCGTTTCCTTTATCCCATTATCTTTAAAGTGTGGATTTAATTCCGGAATGTCTTCAATGTGGCTTTGATAAACACGGCCGTATCCTGTCAGATGAAACACTTAAAAAAATATAAACAAAAATAGATTGACGCAAAGCTTCGCTTTTTGAAAATCTAAACAAATTGTTGTTTGATTGATTTCTTGTGCAGCTTGGTGTGTTTATACCGATTGCCTATTTGGAAACGACAAGATGGATCGATCCAATTTGATGCTCACATTTCGATTATAATTATTTTATAGGAAGTTTGATATTTCATATCATTTAAAACATGCTCTTATACGTGGGCATTGTGGGCTGGTATTTATACGGATTATGATTTATAATGATTTAAATCTTGAACAATTTCTTTTGAAGTTAGGCAATGTATTTAATAGTTGCTTACAACTTACAAATACACGCGCATCTTATTTCTCCCAATATTTTGTTATTCTTTTGATATATTTACTAAAGAGATATAGATTTTAGAGAGAATTTAGATTTCAATAAAGTTAAAGAATTCAAAAAAATAGAATTCATTTGTAAAAAATATGTTAAAAAAACATCTTTACACTTATTAAACACTTATTTTAATTTGATTAAAAACCCATGTATTTTCTAATGATACGGTTTCATTTTTTTCCTATATATTTCGACATCACGTCATCGTCAGGATTCTTCTGATATCGATGTAAAAGCTATGAATAAACTGGAATGCCGACTCAATTTAATGAATAAATACCACATTGTACACTAATAAAATTGAAATAATATGACATGTAAATTTAACATTCTCATATAATATTATGTTTGGTCGTAGAAACGTGCCTTACTGGTGGACCGCATATTGCTCACCCATGATAAATAGCTAGTTTTCTTTTATACAAAAACAATAAGTAGGTTGATTTGTTTATATATGTAGTAAATTTACAGGTTAAAGTTTTCTAGAAATTAGATGAATTACTTTTTCTTTACCCAAGGTTTACAATAATCAACCCTCGTAAGTAGACGATATCTGTAAAATTAATCGTCTATAAATTATTCAATCTGACAGCCATTACGTGACTTAAACAAAATGGCTACCCGTCATGATAAAATTCAAATCGGGAATGGAATTTCATAACTGCAGGATAGGTACCTTTCTGTATCTGTCTATGGTATACATTCTACTCTTTACTCATGATAGAAATGGGCTGTCAAAGTGACAGCTGGAATTCATTTGTTACGGTGACTGGCGTAAAAGATAAAAATAACAGACATGAACTGTCAAAAAGAGAAATAATGAGATAATTTATGCAATTGTATCTATAAAAAAACGTAATTTCACGAAGCAGCAATGCATTTTTTAATTTGTCATTTTATTAATTAAATACGTTACGTAATGCGGCATAATTATTGATATTATAGTATCCCTTACTACACACACGACTATGGTTAGCAAATTATAATTATTTTAGTTGCATTGTAATTTGGATTTTACCTCTTTTTATAAAACAGCTAATATGAGTTGCCATCTTAAAATGTTAACTATTGATAATAGTATTTCAACGGTCATTGTCACTGCTAGTTTAAAAAACAAATCCTGTTTTGTAATTTTTTTCAATGCAATATTTTCAACTTGTTTTTAATCTGATTTCTCACTGACCATGTTACATACTATTGTGTTATCGCTTAAAATGCTAGTTTATCTTTTAACAATCCATAATTTCAGGGCATTGTACAATCTGCCACCAATGAATAATAGTTACTCGTGACCGATACTAAAAAAATATCCTATTGACTTCACACGTCGGACACATTAAAAACAACATTATTTTATTCTGCGGCAACACTGCACCTTTCCGCTCAATTTGAATTGTATAGAATAAGAAGAATCTTTCAGTTTTCTTGCCTGCGGCCTACTTCATGATGCTTGTCCAACAATGGCCGACACGAGTCGAACCTGTTGGTTCAGGTCTTACAAAACTATTGAAATAAATTACTTTTGCAAAGATGCAAAATTGACCCATTCCTGGAAACAAACTGGCACACATATAATTATCATTCACACAAGAAGAACTACTGTGATTAGTTCCATGATGGTATGAAAGTTTGCAGCAAAAGGGGGATATTTTCAGCAGCCTCACAAGGTGTTCGCATGTTTTAGAAGCTGTGTAGTCAAGTGTAGTTAATCTCTTTTGTCTGCAAATCACACAAATACCAGGATTGTGGAGTCATCAAAAACAGCCACTTCGCCTTTATTACACAATTCAAAACAATCCATTTTTGACAATTCTTGGATCAACATAAAATAATGTTGGTATTGAATGGCATGCATAGAAAGTAGACAATAATAATTATGAACATAAAGAGGAATTTCATCAAACAAGGATGCGGATGAAACAAACTTGAGCTTACTCTCGACATTAAAACCAGAACTCTACACATACATCATTGATGCATTCTAGACACTATTGAAAATAATTTATTATTATATCATAATTATTACGTGTCTTCCAAAAACAGCACTACCCTGAGACTTTGACTCTTTGCAAATAATAAAATTTTATTACAAAACATCTTCATAGTACTATTATTGTACGCGGACCTTTCTTTTAGAACGCTATCTGCACCATTATTTTGTACTTTAAGCCCATTGGGTGCCGGTAATGTTCTTGCAGGTTAAAATCTAACCTGCCCATCTACACCTCACCACACCTATTGTCATCGCGTGCTGTTAACACCCTTGCCAGTGAAAAAATTGTAAAGGTAGCCATCGCCGCGCAATACTAAAAAAATAAATCCCTCTATCCGGTTAAATTATAATATTATTTCAAGGATTACACACAGATTATAATCAAGGATTTTTTTATATTTACATTGGCAACATTTTTAAGTTTATCTTAATCTAAACTATGTTCTTATTGAAGTATGAGTTTATTAGAGTTGTATAATATATGTACATACCAAAGCATTATAACAGCTTATTTAAGTCGGTCTTTATATCACAGCAGGGCGTGGAAAGAAACAACATGTAGATTCTCTTGGTTAAGATACTTATATAAATGGATAATATCCAATCCATGGGGAGGAATCTGTGACTTTTGACTTAATCCAAAATTTTAAGTTGATTGTTTTCGTTAATTAATAAAGTAATATATTGTGTACATTCTTTATGAAATCTAAATGAAGTTCTTTAAATATGATAGTGGCCTGCTGATATATAAAAAAAACACCACTAATTATCACATATGCTTAATATTTTGCTTTGATTTACAGTACACTAACCCGGGGTGCTACGCCCCTTGACTCCGCATTGAGTATCCACTAATTTTTATCTTCATGGCTATTCCTGCTAAGACTATTCGATGAGTATGACAATATAAACCGAATGACATACCTTATTATGTCGAGAACAATAAATGGTCATAATATCAATAAGACAACCTTCCAGTAACACAGATTCAAAAATAAGTATAAGATATAGTATAAGTCGAGATAGTCAATAGTGATATAAACTATAAAGAAAAGTGAGGGATGTAAAGTTTACACAATAAGGATATCAATCTTTTAACAAGCGAGACCCTTACCGCGTAAAGTGTAAATTCTTTGTTCAAACTCAACAAGACTAAAAAGACGAATAAGTGCATACAATATACCGATTGAAAATTTAACCCTCTCGACTTATAAAATACACGACGAAACTCATTAATTTTGTCGTGTTCTTGACAAGCGAAGACTGTGTTATTTGTTAATAAAATCATGCTTTATTAATGAATATCGATTGATCTTTAATAAATTTGTGTCACTACATTTGATTGATTTCTAAAAAATAAAATACAGTCTAACAAGTTCTTTATTTTATTTTCCTCTCCCTATTTTTTGCAATGATGAATATGTTCTTTATTCTGTGAATTGAAATAGTACATTGATAACTGGCACCAACGCCAGACCTTCAGAAATGTAAATATATTTTTTAATAAATTGCATCACATCCAACATTTTTAAGAACCATTTAAAAAAGTACAGTAAACATTTAAAAAATAGAATGTCGCATTGTCTCTGGTTAATTTCATTCGGCATTAATTTATAACATACAAAGTTCGTTTAAAACGTTTTGTATACATATATGAGTCGATAGATTGTGAAATATTTAATGGAGTGTCCTTTATTGACGTGACAACGTGCTACTAATAGTAACGCATTAGCGTTTCACTTTTTCTTAATCGTATCCAAAGGAAACACCTTCGATTTTCTTTTTTTGACGTGACAACGTCTTATAAATCGATGAACGCCCGCTGCACGCACGAAAAAACATGACTCATTGTCCCGTTTGTCGCGTTACGCCGAAGGCAAGCGTGCGAGCAAGAGCGCGGATAAGCGATAGAGAGGCACGATCGGCCTACTGTTCGGATTGTGCTGCATCTATCTCTCTTCCACTCAATTGGTCGATGCGTCTGAGTAGAAAAGTGACAGCGGCAGCACACAACTTATACACCTACAGTACCTACACGTGATCTGTTTACAACTGTTTATAAAGTGAAGTGAAATGTTAATGTGGTTTTCATTGTTTATATTACAACAACAATTGCGGCAATAAAGGTAATTAATTCTTGCATATTAAAAATCTGATTAACGTATAACAAATATACAAAATATCGTATCCATACAAAATAATGATAATTCAATAAAAATGATTCCATTTTATTCATAAAAGTATGCAATAATTTCATCAATGTTTTCTTATTACGTTGTCACGTTAAACTATCGTCCGTAAACCGACTTTACAGACACCAATTTTTTTTATCTAATAAAATATAGCCAACGTAGGAATACCGCACAACCGAGTCTCAAATATGATTAATGACAAATACAAAATATATTTGACAGGTGAAGGGTTAAGCGGTTTTACCTGAGAAAAGTTGTTGCAACCCGATAAGATCTGCTGCTCTCGAATCGTTGGTATTATAGTTAACCCATTCGCTGCAGGTTGTCATACAATTCTAAGGAATTCGTTTAAACACGACCGAAGATTAAAATCGTAGGCATATTTATCGGGGACGTGTTTCAATTTAGTATAATACCTTTCGTAAATTGGTTTCAAACAACACGATACTGCGTTGAACAGTCTCAATACTTTATCGGCATTGGAGGTCCATTTGACGTTATTGGAGACATTATAACGTACGCAAGTAAGAAATACGTAAGCAGATCGAATAATTTGTAGCTATTTATGCCTAGGCGTAATCGTAATTTAATTTTTCTTTTGGATTATGTTCAGATCGGCCTTACCCTTACACAATTACAATAATTATGTACACATAGTAAAACATTATGATTCATATTGACCGACATAGTACGTCGAACTTGGCACATTGATCCTATTAAAGTTTATTTACCTGCCATACACTTTTTAGGAAAATCCTAAAAACAAGAATTTTAGACTGTACTGGAAATTTATCTGTAATGGATAGGGCAGTAAGATAGTGACAATTTGATAATATAATGGGTAATGATGTGGCACCATCTTTTCCCGAGGCCCTTTGAACTAAATAATGATTTTTTTCAATTTAAATACTATCAATGCTATATATGGATAAGCGTGATGAATAAAATGGATTAATTAACGAATATATCGCTGAAATAAAAGAATTTTCCCTCGAGGCAAAATCACGGTTCACGCATTTCATTTAAAATTATCATTTCCACGTTCGTTAGTTCGCGACGCGTGAGATGGCATTACGTATATATTTACTTGCTAATTTATTTTTATTATTATAACGATTTTTCATTTATTGGTATTGAATTTTAATCTGTTAAGTACATGCATATTTTGACAATATATTGTGTTGTGACAACTCTTCAGTCTGGGCGGTTGAAAGGTTAAAAATTGAAAATTCCATTGCTCCGAGTGTCCGCTTCAACGCTCTGGTTTCCATAGCAGTAGGAATAAGTATTATTAACAAGCATAATATCAATATAAATAATAATACATTCCAATAAAAAATACCACAATGAATGAGTGCATAAATCATAAAGCGTGTCATCCAATTACATACGCCGAACCCTTTTCAATTCGTCATCAAATAATATCCCTGCATAAAGCCCCTTTAATTTATTTGGCATGCTCAAAAACAAGTATGCACGCACTCCTTAAAATAAAATTAAAAACAAAACACACTTAACCCGAACACCACGTCTAGACGCGTTCGAATTTTGAATCGGAATTCTGCTGCTGTAAGGAATAATGCATTGCTTTTTATGGTTCCATATCCTGTGATATGTGTTGCTAGTGTTGGTGGAGTCGAAACACATTTAATTTCATCAAGATGAATATTTTAATGCGAGTAAATACAATATTATAATGAGTGTCATTTTTGGTACATACATATATCCTAATAGTTTAAATTTTGAATGTAAATGGATTATTTTATTGTGTCCTCGCGAATCCTAAATGCAGAAAAAGAATCGGTTGATCGTTTAAAATTGGAAGTTTCCGGCGTTAAATCCATCTTCGCTATTGTCTCTGGTTGAATTATTTTCTTCTCGGATTCATAAACAAATTATACAGATTACGCTCAAGAAGGAGGCCCCATGTTTAAAGTGACCATACGTCCCGTTTTGAACGGGACCGTCCCGTTTTTAGGTAGCCTGTCCCGTTGTCCCCAAGTACAGCTCCGGGCCGTCGAAATGTCCCGTTTTCCAAAAAGAGGGCAACATACGGTAACAATTTTAAAAAAAGTGCAAAAAATCGACGGTGGTGCGTAGTATAGCCGATTCGTATAACTTTGCGGAAAAAATACCAGCTTGATTTCGGTGCATATGGCTACAGGGGGTGGCTGGTGAGTCATGTGCATGCGCAATCGTCACACCCACACATTCATATTTGTTTGTTACAATTCGGAAGTTTGTTCGTTTGTGGGTACACGACTACACGTTGACAGCTGGCGCGTCTCTTGAAAATTGATTTTTTTTATTGGCTTGTGTTATTGTAGTCATTCTTATTTAAAAGCACACCCAGTTATACTTAAGAAAATTTGTTCATCAGATAAATATAAAACAACATATTTTTTTTCATATTTATATTGTTTATTCCTGTTATTTTCTTTATCAACATTCGTTTTCTTTTTATAAATACATAAAAACTATAAAAAATACGTGTTTTCTTGAATATACATACTATTACGGAAAAATTGGTAGATGTCCCGTTTTGAGGACAAAAATAAATGGTCACATTACCCATGCTAGCCATGGAACTTTTTATTTATCCATGAATAATAAGAGTCATACAACAGCAATAATCATGAATGACTTGTGTGTTCGCTGTTTGTTTTTTTTTTTACGTACATTTTATTTTGTATACTTCGCACGTGTTTTTCGACGGTTGGCAACTCAGTCGGTTGGCGCCAAATTATTTTTAAGTCCGCGAGGTTTTGTTTTTTTTACTTCTCTATATGACATTGGTTTTAAATTGTTTTGCGTTTGCAAAAGTCATAAAGTTTTTTTTCTGCATACACATAATCAAATATGTAAAAAAAAAACAGAATATTACAGTTCAAGAACTATAAATTTTCCAGTGAAATGCAAATGATTTGACATTTCCGCGATATCCAATCAAATCGTTTATTAACAACTATTGACGTCGGTGGAATTAGGTCATGCTTTCCCACCACCACCCGTTGTGTATATGCAGCCAATGTTTAATGGCCGCTTGTCACAATGCTATCGACAGAAATATCTTTGGACATTTATTGATTCTTGTAAAAATCGAGGTTATATCGATTCCTTAAAACATAAGCAAATTTTCTACTGCAGTGAAGTTAGACTTACAATTTGCAATCAGGTCAGTGTGGCCTATCGGATACGTGTGAGGACGGAAACAAATTTCTGGATTTCGGAATTTATCTGGGGCATCTAGGGCAGTCCTATAAACGTGATTTACGTCCTGTTCGGTGTGCCCTTAAAATACGATTTTCAGGGCAGTGGAGTGGTAAAAAAAAGTCCGGCTCCGATTCCAGCATTTACCAAAACCACGACTCCGACTCCGACTCCAACATTGACCAAAAACACGACTCCGACTCCGACTAAAAAAGTTGAATATCGTCATTTTTTTTTTGCCTTATTTTCCTATTTATGTGTATTCAATTAAATATAAACCCTACCAATCTGACCAATGGCCAAATTTGACATATTATATGAAAAAATAAAAAGTTCAATCTTTTAAAAATTTCCGACTCCGAGTACGACTCCGGCCAAATCGCCGCTCCGACTCCGACTCCGGGGAAAAAGCCCCGACTCGACTCCACAGCTCTGACGATCTTATACTTGCCCAGCGAAGATTTTTTTATTGAACCAAAAATTTTAAAAGAATTATGTGTAATTTTTTACCGGCTTTAATCGAATTTGGAATCAGTTGGTTTGTAAACGACTTACAACCCTGATATTGAAACGCAGTTATAGCAAACGAGACAGACAGTGAACTTTGTTCTAGTATTAAAATGTGCATGCATGCATGTTTTCATAATATTTATTGAAAGTGAATATTAACTGGATACAAATGGATCACGTATTGTAAATATTTAGGCATTTCCAGACAGCATAATATGCTATAAATAAATGAATACACATTGAGTTGCCATTTTAGAAAAGCATTTTTTTAACACATGATGGAAAATACAGAATAAAGACGAATTATATTTGAATCTGTTTGAGTTTTTACTTTCCCGAGGATTTTCTCACAAACAACTAACAACCCTGGTGTCACCTTTTGTCATCTCGGCTCGTCAGCGACAAAACTCATAGAAAAGTACAATTTTAAACGATTTAAATGAGGTACTGAAATACCATCATACCTGTTGGTTTGTCGGTCTGTAAGTGTATGGCCTGAGTGGTATCGTTTTTTTTCAGCGTAGCGTGCAATGCAGCGGACAAACACGTGGTACACAACTGGATGTAGCCTCAGTGGCTCAAATAATTGACGCTCTCGTTCTTAGGCTTCGCCGCTTTTTTATAGCTACCAAGGTCATCTGCATTCGTGTAGCACGCGTTTGTCCGCTACGCTGTAAAAAACGCTGCCACTAAGGCCATTGACTTACGTACCACATAACACCGCACACAATCGCAGATACTCTGTCTTTATATCTGCGCATCAAGCATTTATAGCGAATACTGACTAGCTGTAATTAGAAAACAGTAATATTTATATAAATCATCGTTAAGTGATTGTAAGGTTCAGTTCTATGAATATCCTGAAATTGTAAAATTAAATGAAGCTCAAATACTTAATTATGAAATCGAGGAACTGTAAAATATATTTGAATTTTTCTCTTGGCATGGAATGGGGTTGCGATTATTCGAATCGCACTTACACTTGCATATTAGAATTATAAAACAGCTGCATTGTGTATTTCAGACTCCTATTATCAACCCGTACGTCCGTATTTTTTAAACACAGCTACACTCATGAAAGGCACGGATCTTTTCAGTCAATATTACTCACTGAAAGATAAGGTAGAGCGACATATTTATATAAGATAAGAAGGAGATGATCGTACATCAATATTTACAAACCACTAAGCACTAAGGTTTCTAACCTCGTCTTGGAACTTGGTTTATCATAAGGCTAACCATTCATTTTTTTCCAGTCAGGGAAAGAAACCAAAACCATTTTATTTGTTTATCTTTTTTTTCAGTGGAATCACTATTTATCGCTCTCGCATTCGTCACTTTGCCACATTTATAGTTTTTTCGAGGGCCACTCAACCTTACAACAACCCAAGGTTTAAATAAAGTTTAAACAAATAGAATTCACTGGAAAAATATGATTCAAAAGCAATTACATATAATAGGTATCAATCAAAGCTGGTTAACTACTTCGCGAAAATGTATGCAAAAATACCATACATTGTCAAAAAACATATATTACTCTTGACAAATTAAAATTCAATATCAACAACTAAAATTCAAATTTATAATGCAAATAAATGATCAAGTAACTGATAATCGTAATTTCAGCTTTCACGTTGCGAACTAACGAACGTGGATTTTTGATCTTTTCAACCCTGATTTTGCCTCGAAGGAAATACTTTAAATTCCACTGTTATATTCGATAATCGATGTATTTTATTATTAAAGCATATCCAGAGATGACATCGCCAGTATTTCATTATATTTAATTCTGGGAATCGCTCTGAAAAGGCAGCGCGTATATCGTACGTCACGGGCATCTAAAGGGCTAGAAAATGAAACGGGGGTTCCACTAGTTCAATTTAAGGCAACCAGCACAATAAAAGAATTTGTATCAATTTCATTTTTATATCTAAATGAATATATATGGCATATCCCACATATTTTCCATATCCGCTCCCTATCAGGTCATCCCGGCGTCCCTTAGCTCCCCTGAGTACTTCCTATGGATGGTCATCAGAGGCCTTCCGCGGCGTCGGGATCCATCAGGTTGATAGAAGAGGCAGGCAGGATTCAGGCTCCCCAGGGGCATCCGCAGCACACGTCCAAGCCAGGTCCATCGTCGCTTTTTAATTTTTGACGTAATTAGGGGCTCGTTTGTCCGCTCTCTTACCTCCGTGTTCTTGACAAAGTCAAACCACCGTACTCGTAATATTCGCCGCAGGCATCTGTTTTCGAAGCACAGTATACGGTTACCCTGTGCTTTTGTGATGTGCCATGACTCGCAACCGTAAAGCAGCACAGTCAGTATGCATGCGTTGAATAAGTGGCCTGACCGAGTACAACCGTGAGTCCCAGACTTTCCGCATTGAATTAAATGTTGCTCCAGCTATCCCTAATCGAATCGCGAGCTCATTACGCGGGTTGCTATCTCCCGTGATGTGTACTCCCAAGTACCTAAAACCATCGACTGTCTCGATTTCTTGCCCCGCACTCATCAGAGAGTAGTCTGGATCTGGACAGGCGCTGTTGCCACATATCTACCGCCGAATTTATCAAAAATATTATAGCGTTTGTTTTTTCTAAGTATCATCCATTTATCAACAGTATCTACAAAAAGACTGGGAATGTACCAGTACCCGGCAAAAAAACTCGATTGAGAGACCGGGACTTTGGGACGTATGGTAAACCTACGCCTGACAAACATTGGAGTTAGTTTTGCTTTGTTTTCTTTTCTCATTAGTTGGTTTGTGTTAAATACTGGAGGAATGCAATCTTGCCGCGTCGCAGTCGTCTCGTTGCATTCTTGTTGCACTATGCATGAATTCAACGCATTCAACACGGTCTGGTACACGGCCCTTGGATACATGAATTACCCATCCATCGAATAGTGTGCTTTACTCAATTTACACTTCCAAAGCCTGCAATACTTGATCACCTAGATGCGTTTCACATTTGGTGATAAAAATAGTTTCGGAACATTAAATAAAATTAGTCTATAACCGCTCTCCCCTCAAGTAAACACAATTTCTAACCACTTCAGTACCGTAAGGCCACTGGTGGCCACCGTGTACGGACGTCGCGAATAAAGTCGCAAATATTGAAAAACTTATTACATAATCTCCCTGTAAGAATTCTTATGATATTTTTCTTTTCATAGCTAGTGACATCTATACACTGTCTCTTGAAAAAATGCTCTTCTGTTGTCAGTCAATCTTGTTGAAAAAAGAATTTTTTAGAAGTCGGGGTGGTAGATGACTCCATATGCTCTACATTGGGAACGGTATCAAAAATAATAAAAATGAGCGCGATGAGCGAAACCGTCCCTAGTAATTAATATTTACAAATTATATAATATATAGATTTTTACTATGTTGAGCGAATTATCGTAAGCATCTCTCAATTGAAAATGTTCCCAATGATCAAAACGGAATCAGCTCAATACTTTAATAAATGTAAAACATTACATGTAACACCTTTCTACAATTTTAAATATCACATTTAATATAATAGTGATATTAAAATATTATGGTTTTTCAATATAAAAATTAACTTTTGGGATGGGGAGACCATTTAATTTACTTTTTACAATGCAATCTCATAATAACACCCTCCTTATTTTTAGTGTGTCAAATAAAGTAGTAGAATGTTGCCAGTTAATAATGTTCTCTTACATATTATTTCAAATCAAATAAATATTGTCGTCTTTAACCATAAACAAGTAACTCAAATATTTTAATCCTGTAAGTCACGGAATGGTTCGTTGACCCCTCTGTCAGAGCCATTGTTTGGGTTTCGCCTTCGTTTGTTTTCTCACGGAGAAAAAGGAGTCGCATCCCATATGTTTGCCCAAGAAGATTTTACGTTCCGAGATCGTTTCACAAATAAACCAACCACATGTCAGCCCATGACATTGTTGTGCAAGGCGTGATGATTGGTTACGCATTTTATTGGAGTCTAGTTCCAAATATTCCCCATTCTCTTGTCCACCAGAAATGGATTGTTTTGCTATGATCACATCCCTTGGTTTTTTTTACGTTTGTTTTGATTTATGTTTTTATGCGTTAACTAAAACATCTTATGTGGATGTAAAGTGTTAATTTCAGAGATGTGGAGTCGCGGTTTTTTGGCCGGAGTCGTACTCGGAAATTTTTTAAAGTTTGAACTTTTTATTTATGCAATATTTGTCTTTTGGCTGGATTGGTTGGTTGATATTTAATTGAATACACATAAATAGGAAATGAAGGAAAAAAAACGTGACGAAATCAAATTTTATTTAGTCTGAGTCATGTTGTTGGTCAATGGTAGAGTCGGAGTCGTATTTTTTGAACGAGTCCACAGCCCTGGAAAATGTGTCATAATTAAGCATTATATTCAGGGGTGTGGAGTCGGAGTCGACTCGGCGTTTTGGCCGGAGTCGTACTCGGAGTCGGAAATTTTGAAAAGTTTTAACTTTTTATTTTTGTATTTAATATGCCAAATTTGGCTTTTGGCCGCATTGATAGGGTTGATATTTAATTGAATACACATAAATAGGAAAATTAGGGGGGAAAAATGACGATATTAACCTTTTTTTAGTCGGAGCCGGAGTCGTGTTTTTGGTCAATGTCGGAGTCGTGGTTTTGGTAAATGCTGGAGTCGGAGTCGGACTTTTTTTCACCGACTCCACAGCCCTGATTATATGATATCTTTGTTTGAGAAGTAACACATTTGAAATATGATGACTCAATTCCACACATGTTTTGTAAACATCAGTTTCGCAAACATTTTTAACTGATTTACTACAACCATTGTAAAAAAACTGTTAACACTTGGCTACGGGTCGCAGAATACGCGTCGTTCCTCTTTGTGTTTTGATTTCATCCATAGCCAACGTGCTAATTATAAACACCATAATTCTCGTTCAATACAAAGTTTACAGTTACGTTTTACTAAAATTATGATAAAACAATGAATATATTGGATGAAATTCACACATACTATTGTTTGAATATTTTCAAATACTATTATATAAGCTACAAAGTTTTTGATATTCCAATGTTTAAAACCAAATGCAATTGATTCTATTTTCAAATCTAATTATTTTTTTATTTCTTGTTTCAGGTAAGAACACTGCTGTAATTTTTTGGAAGTTCGTTTCAATATAAAATTGAATTGATTACTTTGTTATTCCAAGTATTGACGTGGAATAATTAAGTTACCAATTTAATTTAAATACACTAACATTCCATTACGACGCTACAAGGATAAAAATTGAAAGCCTCGATAATGATAATGCAGGTAATGTAAATTCGCAAAGTTTCATTAAAACAAGATACGCAAAAGAAAACTTTCATGTAGTGAAACAGAGAATAGTAAATTTTCCATTGATGGTTAGAGGAAAGTGTTTTAATGATTATGCACCTATTAAATTGTTGTGTTAAGAATTAGTGTGACTCACAGGAGTAACTACGAAATCAACATACCAATTATTCAAACTTCGGTTTCATATTTGCATTATTATCTAATGTAGTGATGCGCAACATATGTCACCCGAGGGGAATTTGTAGTGTAATTATTGTTGCTCATTTTACTACTACTTGCTTCAGAGCTGACCATTAAAATAAAATTTTATTCAAAATATTTTATCTCCATACACATGGAGGCAGTTTGCAAAGCTCGCCGTTTCATAAAATGAAACACAACCCTTTGGATCCCAGACCATTTGTGCCCGTAAAAAATCCAGATGACATATAAGTGTTATTTTTTTGTAATTTCATTTAATGGTGTATATTGCTTGAAGAAATTGTTTTAATATCACATAATAGAAACAAACGCCGTTTAATTGCTTCACCGCGGACACTTAAGCCCGTGTCTTAGGTAAGCGACGCGAACCGGCAAGCGAATTTAGGCGAATCCAGTCAATTTAAAACGTAGTTGATCAAAGGTCTTATGTGCCATCGCTCGGCCAGACGCAATTAACGCTCTGGTGAGCTTGGACCGTTTGATATTTTCAAGCGATTCGCGCGCGCCATGAGTCAGGCACTTGAGTCGACTTACGACATATGCCGCCCTGCCGGATCGCTTCGCCCACATATGACACTTGCATGGGCGAGGACCGTTTGATATTTTAAAACTCTGCCGCTTTCAAAGCTGCGCCGGATCACCTCGCCCAGCTTCGCCCAGCTAAGACGACCCGTAAAGGTATTGAAATAGCGTCGGTGAGTTACTAGTGAGGACGGGATTTAATTAAAAGTTGTTAAGGTTCTTATTGGTTTAGAAGAATTATTATGACAAATTATATTACATCTGGCTGTACGCACTGTATTATTATTGTAAAGATCACTAGATTAATATAGCGCATTAAAGTGAAAAGAGAAAATCGGTAATTTTTTGGTCCCTGCCCTGCATTTTGCAGCCCTGGATGTATTGTGTGCGACTTAAAAAAGTTGTTTTACTGTAGGAAATGAAGTATGTTTATTACGAATAATATTTGATCACCAAATACATCAATCTATAAAACAGCACCAAAAATTAACCCTTTATATCTTTGAAAACACTGAAAAATAAATAATTTGTAGTGTGTAGTTTACTTTTACAAGCACCAAAGGACATCTAAATCTAAAGGTGTAGTACTACTGCTCAAACGTTCAGCGGAACGGAATTATTAAACTAACGCATAGAATAGATACTAGATAGAATAATAAACAGTCAACGTGTACAAGTGAAGTCATATTATACCGACGGAATTTAAATTAGTCGCACGAAATGAAAATAATATAATAATTAATGATATGCCAAACTCTCATTGTGAAATATGTGTCCTTTAATTACCCGTACAGGATGCTCCAAAATATATGATTGATTGATTGATGTGTTTGCATAAAATTGTAAATAAGCAATTACGTATTGATATACATTTAATGTTATTGTTAAAAGAATGGTATCTTGTGTCGGTTTGCTGTCAGAAGATAAAAATTAACTTTTTTTAACGCGCGTTTCAGTGATCAGCAAGTCTTCTTTAGGTTAAGATTACATGTTCATAATATTATTTGTACACATACTCGGTTTGCAGGTTTTGGCGCCTGCATGCGAGGTGCCGAAGGCGATTTCAAATAATGATGATCGTACAAAAATGGCGCGTATAACACCTCACCTGGTAAAAGCGCTTTCGTGCCAGCGCCTGTGTGCGACGCACACTTCGCACTCGTCACAATCCGGCTCTGTTTGCACACTACTTCTCTTACGATTTTTACTCTACAAACAGTACCTACTGCTTGTTACGTAGTCTCGCTCAATCTCTCTTTAGTTCAATGAGAGTAGGGATAGAAAGGAATAAGTCTGGGGACGGGAATTGTGGTTAGCTATTCGCTCTCGATATATCGATAAGCGAGTAAAAAATAGCTATTCCTACTGGGACTCAAACCCGTGACGGTCAGTTACGGAATCCATCGACGTTGACCACTAAACTACAAACTTGTGGCTAGTACCTAGTTATATTAACTTACTATATTCCCAAAAATCGTACTGAAAGGGGACGACTGTATTCAAAACAGTGACAATGCCTCACCGAAGCATTGTTATTCAAATAATATGATCGGTATGTTATCTGAGAAGGTAGTCATGTTCGTAACAATGGCGTATGAGAGGAAGTAGAATTATATTAAGCCGACCGCAGACTGGCCGTTTGTTGTTCAGGTAGCGCCTTCGAGCACGTTGTTCAAAAAACTCAGGTGTAATTTCACACTGCAAAGGTTTCTCACGAATATCAATCCACCCGATTTTTATCGTTGGCCGACTTTAGTGGTCACATAATTAATTTAGTTACAAGCATGCGTATGCGTAGGCGATGTTGCCTTGTACATATAAAAACAGGTGTAAAATATTCCAAATTCCTCATTGATGCAAACACTTAGAAACTATTCGTTGATCACTGCACTATGATACATTGCTTGGAAAGGTGAAACTGAAATCCTATTATTAGAAACACGTATTTTGTGCATCTAATTTCATCATTTTGCATTTTACCGTTTTATGGCGCTAAAAATGTTAAATTTTAGCTTCTTTTTAGCATCTATTTTTATTAAGAGTTAAACACAATCATAAAAAAAATCTTTGTAATTAAATTGCATGAATGTAAAAATCTAATATTAAATAAAAAAATATTGAAACTCCGCATCGAGTTTATTTCTACAGATTCTCTTTTAAGATTCGTGCGAAAATTTATTACATATAATATTAACTAAAATACCTTTCGTCGTCCACACTATTGACGGGACACCAAATTGACATGAAAGTTGCACAACTAAACTCTTATTATATTTTTGTTGCCACCAGTGCGGCGTGGATTTACTTTTTAAATGATCTATTAACTGTCTAAAAAAGTGTTGATATCCTTCCAAATTAATAAAATTGACATTTGTTTATTATTTAAGCATTCGTTTTGCATTTATGGCAAGCTATTATATATTAAAAACTTTAATGAATATCATAGCGTTATAACTATTTATTTAAACATAATAAGGTCCCCTTTTCCCCTCTCTGTTGAAGTAGATACGACTTGTAATGTGACTGTTTTGTTTTTTTTTATACAAACTTTTGATTCGTCACCCATTCGAAAATTCAAATTATTGACATCGATCGAGTGGAACATGTAATCACTGTTCATTTGTTTTTTAGCAATTTTATCTACCAAAACTGCATCGAATTCGTTATGCAATGTGTCATTTTGGACTGTAAGTTCGGAAAAGTTCAATAATGTTCAATTGTTGTCTAGCCCCACGGAATTGCTCGGCATCTCGATTAATCTAACCTTGGACAATTGATCGTTTTGTATCAATACAGCAAACTTGGTTTGTCACTATTATAATATTATATCGAAGAAAGATCATTAGATAGACATAAAAGGCACGCCAGGCATGTCACAGAATTTCTGAGTCAGTATCAAAAATGAGAACATGTAATTTGAAAGAATGTTATTGAAATCCGAACCAAATAAGGTGTCATTATTTTACGAGATTTCTCTCCGAGGCTATTATTTCATGTGAGCTCATATCTTAAATATATGATTAAATAATGCAACGATATTGAAGCCAAACAAGCGTGATGCAAGAAATCTATTACTAAAAAAATATAATACCTATATTTATAAATATTACGTCAGTCGAAAATGAATCAATGCCGGCACAGTCTACACTTTGTTGCACGCATCTGGTAGATACGATTCGAATTATTCTCATAATTAGAGTTAGTCAAAAAACGAATGCAGATATATTCATGTTTCAAAACAGAAAGCTATTTGGATTCTTTAATAAAATATGAGAATTAAAAAATATTTTATCGTTTTTGGTAAAAAATTGTAAGCTGAAAAAGTAGCGCTCCGATTTCTTTACTCCACGGTTTCCCCAAACTGTGTGTTCCGGTGAACCTAAATAGGTGTTCCGCGACAATTTGGAAAGGTTTCATTTAAAGAACTTCTACTTGAAATTGAAAGGCTAGTGATGATTATGACACCAAGTATCACACCGTGTGCATGAAAGAGATGTGATATATTATTTTTACCTGACCGGCTGGCAAATCTTGCCAGCTTAACGACAGTTGCCAAGATTGACAAAAAGCCGCGCTTATGGAAATAGGAGCAATTACCCAACTTACAAAATAAGCTGTGTTCCGTTAAAATTTCAAGGTTTGCGAAGTGTTCCGCGGCAGAAAATGTTTGGAAAACCCTGTTTTATACATTTTTTTCTCATCCATAAATTTTGTTATTTGAGCTGAGATTTCATTTGAGTATTTCAGCACAAGTTGTTTTACGAGAACAAATTCTTATTCATCCTCTTTTTTTCGGCTAAGGAGAGTGTAAAAATCTCAGAATATCCGTACTCGTGAAACAGCTTTCATAAGATGATTGGAAATTCGTTAAATGTCGCATAGAAAACTCAAATAGCTTTTTTTTTAATTGCTCTATCAAAAAACAAAAAGAAATGATAATTGAATCTATCGACGGGTTACGATTTTTGAATAATCTTTTACGCAGAAACCTCCAAGCTAAGAATTGATTCATGGTTTATTAGCGCAAGAAAATCAAGCGAAAATATGTAGCAATACATTATTTTCTGTGTACATTGCTATGAGCTTTTACTCATCAAAAGTATGATTCCCCTTTTAATTGAGGAAAAGTTTTCCCTATTAGCTTAAAAAAGAAAATGTGACAAATAAATGATACCGTTTTCTAGTAAAATATTTGTCCCACGACGTTTTAAAAGTAAGATTCTATAGCGTCACCTTTCAAAATATACATATACTTCAGTGCAATTCTAATTTTCAATTGCCCACTCACCTGCCCAACACTTTTCACAACGTTTTGTTGCATAATATTTGTTTCCGCGATGTCTCTTTCAATATTTACTGCCAACTGATTTTATGAGATTCGTATGTTGTCTTTGGAATTATAACATTAATAATGCATCCGATTATAAGTTTCGCAAATATTTTTTGATGACAGCAATAATGTCGCTATTAGATTTCATTTCCATTAAGAGTTTCCTGTCAGTGTTTCCCGCCTTACTTCCGATACCGATAGATAGCAGAGACTACAATGGACTTCCGCTCAAACGTCATTATGCATCATCTGTGTGTTGTGGAATGATGCTTCTCCAATGATATTTGCTCTGACCTAAACATTGAATGCAATACGCTGACCATCGTTAGTTTACTAGCGTAAGAAATACCAATAAATACACGTATCTCTCTATCTCTCCATGTCTCTTCCAAACTAGAGTAATGTTGTATTTTGTATCGCTGTAACTCATCTGTCTATTAGCGCCTGTCAAGGTACAGTAAGAAAACGGCTGATTTTGTTGTCAGAAAATTTTCTAGCTGCGCCATTCTGGTGCGGTATTCTAACGACCTGCCTGAACCACAAAACAATATTTCTCACGACAGTGGTTGCGGTAAACGGCTTCTTTTTTATTCGGTTATTAAAATATAAAGTAAATTTCGAAAATGATTTTTTTCTCAGACGTTTATCATATTTGACTGTCTATCTGACTATTCGTCTGTCCTTCACCTCTGAAAAATAATGTGAGAATTTGGCTCACAACTGTTCCTCATAAATTGTGATATTATAATCCATATGAATCACTCCCACTCACCATTTAGTGGTTTCTATTTTCCTGTAAAACTGCACCGGCTCCAAATTTTTTCAAGAAATTTTTTGTTGAGTCGGAAGTAACCACACTCTTTACCTAACTGTTTTATTTAAATTCTTCTCCGTTTCTCATTCTATTTTAACGAAAGCGACTTATGCCTTCTATTAAAAAGCACTCATTCTATATGAGTAAGTTAAGTTACACGTTGATTTTAAGTGGAAATTTAAATGTAACCCAAACTCTTGAGCGAGGCAGATGTGATGTCTCATAAATGATATTTTTCCACTTCATACGACTGGCACGTGCTTGTTTTACAATATCTACTTACGCCGGTAAACCAATATTATTTCAATAACTGCATTCACACAAAAGTGCATAACTTATACCACAGCACTTGATAATTTCTATAAATAATAAACGGATACAAAAGGTAGACTTCAACGGATGTATGGAAGTCTTTGGCACGAATAATGCCAGGGCTGTGCTGTTTCGGAGTTGTGATTTGTGGCATTTTATACGGAGTCTGATATCGGAATCGACCCACTCTAGTTTCCTTTTAAATGAATGCTTCCCGCTTCTCCAGTAGAACACGACGACGCAAGTGACTATTTCGTATTTCTTCGGGTATTCATTGTTTTTCTAAAGTACTGTTGAAAATTCTAGAATTGAACAATGATTAATCTGTCCCCTTAGTGGCAGAATATTTTTTAAAATTTTGTCCACTTTTCCATTGGATAAATTAATCCTTTTTAGAACACAGTCATAGCCAACTCAAAAATTGATATTGCGTCATTTTTTTTGCCGTAAAATCGATACATAGCTACCACTATATTTGGCAATTCTTCTTTAGGGTGCAAATGAATTATCTAATCTTATTTGTTTCGGTAATTTTATGAATATTTATGGATTACAAAATATCGTAAGTGTATTTTTACCATTGTGTATTGTTTATACATCCTTACTTACGAGGTTGAGTTACGAGTTTAATTTGAATCCATATTACACAAATGACTGAGAAATACTCAAAATTCAAGATCCAATGTATTAAAACAAGTAGAAAATGTCAAACTTCCATTTTTTTTATGATGACTGAAAAAATCTGCTCGCATAGGGACACGAACCCGGGAGGTCTGTCACGGAAGTCAACAACGTAGACCACTGCACCACGGACCCGGAAAAAGATTACGCATGTTAATTCATTATTTTGTTTTATTTATTGTATATATTTTCAATTTAAATGTCCCTATTACAGAATTAAATACCTGATTAATAAAATTAGTATTCATTAAATATTTTTATCTTTCAATTAGTTTAAAAGCCTCGGATAAGGGTTGCCGGCTAGGGTTGTCTGCAGTCTTTCAAACCAAACCTTTTTTTTATCTTCGAAGTGTGTTAAGTCTTGGAAGGTACCACTCCCTGGGATAGCATGCCACTCGATTTTTTACGAGCGTTCTCTGGGGCTCTTTAATTTATTGAGAAGCCCTAAGAAAACAATCTCCATGGGGCAAACCAAGTGTGAGGTTAGTGTCAGTTTCAAAATCCGTTTCTTGCGGCCCATTTATCAAAATAACGGTTTTTTTGAAAAGAAACTCTTTTATTTTAAACCTTACAACAGCCAAAGATTTCAATAATTATTAGAATTCATTCAGTAAAATTATGTTCCTAAAAGTACTTACATTTAATGAGCTTCAATCAATCAAATACTTATCCAATTTCGCGAAAATCTATGGAAAAGTTTGGGTGGGTTATCACAACACCATTACAATTCAATGCCAATAAATGAAAAATCTTATTAATAATACAAATAAATCATCAAGTATCTGAGATGCGTTATGCCAGCGAACGCGTCGCGAACTAACGAACGTCGATGTGAGATATTGTAATGGTCTGATTTTGCCTCAAAGGAAATCCCTTTATTCCAGCGATAGTATTTAAATTGAAAAAATAAATATTTCATTTAAACGATCGCTCCAAAATGGCAGCGCGTATATCGTTCGTCACATGCATCATCTAAAGGGTAAAAACAACTGCACTAGTTTTTTCTTTCAAAATTCTACAACCCCGAAACTTACTTATTTGTTATTTTATATTTCATGAAAGTTTCTCGTAGATTAAATGTTTCTGATAATTTAAGGACTTTTATCAAGATTTTACTTGCTGTGTTGTTTAATTTCATTTTCCCCTGTCATCTGATATAAATCATTAGTTGATGATTTCATACATTCTTGCGGAATTCAATTCTAGAACCGTACCTCAAACAAAACACACATGACGTGATCTTAGAAACTCGACATCCGGGCACGAAGGACTTTAGACAGTGAGGCTTTTTTCTACGCTCCAGTTATCAAAATATCAAATAGAGACAGATGGGTCGGAAAATAATACAAATGGGGGAGTTTTAGAATAAAAAATAATTATTATTCAAAAGATTTTGTCATGCCCATATCACTTATATAATTAAAACGAAATATCCCTGACCAGCGCCAACCGTTTTGTCCAACAACTACTTAACGTTAATTAAAATAAATGATAGATTAACCACGCCATTACCCATAAGTACATATGTTTTTTAGGTGCTGTCATGACTGTTATCAGTTGTTTTTTTTCGTATAAAAGGTTATAATTAACGACTGATATTATATGTTGCATATAAATATCCAATAGTTTATTTAACCTTTTAATAGCCCGACTGAAGCACCAGGTAAACAGCTCAGGCTCCAAGATTTTATTAAAATTAAAAAAAAACAATGGAAAAGTTAGGATTGTCACAACACCACTCATTGTCAAAAAACATTTTCCTCGATATATATTCACTCTTTACAGACTCAATTTTAACAACGATAAATGAAAAATCTTATGAACATATAATGATAATAAATGATCAATTAAATGATATGCGTTGCGACAGCTTACGCGTTGCGAACTAACGAGTGCTAATAAGATATTTTATTGTGAAATGCTGGAATTCCGTCGATATACTCGATAATTGATGTCTATTGAGATTGAAACTTATCCAGAGATAGTATTGCTAGTCGTTGGATTCAAAAAAAATCATTCAATGAATAGCAGGGCGTATATCGTACGTCATGGGCTTGTGAAATTGGAACGCCTGGCGCGTACGTGTCTCGTCACGGGCCCCTAAAAGGCTGAAAATAATAATAGTAATGTTATGCGCTAGGTTTATATAATTGACGATGTTTTGCTGAACCAAGGGTTACGACAAGTCACTTTCGTTCTGCGGGTAATTCTGTTTTGACGCCGTTAAAATTTAACCGCGTCACATGATGTGGGCAAATTCATCGCAGGGGGAAGTTTCTGCTCGACAAACACATGTCTTAGCACGCTTTTGTTTCAGTTTTGCAATAGATGATGCGGTTGGTAAACATTTTTTTCTATTTGTTTCCTGAATCAATGCCGTTGATTAAAATCGATATGTTCTGTATAGTATGTAGATAATGATCGGTACCGGATTCGTCATTTAAAATTAATTTAGAGCTCTTGTTTATTTATATAATATATATTATGAATGATTGAGTCAATAACTGTTTTATTTATTGTAAAATTAAATTGATTATTTGATATTTCACATACAATCTGAAGATGGTTTTTCATGAGGCGAAACGCGTTTCATTTCATCACTTGTTGCACAAAAATAGAGCAAAAAAGTTAGAGGTTTTTTTAAATTTATAACAAAATGAACTTCCACAAAGTTACCATCGAAAAAATTCACCATTCATTCGATAAATTCTCGCGATAAGCGAAACCGGTCCTTATCACGACATAATGAAGAAATGGTAGTGACCACATACACGAGTATTTAGATAAATTTATACCTAGATAAAGTCACAATTTTTCACACTGCCTAAGTTTTTCAATAGCACGCAGTGTGAGAATGCAAATGACTTGCGGAGAATTTGACCATTGTTTCGTCCAAGTCATTCGTTTTCGGTATGCAGTGATGCGACTCGAATGAACAAATCGCAGATGACGATTTCAAATTTAAGTGACTCATATCCCATGCCTAATACAACCTACCGATTATACGATCTACGAAATATCAAACAAAAATCATTGTTTTAGTTGACAACCCGTTTTCACAATCGAATAGTGTGAGTGTGGGAAGGGTGTAAAAAACAACTACGAAGGGGCCACAAATAGTAAAGCCAATTAAATAATATAACTCAATATGTATGATTTTGGAAACGGGTCGTCATATCGACACCTTTGAAAAGGTTCTAACTGCTCTGAGATATGAGCGTTTGAAGTTTCGATTGATTAAAATTCATTGATTGAGTGGGCATTTACTTAATTCACTTGTAACAATGAGCAAGTAAAAATGCTTCAAATTACTTATTTAACCGTATTTTTTCACAACTCTTGCTGAGAAATAATGATCTTAAAGATCTTATGATGGATATAATGATGACAATCTTAGAATTTTGTCAAATAAATTTAGTGAAAAAATTGTGCAGATGCAGTGCAACTCCGGAATTCTGGTAAATCCGTTATTCAACTAGAGATAATTCTGAAATTCATATATATGAAAGAATTTATTGATTGAGTAGGTAGTAACAATGTATTTTAGTTCTGACGAAGGCGTAAGCCGAAATAGCTATCAACAAATATATAAAATAATTTATGTAGAACTAAAATACATTGTTATTTACTTACCGTATTATATGAAAGAATGCGGTCAATACAAGCTTTTCCGACCAAATGGTCATTTTAGACAAAAATGACAATTAGAACCTTTTCAAAGTAAGGTAACAATATTATGATTCGATTCGATACTAAAGTGCGACATTAGAATTTAATGTATTTATGTTGATACGTTTAATGTTGATTCACCGTCAACTTGCGATGCATCAATTTAAATTGAATTACGTTTGCATGTTTTGTGGCAGTGAAGGGGTTAATGGAAGTGACACGCAGGATTAGAATGCGGTGTGAACTGCAATTAAGGGTAATAATAATTTTATGAATTAATGAGAGTAACGATAGCGGTTGACTAACCCCGACCGAGAGATTGAACTCTATACTCATCTGAGCTTCCATTGTGATACATCGCCTTTATTACAATTCTCAAATGATCCCTGACGCTCTTATACAATCAAAAGTGTTGCCAGTATGGTAATTTATGAAGAAATTATATTTATTTTGTCATTAACATCGTAATATACACTTGTTTAGATAGCACATGCACTGTGCCAAACTACCAGATACTTTTTTGTGGTATGTATGCAAAAACAATATTTTGAAATGACAAAAAATGTAAATTACCCAACGTTCTCATGTCACAGCCACAATCGGCGCGCTCATGCGTGGAGTAGGTCGGTTCTTACTGGGCTTGGCGATTTGTGTTCTGTCCCTCATAAAAGTCCCCTGTATAGTGATGAATTGTTTTAACATATATTTATACAACTATTTTGTTAAGTTTACTTTTTGGTACTTTTTTTACAATGTTCTTTCTTCACTCGGTTTTTTGTGGAATGTATTAACCGTGGCATAAAAGAGTTATAGTAGTTCATATCAAAAATATTTTTCTTACAAGTACGGATATCTAATATGTATTGAAATATTTGTATACTTATATAATTTCAAGAAAAGTTTTGCACTTGTTGATTTTTTGAAAATTTTCGCATATAGTTTTCGTAAATATTTTCATTGCTTGGCAACACCAAGCATATCATAGCTGGAGCCTAGAAATCAATGACTTTAAGTCTGCGCCTTGAAGTCAAGATATAAAATTGTTGATTAAAAGGAATAATAAATTGTAAACAATGACTCAGTTCTTGACAAGGATACATTATTATATGTACTTGCGTAAGGTACATATCTATACAGACAGAGATATATACTGAGACTACCTTAATTCCGGCTCCCTCGTTAATCGAGAAGGAGCCTCCTATCCGACACTCAGGAAGAGGGATTTTGGGGACGGAGTAGGAGAAACATGGTACTCTTATAAAGAAAAGACGATCTCAAAGCGTTATGTGGGTGCGATTAGCATCCATTATTTAATCGTTTAGGATTTACACAGACGTTATACAACACACAAATATTACGATAGCGAAGAAGATATCAGGAATTTGACTCGAATTTAATTCTTAGGGAAAGGATTAGGCGCGTGCATTCTCAATGCAGTCCAATCTCTCACTGCTGTATGAAAACAAACGGTTACTTTAGAAAGAAAAAACAATGGCCGTTTCAATAATCGTTAACACGTGCGCCCGCCGATAAAGGATTATTTATCGCCTAACGAACTTTTTATGAAGCAAATGCACTGTCGGGCGTCAAGAGATAAGAGAAATTGAAATAACTCTACATTGCATCGCTATAGATTTCAATATAGATTATTATAAGAATGAATTTATTTCCTGATATCGACTTAAACTCATAGACTGAGGTGAAAAATAGATCGTTCGAGAGAGTTCTGATGACCTACCACATAAGGCGGTGTCAATATGTACATATGTACGTATAGTCCTGACTCCTGACGACGACGTGATATCGAAATAGATATCGCAAAATAAATACCTTCGTGTGCTGTGATTCCTTACTGCCAGTTAGTGACCCTCAGGAAGTACAAAACTATTCTAATGTCGACGGGAATTTCCAGTTCTTTTCCCATGCTAAAAAGTAACCGTGACTCGAAAAACATAGCTGATTTGAAATTTCTGTATTTTTTTTTTCATAAAATTTTGTTTGTGTTTATAATACAATATTAGTTTGATATAGTTTCACTTTAATAATTTAAACTATCCACACGTACAGTTACCATTCCAACGATTATAGGGGCGTTACGTGGATCGATATTAAACTATCCCCATGCTGATTTTGTCACGTTCTATGTATACAATATACAGAATATTAAACTAACCAAACCAATTCAAATGGAAAAAATCGTAAGTTTTATTTAATTAACACCGTTTTTTGAATTCCTGTTACTGAATACGTTTAATTTTTTTTTGAGATCAAAGGAAATATTTTTGACGTGACAACGTCTTATAAATCGATGAACGCCCGCTGCACGCACGAAAAAACATGACTCATTGTCCCGTTTGTCGCGTTACGCCGAAGGCGAGCGAGAGCGCGGATAAGCGATAGAGAGGCACGATCGGCCTACCGTTCGGATTATGCTGCATCTATCTCTCTTCCACTCGATCGGTCGATGCGTCTGAGTAGAAAAGAGACAGCGGGAGCACACAACTTATACACCTACAGTACCTACACGTGATCTGTTTACAACTGTTTATAAAGTGAAGTGAAATGTTAATGTGGTTTTCATTGTTTATATTACAACAACAATTGCGGCAATAAAGGTAATTAATTCTTGCATATTAAAAATCTGATAAACGTATAACAAATATACAAAATATCGTATCCATACAAAATAATGATAATTCAATAAAAATGATTCCATTTTATTCATAAAAGTATGCAATCATTTCATCAATGTTTTCTTATGACGTTGTCACGATAAACTATCGTCCGTAAATCGACTTTACAGACACCAATTTTTTTTGTTGCTTATTTATGTATGTATTTGACGATTAGATAAGGTAAAATCAATAAGTAACTAATCTTGTTGTATCACAGAGGTGCCAGGTGAGAAGTGTTTGCTTATGGCAAATTATTACTAATTTAATCATAATTTAACTCCATTACTAATTTAATTCATTTTGCATTTATTGAATCTGATTAACAGATTAATATAATTTAAACTTATGAAAGAGATAAAAAGTCGGCCCCTGTGGTCTAGTGGCAAGAGCTTTGTCCTAGCGATCAGGGGGCCCGGGTTCAATTCTCGGCAAGGTCAGATTTTTTCAATTGAAAAAAGAGGTATTGGGCTTGGTTTATGTTATTTATCGTTGATTTTGTGTACACCTGATTCACTGTTTATCATCGAGTTAATCTCGTATGACTTTCACAATTAAGAATATTTGGCGCATTGGCGTAAGCTGTAATGCCAAATATTTTTTTATTATTCAAAAAATAATTATATATATATATATATAACTCATACTTAAATAACAACCGATTTCGTTCAGGTGGTGTTCGTTTTCGTAACCAATATAGTATTGTTTTTATAAAAAATATCTAGAAAGGATAAAATGCCTTGTTCACAAACAAATAATTGAAACTGTTAAAATTTTCCGATTTTACAACAATAGAAATTTGATTTCTCTTACACTGGTTTTTCAGGGTGTAAAAAAATAAGACTCGCGGAGAATCACGCTCAAATGACTCATACCTAAAGTGAACATACGTCCCGTTTTGAACAAGACCGTCCCGTTTTTAGGTAGCCTGTCCCGTTGTCCCCAAGTACAGCTCCGGGCGTCGAAATGTCCCGTTTTCAAAAAGAGGGCAACATACGGTAACAATTTAAAAAAAAGTGCAAAAAATCGACGGCGGTGCGTAGTATAGCCGATTCGTATAACTTTGCGGAAAAAATACCAGCTTGATTTCGGTGCATATGGCTACATCGGGTGGCTGGAGTCATGTGCATGCGCAATCGTCACACCCACACATTCATATTTGTTTGTTACAATTCGGTAGTTTGCTTGTTTGTGGGTACACGACTACATGTTGACAGCTGGCGAGTCTTTCTTGAAGATTGATTTTTTTATTGGCGTGTGTTATTGTAGTCATTATTATTTAAAAGCAAACCCAGTTATACTTAAGAAAATTCGTTCATCAGAAAAATATAAAACAACATAATTTGTTTCATATTTATATTATTTATTCCTGTTATTTTCTTTATCAACATTCCTTTTCTTTTTATAAATACATAAAAACTATGAAAAAATACGTGTTTTCTTGAATATACATACATACTATTACGTAAAAATTGGTAGATGTCCCTTTTTGAAGACAAAAATAAATGGTCACATTACTCATACCGCATAGCGCATACCCATTTCTAGTGCGAAAACCGGGAATATATAAAATTGTGGTTATTGTATGAAAACAATCAGTTCTGTCATTTGAATAAAAATGGCGTGGATACTAAACCATTATTTTCGAGGCAGCACTCTAATCCAATTGTTCTCCAACGCCCGCTGTGTTGTAAACGGAATACGTGTTTGAACGATAATTTTATGTTTACTACTGAAAGCTTCGTTCTATTGAATCATTTAGCCCTATTGTTATCGTGGCCGACCAGGTACGCCAAACGGTTATTTTAAAACTGCGGCACAATGCACAGTATTGTCGTTATCCTGGAAAAATACTTTTTGTCGGAAGTAATGGCTAGAGTAAATTGACTTAGTAGACTTCTGTGTGAATCGCGTAAAGTTTAGCTATTCAATTACCGTAAACATAGTTACTCTTGCGTGACGAATGCATGCATATGATTCCACAGTAGTTTTTTATGAAGTCATTGAGATCCTGCTCTTTATGAGCCACTGCAATTCACTAAATATACGCGAAAATGTTGCCATGATTACCATGCATATATTCCCAAGTAAAAAAACACTATTATATAATATATTATTAGGCTTAAATAATGACAATTTAAAGTGATCGATAGAAGTAACTCCACGCCAATATTTTAATTAGAAACACTTTTTACAATTTGGAGTTAGTGAGATATCTTGATAGTGATTAGTGAGATATCAGCTAAATTGATTTCAGGTATGTCTATTTACTATCATTTCAATAAAATTGATGAATAAAAAAACACTATTACAGTCGTGGGGCGTATTTGATATCAACGGAAAAACAAACGGTACTTTCTCCATTAAATAAGCCGTTCGATTCATGGAAATGGTCACATTTGATCTGCACATACACAATTGTTTTTTTTACGTCTATTACCAAAACTATTTTTATCATCACCTTTATCTGTAATACTTGATTGAAATAATATTATTTAGAAGAGATAATATGCGATATATCTACGCCTTTTTTTGTAACTAAATACTTTCATAACAGTTTTTATAGTTTTTAAACAAGCGTTGTGTTATCTATCTACAGAAGTGTGAATGATTACTTTATTTGAAAAAAAAGTGTTTTCGAGCCAATCCATTGAAGATCACTGCAAATTTTCTGCAGCTATATTTATATGCATCGTGCATGTGCATCGAGCGCATGGTACGCGACCTCCAGGTGCATTGACTTTTGTGGAATCAACAAATTTTGACATCAACAGACTTTAATATCATTTTCAATCATGTTCCTGTCAATCGGAGTGGAATGGAATTCATCACAATTTTTTTGTCCACCCTTTTTTGAAGTAATTTAACACGCTCGGTATTAAACCAAAAACTATCAATCATTTGTCATAGCTATTAAATTATCGTTCTTGAAAGACTGATTTTTGTTTGCTAAGCAATCTCCGGCGATGATATTTTTGGTTAGAAGTATTGATGAATTAATATACATGTTTAAATCTTTAAAGAATCGTTCGAGAAGTGGATCAAAATATTAAATTGCGAACACTTGCAATCTAATGCATTTGATCAGCGATTGTAAAACTCTGTTTCATTCGAGTTTTAATTATGAAACAAAAGCATTGGAAATGATACCAAGCTGTGGTTAGTGGATATTAAAAAATCCGCAATGTAGTGGTCAACGTCGTGGGCTTCCGTTGCGGATCTCACGGGCTCGTGTCCCTCTTGGAGCCGATTTTTCCAGTCGATTTATCGATCCTGTTCGAAGGCCTCTGTGTGTATGTATTAGGCTAATAATCATTTCTCACCCTCCTTATCCCAAAAGCGGCGGGTAGCGTGAGTGATTAGCCAATCACTAGTCCTGTCCGAGGCCTCGTTTCAATCCCCAGTATCGTCGACCAGCCGATTTCAATATTATCCTCTTTGCTTTGGTTGGTATTGGCCGAAACCAGTTAGACAGCATTCTTTCAAACAGCGACAGATATAGAAGAAGAAAATATTATTGCACAAAAAAATAGGCGAGACACCGCCACGAATTCGTATCATCTTGCCTAATGCCAAAATGTGTTTTTTAAATATTTAAAATTAGTTATAAGCCGGTTTTTATTTTAAATTGGTTGTCACGACCTTGACATTGACAGTTGCGCATTAATTAATGTCGCTTATTATATAATCGGTCTAATAGAATATGCAAGAAACACAGCAATTATGCGTCGTGAAATATTGAATTTCATATTGTAATTTCTATAGCGTAGATACGCCGTAGATCGTTTGATGATTTACGAGTGTGTTTTATTTGATGATACTTCTTTTTAATGTGATAAAAGTTTAAAATAAAGCCACTAAATCTTACTTGCTCGCAATGTATAGGTCAATAGTCTTATGCAGTCATGCACAACCTTTTTGGAAGAAGGGCCAGATTGTTAATTCTTAGATCGTTCGAGGGCCATCGATATTTTTACGTATATAAAATTGAAAATTTTATGGTTTTATATTATTCTTCAATTGTCCATAATTTTTTTTAAATTAACATATTAATTTACTCTGCCTTTTAAAATTCAGATGAATTTGGAGAAATTGAACAAATATGAATACGTATTTTGAAACGATATCATTTATAGATGTAACATTTTATCTTGGCCGTTAGCGAGGGTGTTACAATCGCCTGAGTGATCAACCGGAGACACATTTTTATGTAAGGCATATATTTTCACCAACACAATACAACTCAAATGGCTATTAAAGATATCTTCTCTATGAGGACAATTTTAGTTCCGAATTCAACGTAGGTCAAGTAATGATGGTCCATCTATAGTCGATATATGTTTTCCAGAGCTAGTTCGCATGTTTGAGTTGCATGAAGTATATTAGCGGAATGGAAAATAATCTCATGATCATTATGGAGTGCATTTAATCCTCGAAGTGTTGTTGTTTCTTAAATGCATTCTTATATAATTCTGTGTAATAGCTTGGTGAAGTAAAATGAATTGCACACATCGAAAAAGTTTTTATCTCCGATCAGCTTCCCGATAATATATGCCCCTATTGCGATTATTTGTTATTCGTTTTTATTTAGGCCAGTAGATCCCTCACAATGACTATTCGATAATGGATTGGCCACCATTACAAATTGAACGGTCACCTATAATACATTGACATATCCTTACATGTAATATGCAAGCGGTTACAAACAGTTGGCACGCGTAACTATGGTAACCCCTGACTTTAGTATTGTTTTTAACAATATTATCGATGTGTACTGAAGCCGGTCCAAAAATGAAGTATTTATGATTGAAAGTCTCAATGAATCGAGTCATTTTCATACCCAATTTGTTTTTGACGTGACAACGTCTTATAAATTGATGATTACCTACACGTGATCTGTTTACAACTGTTTATAAAGTGAAGTGAAATGTTAATGTGGTTTTCATTGTTTATGTTACAACAACAATTGCGGCAATAAATGTAATTAATTCTTGCATATTAAAAATCTGATTAACGTATAACAAATATACAAAATATCGTATCCATACAAAATAATGATAATTCAATAAAAATGATTCCATTTTTTTCATAAAAGTATGCAATCATTTCATCAATGTTTTCTTATGACGATGTCACGTTAAACTATCGTCCGTAAACCGACTTTACAGACACCAATTTTTTTTTGTGGTGACACCAAATCTCGTTAGTGTTACAAATTAGTATCTGAGAAAATTTTAAAAAAATCCCATCATCTTGATAACGTTTAAATGTCTTATTTTTAAAAATCCATATCCGCTCTCAATTTAGAGCATATGGTATCCCAATGGGGGCATCTAAACATACGTTTTTCTTCGATAGCTGCGTCGCTCAACCTCTCTTTACTTTGTCTTTTGAATCTTTTTTTGTACTCCTTAATACTCTGTCACCAGCCGCCACTGGTTTAAATGTCTTATTTTTAAAAATTCATTTCCGCTCTCAATTTAGAGCATATGGTATCCCAATGGCATCTAAACATACGTTTTTTTTCGATAACTACGTCGCTCAACCTCTCTTTAGTTTGTCGAGAATAGATAAAGAAAGAAGACTAGGAAAGGACTAGTGGTTAGATACATAGGTGCTCTCGCTACGCCTCGCTTATAGTATTGGATGGTGGAAAGGATAAGGAAAGGACCTCGATAAATCGACTGAAAAAATACTGCTTTTTCAATGAGGCACGAATCCGTGACGTTTGTAAAGGAAACCAACGGCGTTTACCACAGACCCGACAGCAAATTACGATTATACCAGGGCTGTGGAGTCGGAGTCGGAAATTTTGAAAGTTTGAACTTTTTATTTTTACATTTAATATGTCAAATTTTGGCTTTTGGCCGCATTGATAGGGTTGATATTTAATTGAATACACATACATAGGAAAATTAGGGAAAAAAAAGTGACGATATTAAACTTTTTTTAGTCGGAGTCGTGTTTTTGGTCAATGTTTGAGTCGGAGTCATGGTTTTGGTAAATGCTGGAGTCGGAGTCGGACTTTTTTCCACCGACTCCACAGCCCTTGGATTATACCAATACACGAATATTTTTTTATCATCATTATGTATATCAAAATTATTTATTTCTCACATCGATAGATAGATGTCACTTTTAAAGAAGATTAAGTATTGCTCTTCTCCATATTGTACATCAGAATTTGTGATAGTTAGGTAAAATAGAACTGAATTCAAAAAGGTTGTCAATTTTGGATATTTACAGCCGACCACTGTTCGGCGGTCGGTCAATTTAATGCTTCGCAAATTTATTTTTATGGCAAACTATAAAGATAATGCTATTGCAAGCTGCGGAGCCGGAACAGGATGGGGGGGCTAAAATGTTTCACTCAATCTACATTTCCTTTACGAATACAATACATTGTACACTCTGATACGGAATATTATCTGTTTATTATAAGTATAATTATTTTTGCTTCCTACATAGTATGTATACTGATTTGACTGTTCATTTTCATTGTTTTAATTACGTATCACTACATCAATTGAAAATTATCTTAGTTTTGAGACAATGGCTGCACAGTGTTTTGCATAATCGTACACATTTTCTATCACATAAAGCTATCGAAGAGTACTATTTACTTCTGAATGATATTACCATATTTATGCGTAGAAAAAAGATACAATATTGATAAAAACACAGGTCGGTCATTCCCTATTATGTTTTTTCGAGCACACACGAGAACAATTTGTCTAGCCTAGGTTTACTAAAAAATAGTATATCTTGTTTAATGTTCGCATTAGTTAGTACGATTAACCACGTTGTGGAATACATACAATATGTAGAAGTAGATTTTGACATCATAATCAATTTTATTAACATAATTATAATACACGTCTTCGCTAGATTAATTAATTAGTCACCTTTTGCAGCCCTTTAACCTGGGGTGACTCATGTCTCGCGATCTTTCGATATTATCAAATCAAAGCCTCTTAACCCCAGACAGAAAAAGCTGCTTTTAAAAGGAATTCCCAATACCATGTGTATGTATTCACTTTCATTATCGTAGCACTATATGACTGCGTTTAAATGATTTCCAAGTGTATGGCTAAATCAATATTTATGAGCTAATCACACTCTCAATTCTCAACCCTCGCTGATGTTTACCCCAACAGTCATTGGATTGCTATTTCGACTGCAGATATAGACGTCATCACCTCGTCCGTGATGCACCCTTACGGAATAATATATCTAACAGTTGTTAGAATGTGCAGGATGCGCCAACCTAGAAGTTGGAAAATAATTATATCATTTATTCATTATATTATGAACTCAAAATGGTGGAGGATTTATGGAGAACATACTATTTGTCAATGATTTTCTTATTGAAAATGCCCACTCGCTTAGATTTACCGGTCTTTACAGCAAACTGGGAAATTGTGGGATATGAACTACAAAATATTGTGCTGTATTTTCGTAAAATAATAAATATTTACTATCTACAGTAACAGCTGGAGTTTAAAAAATGCCATTTCATTGTGGTTCTCAAAAAGTATTTCTTAGTCATTATTTTGATACAAAATACAAAATATTTGAAAATATGGATTCCAAAATGAAATATGGTCCTTAAATTAAACCCTCAATAATTGATTTTTAATTAATTCATTGATCTCTTACACAAAACGCTGAGACGTACTATTTTCTCATCACTACCCGACCACAATCCTATCTGATTCTGAAAAACGGAGTATAAATTGGCCGATTGGTTTTTTTCTCGGTTTATCCCAAACCACACCCTTGTATTAGATTAGTCTTGATTGATCAATGTTGATACTTCTGCTTATACTAAGTAAAGAGTACCAAGCAAATAACATGTTAAATGTTTACTAATCTACAGAACTAGGTGTCACCTTTGCAAACATTTTCAATCGCTAAGATATTATTTCTTTGCTTTTCTTATCTGCCATGATAAGTTTGTTTATTTTCAAGACTGTATTGTGTAGATAATCCTAGTGAAATTGCAAAAAAACTTGTTAAAATTAAATCAACTCATCAAAATTGAGACCGCGGAGCAAAAAATAATCGCGCGGTGCTTGTGCGAAAACGATCGGGCGATGATTTTTCGCTTCATGTAATCAACCGCAGGTTTTCAGGCTCTTCTTGTTATTTTTACAAATAAACAAAAGACTGGTGTAAAGCATTATGTGAAAAATTTAAAGAAAAAAAAATCAGACTTCTAATCTGTATTCGTTTATGCAAAAAAAAATAAAACCGATGAAAACTGCTTGGCTATTTTGGCTAAACTCTTCAAAAAAGTCTGGTCTTAAAAGGGTTAACTCGGACAGAGACAACCAATTTTAATTGTAAAATGTAAAATGTTTTTGTAGTTTCATTGATATTGAATAACGAAATAAATGAGCGGCTTAATAAAAAAAACCTACATAACTCGACGAACCAAATTGTTGGCAAATTGAAAAAAACGATATTTTTTAATGATTAAATGAAGTCAATGACAGTATACTTGCCAGTTTTTTCGTGTGAAAGTAATATTGTAAAAATTATTCATTGTTTTAAAATGTACTGATTTCTTTTTTGATCTCAGATCACTGGTTGTTTGGATGTGGGCATAATTATTACGATATGCAAAACTGATATGAATACAAAATACGCACAGTGGAAATGGCATTATCAAGTAATCCTATTATATAAAACATATGTGTGATAGTGGACCAACGAGGCATGTCCAATTTGTTTGAACGATACACATTTTATGATAAGACGCCTATATTATTTTTTTATTAACACTTCGTTAAAGGAAATAAAAGAATACAATTATAAACAATGAACGGCTAAATCCTGTGTAAGTTTTTTCCCCCTGACTGTTTATCTCACATCTTCTTGATCTTATCTTAATTGTGTTAGCGATATATATCGCACGCATCGCAAGACCCTATTCCCTAAATCTATCCACTAATTCAATCCAATATTCCCATTTTTATTCGTCAAGTAAGGTTAGTAATATATACTTTTCATAGAGCGAACGCAAAATCTAATTAACAAGCTTTGCAAAAAATTGGCTTGAAATATTATGTTATTTTTTTCCCCCTTATCTTATCTTTTTAAATATGTCAATAGTTTTATATTTCTTACGCATCTAATTTAATTTAATGTTTTTGAATATTTTAATTTTAATTTATTTAAAAGTCGAATTATAAAGATGCGGATGAACAAGTGCATACAAGGTGCTTCCGTAAGGTTCTGGTTTATATTTTCAATAATATTTTAATATATAATTTAAAACAAATATTTGGCATTACAGCTTACGCCAATGCGCCAAATATTCATAATTGTGAAAGTCATACGAGATTTAACTCGATGAAAAGTAATGTATCAGTTGTGCACAAAATCAACGATAAATAACATACACCCATCTCAAAGTCTCTTATTTTCATTTGAACAAAATCTGACCTTGCCGGGAATTGAACACGGGCCCCCTGATCGCTAGGACAAAGCTCTTGCCACTAGACCACAGGGACCGTCGATATTAAATGCAAATCGACGACAATGATCTTATAATATCATAAATATTCAACAATATAATATGTAAACTCTTTCAAACTTCCCATGAAATAGATCTATGTATTTATTATGTCTTTCTATAACTCATTGTTTCAATATTATATTTACAAACTGACCACTCCTAGCCCACGCTCGTTCGCTGTTTATTGAAAGATAGGAAGCTGTTAAATATAATTATATCTTTTAAATTCCCACTAAACGATAATTATTTGCTCCAAGAAAGACTGAGTCATTAAACGAGAGCATTAAATAATGTTTTTTTACTCATTTTTTACACATCTCGTTATATTATATCTATTCGTTTTTTATTTGTGTGTGAAACAAAACATGTTAATCTTTTTAAGGCGTTCCTAAAGTAACTAGTCACTGCAGAAAGTGTTGAACATTACGCCATTTAAACTGCGTGATTATTTATTATGACACTTGAAACGTATTTAATTTGTAAAACTTCAATTGGAACTTCCGTTTTGTAGATTAACAAAACGTTAGACCCAATTAATGTCATGATCATTTTAATCCAATTGCGTAAGAAATGTCGTACGACGTCTTTAAATTTATGATTTGTCCAAACTTTCGCCTTAACATAATTATCTTATTGAAATACATTATTTTGTTTCTTTAACTGGTGCGAAAATACTGTGCTAAAATTCATAGTTGTTATTGGAAAAAAAATATAATACATGGCATTACAGCTGACGCAAATGCGTACACATTAGAGGTCTGCACGGGCCGAAATTTTAAAATTTCACCCGGCCCGAACCCTACGACGTTCCGACCCAGCCCGGCCCGGGCCCGAGGCTCATTTCCAAAAATCTTACCCGAACCCGACGCGAGCCCGAAATTTTTTAACCTTGCCCGAAAAACCCCGATTTTTTTTTTCAAATAAAAATTAAAAATTGAGTTACCAACTATCGTGAATGTGCAGTTGTGCGAAATACATTTATTCCTAATAAGAATTGGTTTTTGTTTGTTTTACAGAAATGACTCTAGTGAGAAGTTTTTGAACTAGAAAAGCTGAAAATGCATTTACATTTTATACACTCAACGTATCCAACTTTGATTTCACTAAATGATTTCCACACTTATAGTTAATATATTCTCCACTCTTCAGTCTTGTCTTAATATTTTCGAAGCCATTTCTTGCCGGTAAAAAAAAATCAAATTAACAAATCGAATTGCTACCGATCGAAATAACCATATAAGACATATTGAAGTCAGGATCATATTTTGAAATTCATTATGCGTATTGTACAAACGCCGATGAAGCAGACATCATTAAAAAATACTAAAATAATGGCGTACAAAATCATAAAATTATTTTTTAAATTAAGATAAAATACCAATTTCACTTTTGAAAATGTCCATATCAATAGGCGTTGTTCAGCCGAACAACCCTTGCGACTGGTGACTCAAATGACCATCGCGACAAAAGGTTCTGATAAAAATCAGTTATGGGCCCATCATAAAAAAACGACGAAAAATAGGACGATAGAACCACTGGAGACATAAATATGGGGTATTAGGATATGATCTCGGAAAAAACAGTTGAGATTGCCTTCCAAATGTATGTTATTTGTTTCTTTTAAATGACCACTGATCGAAATTGTTGTTTCTAATTCCACTTCAAAAGAATACTGTAACATCAATAATTGCTAAAATAGATGCCATGCCATGACATCATAAGCGCACATAAACTTGCCCCCCACGTGGCCAGTCGTTTCTGTTAGTTAGTTGATGCGATTATTAATACATCAGATTTTTTTAGACTATGACATAAAAAGTTTTGTGAAGCGGCTTGAGATTTCGCAAGACATATTCAACACTTCACTGAAGATTTCATCTCATTTTGAATTGCATGCATACGTTTATTTAAATAAAATTTATTGATTGAATTGGCATTTATTTGGTAGAACTCCACTATAATACGGTGAAAAAAATAAGGTATTTTAATTCTACAGAAATTATTTTATAAATTTATTGATAGTTTTTTCGACTTACGCCATCGTTAGAACTATGCTTAAACCTGCATTTACATATTCTATATATACCGTTGTAGACAGGGTAAACAATAAATCTTTTTCTCTGTTCCACCATCCGAGTTTTATATGGAAATAATAAGTTATTAAATGTGACACATACAGAGAAAAATATGTATTGTGTTCCCTGTCAACAACGGTATATATAGAATAAGTAAATGCAGGCTTAAACATAGTTTTGACGACGGCGTAAGCCGAAATAGTCATCAAAAAATATATAAAATAATTTCTGTAGAATTTAAATACACTTTTATTTTTTAACCGTATTAAATAAAATTCATTAGTTAACTGTAAATTGTACGAAGTAATAATTCAATCAGATTAAAATTGTGTGGTACTTGGCCTTGATGATATAATAATTTTATCCCCTGATTTACAAACCATGCCTGGCTTGATAACAGTTCGATAACACTTGCTTTTAAATAGATTAATTTCCTAGCTATCCATCGCTCACCACCCATTGAATGAAGTCAACTGAACAGGGGCCTTTTTTTAAATAGTTTAACTTAACTTTTTAATATTCAAGCTTAGTTTCCCAAACAAAAAATACTGCGTACAAATTAAAATATATAAATCTACGGAAAGTTTTAGGAGGCAAAGTAGCAAGTTTTGAGATATTATATACGATTATGTTATCATTTAGGCATTGCATTATAGTCATGGACTCTTGGGATTGTGTTGCCATGATTTATGATACATATATCTGGCAAAGTCGACAGAAATCGTCAAACTAATATATATATTAACCATGTCTGCTCTCAATGTAGAAAATATAGATTCCATGCAAAGTTTATCTCTGAATATGTTCTTCTACGATTACGGCTTGTGGCTAGTGGCGCAACCTCTCGTTTTCGAAGAGTGTAGGGATTGAAAGGATTGGAAAGCTAGAGCAGGACTAGTGAATGGTTAGCCGTAGTCGTTCCGCCCCGCTTATAGGATCGGGTGGTGGGAGGGAATTTTAGACAACACAAACACCCATGCATTCGAACATAATAGATCAGATATGCCATTGGGACTAGGAACCCGCGACGTGTGTCAAGGATGTCAACGACGTTGACCACTGCACCACGGATCCCACTAATATATTACTGACATATTTCTTCTTTAACTTTTCAAAATATACAGAGTAGGTACCTAACTTTTCAATATAACATAACTTTGATTATTCCACGTATTGTGTTACTTATTGGGACACGTCGGACATCTTTTTTTTCTAACGTTTCGTTGAAAAAAACACGTTTCTAAGACTTGATTATGGTTTGATACATTGTAAAATTATAGTAACTGTATAAATATTTAAAAACCAATTACTCTCATCAATAATATATGTCACTATTAAAGAAGTTTTAGCGCTTCCCTCAACCTCAACACACCTTGGTTGATTCGGTATGGATATCTTATCCAAATTTCATTCCTTTGTTTGGAAAATTGTTTGCACAAGTTTTATTTTCGTTTATAACCTTCAATCTCATTTTCTCACCCCTGTGATCCAAGGTGTGGGTTTACTTGATTGTTTTGTGAGGGCTGGGAAGCACTTCTTCGCGCACGCCCTTATTTATTCTCCCAATCAATATTATTCGCCCGCTAACAGTTATACATCGCTGGATCTACTGTAATTACTAACATTTGTCGTCTTTTTTGGTAATTTCTTATCTTTTCGTTTTAACATTGCATTGTTGACTTACTGATGAGAACTTTCGATGAGTTTGTCAGTTTATTTTGCCCCTTTTAATTATAATGTATACAATTTTTAATCAGGATTCCAACTGACGATACTTGATGTAATTTCAGTAACAAATTTGAATCGTTTGATTTTTTTTTTTTACTTTCCATGAGTTTTGTCGCTTACGACCCGGGCTTCGACAGTTCAAGTTTATTCGCACATGAAATGCCAGAAGATGTCGAAAGGCGAAACTCGGGTCGTCAGCGACAAAACTCGTGGAAAAGTAAAAAATACAAACGATTCAAATGATATAAAATTATATTTGCATGTATTTGTTAAAATTTCTTCAGTTAAATACATTTTTAAATCATCTCGTATTAGATTCGTATATCGTTCACTGAAATTCACCACAGTATGTTAAACATGCTGATACAGAGGTCTTCGTTCATTTGCACTCGAGCAATTAGTACTAAACTTATTTATTTTTGAATATAGTATACTAAATAAAAATATCGCAAGTAAACTTACGTATTGTTTACCCTTTCTTATCCATTATATTGAAGCAATTAAGATCAACATCATTTAAATAATCCTGTGTACTTTTTTTAGAACAGGACAACGTATAATAAAGATGGTGTTAACAAAACAAATCTAAGTTAATCATTACTCTTCAATGGGATCACTAGAAAATCTATCAGTTTGTGTCTTCTTTATACCCTGCCATAAAACATCATTCATTCTATCTAATCTCCACACCTAAGAAAATAAACGTCTCTCATGGTTCATGGATCTTTAATTCTATTTTCAAATCTTCACCCTTCACAGTAATAAATCTCAAGGGTTTATGTATGCGTCAATATATTAAAAAAAAAAATATTTTCAGTAAGAATTGTCAAAATAATAATTCTGGCTGTTATGTTGTACGATGCTGGGACAAATTGTAAGGGGGAAAGGATATGAATGCAATCGTTTGTGCGACTTTTTTATAAGTCGGTATTGAATTTCGATCGTTCCGTTATACCATTTCGTATATGATAAAATTAATTACACGATAATTTAACCATGTCCACTCCCAACGTGGATTATATGGACTCATTGCAGAGTTTATCTCAACATTTGTTTTTATACGAAAACTGCTCGTTACCCAGTTGCTCAACCTTTATTTTTCGAATAGATTAGGGATTGGAAAGATACGAGGACGAGGATAGGCTAGTGGTTAGATAATCGCTCACGCCATGCGTCGCTTTTTAAGATCCGGGAGGGTATGAAGGGATTATTAACTTCACAAATACTCATGCCTTCGAAGAGGGTCGATAAATCGACTGAAAAAATCTCCTCGTGTAGGGACCCGTTTGGACCGTCACAGAAGTCAACGACGTAGACCACTGCTCCACGGACCCGAACTGTATCACCTATAAATCTTTAAGTTACAGCAGGTGTTACGTGAATGTAGACTCCAGCACCCGGCTCCGGTCATCCGACCAAATGTGTTTAAATATCAAGAAAGCACACTTTTAAGGTGAGGAATTTCCTCGCAGACATAAAATATATGGAATCATTTCAGCCAGATAAGGTGCATCGATACGTGTCTCTTGCAAGTTTTTGAATAGTTGGATCCATTTGTCAAGCACTTAATTTGGTTGACGTTGTTTGGGAATGAAAATGAGCACTAGATTGTACGCCATTTATACCTTCCACATAGTCACAAAATTATTTATAAATTCACTTGTATTATGTTACTTAATATCATTTGTTGCATATTATATATTCAACTAGGAAGATTGCGAATCAAAAAAATTCGGCCCCACTTCGGTTGTAATCGAAATACAGCTTGGCTCTGCTCCAGATGTTCTCATTTTCATTGCTGCAAACTTCTAACATGAAGATACAGAGTGTACTCAAAAAAATACTGTCAATGAATTTAAAAAATTTAAAAACATAATTACGATTGAAACAGCATGCCTCTAAACTCGCCCACATTCATGCGAAATATTTCCACAGCCGAAACAATCAATATCTTTGAACAATTTTAAAGTTAAAAAATATTATTTTGTACTTCATCCACAATAAATTAATTTATATTATTACCGGTTTCCGAGACTTTCATAACCGGTCCTGATTTAAATATATTTACTATCGATATTTAAAAAAAATATTATTTTTTTAAATATCGCCTTTCCACCAAGGATTGACGGTGAAAAATGTTAAAGTTCTTGCCAGTGGCATCAACATTGGCAGATTGATGCTACAATAAATTTTTGCCAACGATTCCTTCCAGAATCCTTATTTTGACCTCGTATAAACCGTTTGTTTCAACACAATTTGAATTCATCAAACTCATCGAATTTAATGATTCAATACGGCCCCTGATAGTTCTGCCACTCGTGTTTTCCGAATACGTTACACATGTGGAAGTCGCGGGCCTGATTCTTTGAAGTTACATATATTGACAGTCAACATATTCATTTTTACACACTCTGTATGTTTGTAACTTGACTACTACATTATAAATAATGTTAATTTTTCATCGAAAATAGCTCGACTATTTCTAATCGGGTGACTCCTATGAATATAATATGAGTTATTGATAGAGCTTTACACAGTATAGATACGTCAATTCAATAAATCAATCGATACCTTGATGCCAATGTACGCATTCTAAGTATTACATTTAAAATAAATATGTCATTGGTTTATTCAGTAGACATGCGTTGTTTGTGAGCGAAACAATCCGAGATATTAAAATCGTTGCGAATCACATGCTTTCGCACTCTAACATTGCTTTGTAGATTGCAGGCAGAGCGAGAAACTAAATGATTAGTGGATATTCCGATCGGAATCCAATCGTGATTCGATACGCAGTGATTTGAATCAGTAAAAATGAATCGTGCATCCATTGTTTCATTCGTGCATAAACAATTCATTTCCCATGTCTAGTTTACTTCTGGATTTAGTTTTCAAGAACAAACATTATGTAATCTATTCGAAGTAGTAGAATTAAATGTAGTATAGTCATCTATATTTCGGTCTCAACAATCCGTGTCTGGTATTCGCCTCCTCTAAAAATGTTCCATTACGAATGGACACATTTTTGCTGCCATGATTTCTAGATTCCTTCGTGACACAATCCAGCCATCATTCTCATCTCTCAGTGGCCCAATTCCTGAAATCACACTCTGAAGTAATATGCTAGGCTCGCTGGTGACTTCATACTATCTAAATGTGAAAATTTAACGTTTATGTATTGAGATTAAACAGGGCAGATTGGGCTTGATTTAGATGAGAAATCATGTTCGTTCCTTATTTTTAAGGATAAGTTGGCGCCTTTAATCTATTGGTAAGTTAGTGTACGACTCTACAAGTTGATTTTTCAATTAAATATGCTAAATCTGGGACATGTGTGAATCTAATATGATATTGCATTGAGTGGATTTCGAGTCACTTTATTGAGTGTAGTTGTGATGAAAAATTCTAATTTTGAGTGGCAAAACAAATATTTAAATAAATCCAAAATACTTAAATAAATATTCTCTTTTATTAATTTCAAAAGGATATATATCACTTTCGGCTGGAGGTATATATTAACTTTGACACTTGAACAAATTTCTCTAATGCACAACTCCAAACGTCACCATTGGTTTCAATACATATTAGAAACACATTGTATACCGTATTAATTAGACAACCCTTTGCATCTTGATTCAATTGTGAGCGATAGGGGCAGGAATATGCTTTATTAGCAGACTATTTAGCTTTTGTATTATTATATATTGAATACCTACGTCGATTGTTAGTGAAATAGACAATTTAGCTTTTAGAGTTATCATAGGGGCCTTACGTGTGAGATACGTACAATAATCGTATTGATTGATATTAATCACAACTATAGTATCTTAATAGTGTATTATCTGTGATTCGTTGATGAGATCGTTGAATAAATTCTTTATTTGACTTTGTAGGTGATTAGGTTATATTTTATTATTTCAAAATGGGGAGTGGACGACTGGTGATGTGCGATGTCTGTTGAAAGCAGGGCTGTGTAGTCGGTAGCAAAAAGTTCGACTCCGACTCCAGCATTTACCAAAAACACCACTCCCGACTCCGAATAAAAACAGTTTAATATCGTCACTTTTTTCCCCTAATTTTCCCATTTATTTGTATTCAATTAAATATCAATCCTACCAATCCGGCCAGTAGCTAAATTTGACATATTATATGTAAAAATAAAAAGTTCAAACATTTCGAAATTTCCCACGTCGATTACGACTCCGGCCAAAACGCTGCGACGACTCCGACTCCGACTTCACAGCCCTGGTTGAAAGCATGGCAAAATAAAAATATTGATTGAGCTTAATCGAATGTTTATTAAAGGTCGCTTGAGGTAATGAATGTAATATTTAAACATTATATTTAATTAAAAAAATATTAAAATGTCTAAATTTTGGACAAGAATATGGATGTATCTCACAGTTATGGGTATCGATGAGTAAGTTACTGGCCATATTTGATATAAGTATATGTAATAAAAATAATAATACATTTTTAGTACTTTTCCCACATAATTTTTTTTTTGTTCAGGACCGGTTTCGCTCATGGCGAGCATTGTCAACTGATAAGGAATGCAATAAAACAGTGATATTTATACAAAAGTTAAGTAAGAAAAAGATGGTATGACAAACAATTGGTAAAACAAGCCAATAAAGCGACACCGGTCCTGATCAAATAAATTTTATGTGGAAAAAGTGCTTAAAAGTGTATTATTATTTTTATTATAATGCCTTTCCACCAAGTATTGACAGTGAACACCTTAAAAGTATATGTATTTAAAAGTGACACTACAGTATAGCAAGAAATAATCCCTAACATGTACGCTCCCAATGTGGAGTATATTTATTCCTAGTGAAGTTAATGTTAACAGAAGCTTTCTACAAGAGCTGCTAGTTTCTCAGTTGCAATAGTATGGACATAAAGGATAGGACGAGGACAAGGACAACACTAGAGGTAGGATTATTGCTTCGTACCTCTTTTAGGATTGCATGTGTGGGGTGTAATTTTGCACATTTTTTAATTTACACACATCAATAATTCAATTGAAATATGAAACTGCCTAGACTGGGGTTCGAATCTGAGCACTCTGCAACCAAAGCCAACGACCTTGACACTGGACCACAATATGCAGTATCTAAGAAAATCTATTTTCATGAAATACCATTCAATAAATCTTAACGATATCAATCCCTCGAAGCAAAGCAGATTAATATAAATCAAAATTAATAACTTTGTTAATCCACGTATGTATGTATTTAAAAATAAATTTTCACACAGCTGAATCCATAGAAAGTATCAAAGCATATTATATTAGTTAGTCTTGCAATAATATGTTTTTTTTACAAAATATGAATTCGTAATGCTCTTGCGATAAGCGTCATATACGATCGTTTTTAAAGTGTGTCGAGACTAGGGATTAGATTTATAATTATTCGGTTATAGAATAGTAAAACCCAAGCTATCCGGATATATTCGGATATCCAGATAGCTTACACTTATATACATTGTATAATAATTTAAGACTAAATCTTTTCCCACTTTTGTAAAATCTTAGATAGAGACAATATAAATGCACATTTCGGTACCGTTCCATTGTATTACAATATTTAAGCAGCTGCATAGTAAATGAAATTACGGCAATAAACGTTTTTTTTTAGATCCGATTCCTAGCCGGTTCGTTAAAATAAAGTATTATGATAAGATATTGATAGCACCCGAGTTGGGCGAAGGCAAAAAAAACTACTACCTGGGATATTCATAATTATTCTTTAAATGTGATGTGATCTTTCCCCGATATTATCTATCCGGATATTTGAGAAAATATCCGGATAGTTGAAAAAGGGCCGAATATATCCGGATATCGAAAATTCGAATTACCGAGTTGGAATCCCTAGTCGAGACCTTGGTGATGCAACTCTCATTAGGTTTATAATTATTTTTAAATATTATATAAGTAACCTAACCATACTCAAATTGCTCTTAACGAGCCATAAAAAATGCAATTATTTCTACCACATGTGGAAAGATATAATTTAGTATAATTATTAGTCTAACCATCGACTTACTATAATATTAATGTTCTTTGCTGAGTATGTATACGTATGTACGTGAGGTGTCGCTTCTTTCTAAAAAAAATAAAGTTGAATAACAATGGCGAGTAAAATTTTGATTACTTATTCATTTATTGGTCGGGCAACTCTGACAATATATAATATTTTTTGTTGATGCAGTACCAAAAATCAAATATTCATTATAAACTATAATATATTCCATAACAGACAGACAGTAAAAATCATCATACAATGAAACAGGATAAGTACTATAAAAAATGGTACACCTTATTTCTTTTTGTATAATTTTGACTGAAAACTATATTCATTACATTCTTGGCATTACAGATTGGAGATGGAGTCGTTCAAAAACCTAGCAACTTAGATTCCGACTCTATCTATTCTTAGATTACATCTCCGTTTTTGACTCTTTCCCGACTCCGGCCAAAAGTTTGGTTGAGTTGAATGGTTATATTAGTTTGTTAATGGCAGCCAATTTCAAATCAGGTCCGTGGTGCAATTGTTGTGACGTTGTGACGTTGTGACGGACGTCAATTGTTCGAATCCCAGTTCGAGCAGTATTTTTTCAGTCTGTTTATGGATTCATTTAAAGAAATGGGTGTTAGTGTTTAGACGACCAGGGTTTCTTCCCAATCTGACTGCGTCAGACAGCGTCATTCTAAGACGTACGTCGACGGAACTTAGGGACAGGATGGGGAGAAAGGTGTCTCTCGCAAAGATTTCAATCGGTTTCTCTTGGCCAAACTCTATCCCAGAGTTGGCGAGTTTATTTTCACACAATATTGATTGTCGGTTACAAAAAACACAGATATACAATTGCAAGTACAATTACAATTAAAAAGGACCAACAGGCCTAAACGAATAAATTAGCCTCTGCCTGCCGAGGCAGGAGCGGGAGACGACCGTCGTAGAGTTTGAAAGAAGGATAACGACTGGGCCAAAAATGGCTTAAGACACGCATATTTATGCCCTATGATTTTAGTGTGAAAAAGCGCTTGACCAATCGACGCAAAGCGCTCGGGCCTAAACTGAATTCGACCAATCGACGCAAAGTGGTCGCGGATGACTTGGACGAGAGACGTCGTTTCTAGAAGTCGGTTATATGATTTTATAACATTTTACTGAATTTATTCGCGTTATATTAATCGCCAATTTCAAATCAGGTCCTATTATCATTGATTGACGGTGACGTTAATAAGATGGTTCGAGCAGTCCTGATGATGGATTCATTTAATATCAGGCGGTATCAGTGTGTTTTATAAAAGTTCGGAGCGGAGCGGACGTGTATTAACAAAAAAAAGACATCGGCTAATCGGCCCTATTATGTCTGTACTCAGTAGTCACAAAGAAACGTTGGAATTGGCTGGGTCTAGCGATGAGCAACCCTGCAAGCCTTCTGATTTGAGGTAGTCTAGCTTGTCATGCGAGGAAGCAAAGCAATTGGTGGGTGGCGGGGTGTGGTCATATGCTCCACATCAATTAAAGCCGGTCAAAATACTTCCACCTATCTTATTCGATGTCAAACACCATTCATTGTCGAAAAGTATATATTCACTCTGATTAAATAAGTATCTGATCTAGGTTATGTCAGCTGAGGCATCGCGGACTAACGAACATGGATATTAGATATTATAATGAAATGCGAGAATCCTGATTTTGTTTCAAGGGAAATCCCTCTAATCGTATCTATCTAATTAATATACATATAAGCTTATCCAAAGATAGCATTGCTCGTATTTATTTTGAAAAAATATATATTTCATTCAGGGAATCGCTCGAAAATGGTAGCGCGTATATGTCGTATATCAGGGATGGCCAAAACGTCGATCGCGATCGACTGGTCGATCACGTAGCGATTCCTAGTCGATCGCCTATCTGATCTGTACAAATCTGTGGTGCCCGTCACAAGAAACGTGCGAGACAAGTCGTGTGACAGGGACAGCACGCTAAAATCTCGAAGTTAGCCGACTATCGACGAAAATCTCTTCCTAAAACCCGGGTCAAACGAGGGTTGGCAATTAGATTAATATAGGCTTTAAATTACTACTTTTAATATTGGTCGATCGCCGCCAATAATTTCAAACGAAAGTCGATCGCGGAAAAAAAAGTCTGGCCACCCCTGCCGCATATAGTCCGTAACGGGCGTGTAAAAGGTTAAATATTATAACGAGTATTGAAAAAAAGCATAGAAGTTCAACAAAACATGCCTAAACACATGCGTGTTGACAATATGGTGTCGTGATGTATGGTTTTATTTTTTGTTTTATTGGCCATTGAAATATACGACAATTATGCTTCAACGGGCGCGTTATTCTCAAAAAATACAATGACTCACAATGAGGATAAAACGCAAAGCGCTGATGAAAATAATTATACATTTCCTGAAGTAAATTTACTACGCTGGCCTATTTTCATTTCTAATTTAACTTAACTAAACGTGAATTTGTGAGTAAAATATGCTGTTTCTGTAATACATTTTACCAGGGCTGTGGAGTCGCAGTCGGAGTCGTCGCGGCGATTTGGCCGGAGTCGTACCCGGAGTTGGAAATTTTGAAAAGCTTGAACTTTTTATTTTTGCATACAATATGTCAAATTTGGCCATTGGCCGGATTCGTAGAATTGATATTTAATTGAATACACCTAAATAGGAAAATTAGGCAAAAAAAAGTGACGATATTCAACTTTTTTAGTCGGAGTCGTGTTTTTGGTCAATGTTGGAGTAGGAGTCGGAGTCGGAGTCGTGGTCGTGGTCGTGGTTTTGGTAAATGCTGGAGTCGGAGTCGGACTTTTTTTACCGACTCCACAGCCCTGAGATCAAGTAATGCAAAACAAATGCGAGTGAAAATTTGCTGTTGGGAAAAAAGTTTTAACTAGTATCACAGTCGTCAGAACAATGGACGTAATCCGAATTGGCTATCAACTATATTTCTTATATTTTTGCGGAACTAATATATATTGCTATTTTTTCATATAGCTATAATGGAGTTCTACCAAGTAAATGCCAATTCAATCAATAAATAAGACTTGTATTTTTAAAATATTTATTGAAAATCTAATAAAAGCATTACGCAATATTTGGTTTTGCATTCTTTCATTCTACACAGCAGTGATGTGAATATACCAGGGCTGTGGAGTCGGAGTCGGAGTCGTCGCGGCGTTTTGACCGGAGTCGGAAAATTTTAAAAGTTTGAACATTATATTTTTGCATTAAATATTTCAAATTTGGCTTTTGGCCGCATTGATAGGGTTGATATTTAATTGAATACACATAAATAGGAAAATTATGGAAAAAAGTGACGATATTAACCTTTTTTAGTCTGAGTCGGAGTTGTGTTTTTGGTCAATGTTGGAGTCGGGAGTCGTGGTTTTGGTAAATGCTGGAGTCTGAGTCGGACTTTTTCGTACCGACTCCACAGCCCTGGAATATACGAATGATTTTTGCATTCAAAACGGAAATTTGTTATTTTACATAAATGGTCCTTCGGCATTACATGATCGATGCCGAGACTCCTTATATTTGTTCAAAATGAATATTTGAATAACGAATATTAAAACTGTTTACTATTCGAACATTTGAATATTCGAATCAGATAATGTTTCCCGGTTTTTTTCATATTCCTGTCGACATGTATTCATCGTTCACACATACTAGTTTATTGCACATGTTTTGAGTGATTATTTTGGTGCTCAATAGAAACAAAATAGATATTTACATCTAGATAAAATGAGATGTCAATTGATACCCTTTCTTAACTCGATAGTTTTATTTACAATAAAGCTATGAACGAATTATATTTAATTATTTTAATAAATACATATTCTCCACATGGTTTTTTTTTATTTGACAGAGCTGTACTCAGGATTATACCAATATCTAGGGCATTTGTAAATCACGGATTCACTACTGCTCACAATACTAATAATAAATTGTTGGCTGTGTCCGGAAATATCGCTATGCAATTGTACAAAACGTTATGCGCCAGGGCAGACGGAAGTTTTCAATTTGAAGCATTCTAAAATTAGAGAACGCAATGCCCTTATTTTTACATTTACTGCTGTCATGACAAGCCATTAATAATGACGTTTCATTGTTTTAAGGTGTAACGCCTTGGCACAAGTCTGATTAATGTGTGTATATAATTTAAAGAGATAAGAAAAATAAAAATCAACCTTGGAAGTGTTAATTTTCTTTACATTTAACATTGTTTTTATTATATTCAGGGCTGTGGAGACGTTAAAAAAACTGGACTTCGACTCCGACTACCTCTGAATAAAAACGTTTTTTTCTTACCTTTCCTATATATGTGTGTATATGTATTCAATTAAATATCAACCTAACAATCTGGCCATAAGCTAAATTTTACAGATTATATGCATAAATAAATAGTTTCAACTTATAAAAATTTCCGACTCTGAGTACGACTCCAGCCAAAATGCCGCGACGAATTCGACTCTACAGCCCTGATAAAATTACATTCTTTTTCCGATTTTCGCAATGTCAAAGAACTCTTTGACTTTGTCTTTTTTCACAAAATGTAAAACAAGATTTGTTTCAATTGACGGAAACTACATATAATCAATTTAAAAAAAACAATGACCGATGTGAGGAATTCGTTTCTGATAGGTTGTCGTGGTTATTATATAAATAAAGAATTTTTTTTTTACAAGTCAAATAAATTTATTGAAAAAACAAATGAACGAATTTAGTTTACGCCAGAGGGTCTGAACGGGTCGAAATTTGAAAATTCTACCCGGCCTGAGTCTGATCCGAAATTCGAAAAATCATTCCAAATTATCGTTCAAATTAAAAAAAATTAAAGACTATTTTTAATGTATTTAATTGAGATATACGATAATGGCGTGCACATCCGGAAATAACCTGACATGTTTGAATTTTTGTGCAACCAGGCCCGAGCCCGGCACGTGCCCAACGCGAAACTTTCGTTACCCGAGCCCGTGCAGACCTCTAGTTTACGTACACCACGACAGAATAATTAGTTTGTTAATTATTTCGGAATTTGGTTTATAACCGTGATTATATCATATTACAAATACGGAACGAGCCAAGTGGAACGAAAATTTAATAACAAAAAAAGATGCGTTGTTTTTTGAAGCTAACTATTCTTAAAAATAAAAACTTCTTCCTATAATTGTGTTATTAAGAATTTCAAAAATGCGTGTTGGCATTTAAGCGATTAATACAAGCCGTTATTAGTATGAAGCTATGTACTCACAATTATTTTTAACCTTCTGGTTATCTCTATTTAATTATTATGCACTTTTTAATCTACCATACGTGAAGTGCTTTTGTGCTACCATTTTAATCTCTAACTTCTTCATTGCAACATCTAGCATCAAAGATTCCCAAACTTTGGATTGAAAGATGGTTAAAATTTTAGTTGTACATATCTCATAAATTTATTATGATGTATTCGGTTCGTTGCAGTTACATTTTAAACAATGTCTCGACGCATAGTAATGATTTGCAATTACTGATTTTACTATCCGTTGACGGCTTTTGGTTGAAGATTTAGTTTAAATAAATAAATATTTTTTCTTAGCCAAAAACAATATGGCATTACAGATTATCCAAGACATGAGATGTTAGGAATGTTTTTAAAATCACGTTAACTCGAAACAGAACTGTTTTTTAATTCACTCAAGATTTTATATCGACTCGGAGGAAAAAAACATCGCTACGCTAAACAGCTACGTCCATGATATAAAATTTCAATTTAATACATGTAAATTTTGAAACTAAACTTGTTGGGAGCTGAATTCGGTCCCGTCTGAATATATATTTTTGGTACAAATAAACTTTGCAACACTGCTAACTTTATGAGTTGATAATGCTCGGAATGAGCGAAACCGGTCATGATCTTTATAAGAATACATTTGGAGTAGTACTATAGTGTGTTTTTATTTATTTAATATAAAGAAGGTGAGTGAGGAATTTATCGTCCGTAATTTGTAAAAATTGTAGCCTAAAAATGATCTGAGACTTCTTGGATCTGTCTGCACTAGGATTCAGACCCATGCACACATCAACCGAATCAAATGGCGTTTAGCGCTCGGTCATAGGTCTGGAAAGTTTATTTTGTATTTTTATATAATATTTAATATTAAATTACTGTAAAAATGTTTGGAATCACTCATACGATTCAGTGATGAAGAAGTGCGTCCCAAACACTGGCTCCTTCATTTAATCCATAGGCCATCATTAATTTATTATAGAAGTAGTATAAGTGTATAGCTTCTATAATTGAAGAAATAACGAAAGCCGCGCCTTTCTGTCTATTAGGTCTCTGGCTTCCGCCACTCATTTGCTTTCTTATCTGACATCTCACGAAAATAACTGCGTATCAATAATGAACGAGGGGACGATTAATTTGACCAAATGGTCATTTTAAAACGTCTTTTCCTTCTCGTATAATTATTTATGTATTCGTGTAAATTCTTGTTGTAAGAATGTATTTGATTATAGATTTAAAGATAAATATTTTTTGACACTATTTCTTAATTAATAACGGGATTATGGGTTCCCAAACTTATTCGAGGAGCGACCCCTTAAATGATTCTTCTATATTTTCGGACTCCTAATGTTGCATACTGTTTTTTTTTTAAAATGAATTGTTCATGCGTTTTATTACAAACGACTTGTATTCGAAACGACTTCTTCGTCTTCAGCGTATTTATTTAATATGGGTGAGCAGATATTCAAATATGTATATTTCGACGTAAAAAAATCAAACTTGAAGTGAAAGACAAATATGGAGACATTTGGGGCTCATACAACGAACATGAGAAGCGATTCAGAAATTTTTCATGAAGGTGTGCTTAAATTTGTTGAAACTATCATGGTAAAAAATCTCTACGTTCGCCCACGGGTTGGGAAGCCGTCTTGCACAAAATGCATGACCAATTTTCGATAGGAAATAATAACTGTTATTGATAACTTGTAAATATAAAGTCGATTATATTTTCAGATATGTATTTTCATAAATTCTTCCATCGAGACATCACCGTATGGTTATATATTCACCATAACTACATTCGAGTGTGTGTTAATTACGTATTAAGTAACCTTTAACAGTTTTTGTCAAAGGAATAGAGAAAATCCTTCAAATATTATGTTTCTACTTTTAATCACCTTTATCAGTGCTTCCCAAACTCGGGGCTGCACAAAACAGTTTTTTTTTCGGGGGGGCTGCGGATTTTTTTTTCAGATTTAGGGGGCTGGTGCAAGAATTTTTTTGGGATCACTGATCTATAGACATATATATATGTCTAGTGTGACATCCGAGAATAGTTTTTCTCTCTACATCTTGTCTCACAAACTTTTTAACCCAGTGTAGGATGCATGCGGCCCAGTAAAAGACGGATTGAAAACTAATTAGTTACATAACATATGTGTTGTAAAAATATTTTTTATCTCTTATTCTTCTAAGGTGTTGACCGTCTATTTTTCGTGGAAAGGTATTATATTTGACAGAATGAAACACATTGCACACTACAAATTTGAGTTATGCTAACGTTTTTCTTCTAATTTCCAGGTTATTGGTCGGTGCACCGCTGGGGCAGAATCGTCAGCCAAATACGACCAGGTCTGGAGCATTATGGAAATGTCCACTCACCACTAGCTTGGACGACTGCGAGCAGGTCGTGACGGATGGAAGACGCTGTGAGTTCTCGACAGATATTGTCCGTATGCATTTTGAAAGCATTTGCATTGGTCAGCAACGACCGATCAGATATGAATGATAAATCCGAAAAACAGATTGGCTTTTGTCAACGTAAATGTGTAAACAAATATATCTTAGAATATGACACAAATTATTATCATCCTAATAAAATTTTAAACGTTTTAAGATATAAACAATTGGGGTAGAAAGAGGCTTGCTAAGTTGAGACCTAGTTCAATATCCATGATTCAAAACTCTTGTTGTCATTGATAATATCAATGGTAAATCCGACAAACTGATTGGCTTTTGTCAATGTAAATGTTTAAACAATGTGTTCTTTGAATATGATACAAATTATTATCATCTTAATGACGTTTTAATCGTTTTAAGATGATAATGTTTTAAGGTAGAAAAAGGCTTGCTAAGTTGAGACCTATTTCGATATCCATGATTCAAAACTCTTTGTCACTGTGAACACAATTGTTAGTATTCCACGATGAAGTAAAGTTTGCGTGGTATAAATATGCTCAAAGATTTGTTTCCTAATTTTTTTATTTCTATTAAACTAATGAGATTTCTTCCAGTACTATTTGAATAATGAACAATAATCTACTAGTGCTTAATGGACAGAAAATGATAGTTTCACCCAACAAAGATTAAAAGTTACATAAACCAATTTGTTTCGTGGTAAAATTTATGAAACAACAAAATTTGCCACCGAAATAAAATTCAAATTTGAAACAAGTTAATTAATATTCAACTGTGAATAATTGAGTCGTAGATAAGTTAGAAATAATTACAATTATTATTGCATTTGTCTCCATGCAATACAACATTTATATCCAAGCTTGACTTATTATATCTAGTATAGCAAGAAGGAATACTGAATATTTTTCGATAATGTAAGCATATTATAAAAACATCATTCGTCATTTTCATATGGTCAATTTTTATTTTTTCTTCAATATTTTTAACGTTTACATCAGTTAAATAATCGTTCGAAAACATTTGTCATTTACTTAACCCCATATAATACTGTCATGTGTCATAGCATCAACAATCCAAGCATATCATAAGACAAGACGCGAAACAATACTACATCATAAACTAAATATATATTCAAATTATGAATGGTTTAATGTTTATTTTTTTTATGTTTTATCACACTCTACCTGATATCCCCCTTATTAAGTAATATATTTTATATCATTATTCAGCGTGTTTTGGCATTTATTATGAAATAAATAATTACCATAAATAACTCATATTATTTCTTCTAAAAATTTAATTATTAGGGGTTGATACACTATTGTTTATGATTGAATGTCCGATGCAAGTGATTATTATGAGGGTGTTTTTTTTAACAATCTATATTGTATTTGGAATCATTTTATATTTACAAATTATGATAGGATAACGGTGCAACTGAAATAGTGTTAAATAATTAATACTTAAGTAACAGTTGTAGTTAAACCTTTAGAAACATGTCAAATTTCCCCTCATAATGGTAATCATTATCAGAAAATATATGTGAACTTTTTCGAATATTTGTTTTTACCTCAATTTTGCAGTTACATTTACAGTTGACCTTTGGATAAATTATATTTATTGAATATAACTAAAATCTTCCTTTACTCAGCGAATAAATATCGTGAATTAATTATCATGCTGACTTGAGATCATGTTTCTTATTGGTCACTGATATCAACAAAGTGATTCGTCGAAAAGATGTATTTGCCCATCATATAATTGGATAAATTACATGATTTATTATTTAACTTAAAATTATAATTTATGTCCCACTGAAGTTGCACCACTATTTTTTTTAAATCCTACAGTCGAGAATCAAGATTGTTTGAAATGCATTTGTTTGAATTATTTATATGTGTTTGATTATTTGGTAATCGATTTATTATGGAGCGGGTTAAAGGGAGAATGATATTATACAGGGGGTTTAATTGTTTGATTTATTGTTATTGAAGAAACTGTCACTAAAACATGAAACGTTTTCTCATTATGTATTAATTAAAAAAATATTAATTTCAAATAAACACACATATGTTCTTTTGTTCCATTTCATTTTTGATGAAATCTGTTTAATTGATTAAAAAATAGGATCAATTAAATGCATGCATTTTCTGAATTAATTTAATGTTTTTGGGGTATTAGCAATAAACATTATTGTGGATTTTTTTTTGGGTGAAATTACATATAATATATTAGAGGCGAGTTATTATTTGATAAAGTTTTTTTTGAATGACTACTAGGGATTATGGGTAATTGCGGAATTTTTGTGACATTTACAATTATATTTTACAAACGGGTTTACTTTAGAACAGGACTAGACTTAAGATTATCTAATAAATTATGTCTTTTATTTCAGATTTTAATTTAATTATCTGTTAGTATAATTTGCTTTGTTATTTATTATTATTGTTGAGTATATTTGATACCGAATGGTTTTTTTGTTGTGTATATAAAGTTATGATTGTAAAAATGAAGAAAAATTGCGATAGTGCAATGCATTAAAGCTAGAATTATCGGCTGTTTTAGTCATCACTGTAAAACTAGTGAATACGTGTGGCAATTTCAATAGTAAGGATTCTTAGATAACTTCCCTAAAAATGTTGTCTCGGCAATATTTAATTGATTTATTAAATATAATTTTATGCTCGATTACAAAAAAAAAAAACAACGAAGCTTTAAGATATATCGAATAATGTTTTTCTTTACATCTCATTATATTCTCAGGGTTTTATATCAAATCGACATAATTGTAAAGGCCAAATTCCATAAAACATGTGGTGATATTTCTCAGTGAATTATAATAATCGGAAATACAGTGTTTAGATTTGATTATCAAATCTCAAGTATTGACCTGAACTGTGACTTAATTATTTTCAGTATAAAACGCTATCGCGCAGTTTGGTTACATACTAGAGGAGTTTTTTTTTTCATTTATAATATGTAACATATCGACCCATATGTTGAGAAACTTGGCATATAATCTGCGGCTCAAAACGATTTGCGAAATAATCCCTTTCTGATTTACCTAGGTCTTTGTTCTTGTATTTTAAAGCCACACTTTAAACACTGTTAATTTGGTGAAACGTTTATGGTATGCTCTAATTTGTATGAATCGAAAAAAAATGTGCCAATCGTGTTTGTCTAGTGATGAAAAAACAAGCCAGTAATGTCACAACGACCCGATTTGACAATGTGTCGTATTTGTGAATTGTCTTGCTAGGTTTTTTTTAGAAGTTACTGTATCATAATATATATATAATTAAAGTATTTAAAAAGAATCCCTTGAACCCATCCGTAATTTAAGAACACGAAACCAGTGTATTTGACCAGAAATTGCTACACAGCTTTTTGTAACAGGTAATATTAATGGAGGATTGTATTTTTGATACACGAACCCATCAAAATTACATTAGATATCTCAATTTAACGATTACAAGTCTGAGAAAGATGTACATATCTATCTTCACATGCAATCGCGAAGAAGTCGTTAATGAATATATTTATTTTTTTGCATTTATCAGCTTCAAATACCAAATGATTAATTATCTTGAAAAAAATATATGAAATAGTGTTTCTCAACCATCTTTCAACTATGCACCCCTTTTGACTATTTTTGTGATGCCGTACTTATAAATATTACATGTTACTCTGATGGAAAATAATCTTTAAACCTTGCACTGTTTATTAATGTTTATCAAATTTTGTTTAAAAAAACCATTGTTTTTAATGTGAAATCTGGCGGCCGAATTTAAATGAGTCATATTTCGGCCCAGTTATAAAGTCGCAAACACCATTGAAATAGTCATACTTCCGGAGGTTACTGATCCTTTCTGAATAATGGAAACGCACAAGATTATTTCATTTCTGATAGATGGCGACAAACGAAAATTACATTTTAGCACGGCATCGGAGTCGTTTTTAACATTTGAAAGCAAAGGAATAATTTAACTTCTTCTTAAAATTCTCTAGTGTCAGACTACTACAAAACACTATACTATTTTATTTGCATATAAAAGTTTCATCTATGAATTCAATAATCAGTTTTGAGGTGTCAATACTTGTTGGAAAGGCATTATATTGAAAAATAATAAAACTTTTGTTGGACTTATTTTTCAATGAATATATTAAGATCAGGACCAATTTCGTTCACGCGAGCAATTTCAACTGATGGAAAATTAAATCAGTTGAAAATGCTAGAGGTAAGCGAAACCGGTCCTGATCTTCATACGATAAGTGTGGAATACGTACAAAAAATGTTATATTCTTTTTTAAATATTTATTCAATAGTTAAATTTAGACCCAATAATGATTATTGAATTCTGTAACCTTTGTTACATTGTATGAGATTCCCCATTGTAATGGTTTTATTTGCCTAGGTTGAGAAACGCTGATTCCTTACATATTCTTTTAATTCAAGAAGCTGCTGAACACTTGATGATCAATCTATAAATTATTATTTACGGTTGAGTATAATTGATGGTCAAATTTAATATACGGGTTTCGTTGAAACTTGAATTACCCATACCCAGAAAGAAAAAAAACACTGTGAATGAAATTGTGTCTTCATTTTGTAAAATGTAATTATATTAGATAGCTATTAGCGATGATTGATTTTTATTTAGGCTAGAATAAAAAAATCTAATAATGACAGAAAGCGACGTGTCCCCATCAAATGATTTTTAAACAAATTTGTAGGCTGTATCTAGCCTGAAAATGGTGAGTTTTCCAAATGTATTTGTTTATCATGATCACCAAGCTATCGTAATTTGTAGCTGCTGTGATTGCCGCATATAAAAAATAACAATATTGATACTTTCGATGGATTCGGCGGTAACTTTGTGGAAGTTCATTTTAACATAAAATTTAAAGTAATCTATATTATTCCATGTATTGTGTTTCTAACTGTGACACGTGTTTCGTTTCTTTCAGAGGCATCTTCGGACTTAATATCGCAAAGTTTGCTTAAGTAATGAAGCAAGATTGATTCTAATATTTTAAAATGATAAAATTATAAAATGGAGTTTGGGATTTTTCGTTTTTACGGGAAGCAAAGGAGGGGGGTTATAGAATAAAAACAAAGCAAATAAATAAATATACTACCAATAACGTTAGCATTACAAAATATTAACTAATGAGATGCAATCAATCATATAGGGTTGGTTTAAACCAGTGGTCTCCAAACTCAATAAGGGTGTGAGCTACTTTCAGACATCGAAATTGTCTAATGAGCTACTTATATACATATGAGGGCTTTGTTAGCAAAGTTAGCATTTAAAAAAAAGCACAAAAACTATTTTTATCCCTATTTTCCCTAGGTAATGGTCGGGGCTAATCCCACATCACATTTTGATTTTTTTACCTACATACATATATAGAAAGAGAGTTTTTTCTAACTATACGTAATATGTATTAAAAAATCCAGTCATTGTGCCACAATTTTTTAGATATTTAAATTATAAATGTTGATATTGCTGCATTTGCTTAAAATTTTTCAAGTCTGCCGTTTTTGCGCCCATACGATTGATAAAATTTGATCCTAGGCAAATTTATAAATATGGATTAATATCGTACACGAGCTACTGAAAATACCACCGCGAGCTACTGGTAGATCGCGAGCGACCGTTTGGCGATCATTGGTTTAAACCCTTTACTTGGAAATAATGTAAGCAGTGGCGAGCAACCTGTCCTAGAAACACGTGTCACAATAGTGGAATAATCTTGTTATTTCAAAAGATACCAAATAAGTTACTTTTATATAATAATATTGCTTGACGTGACACAGCTTAAGAACCCTGTGGTGTTTTGTGTGTCAGATAATTTCGAAAACTCACCAATGTGATGTAACTATTTGTAGAATAGAAAATAATGTAGTTTTTCTTCCAGATTTTCCATTTAAAGGTCATAGACGCGCTTGTAGTCCTCGCTTGGGTCACAAATGCCGTCCGTTCTTCGTCCAGACTCTTCTCCAACGACAATCATTTTAAAGTGAATTACCATACTTGCTTAGTTTAACCATAAACATTAAAATTAACTCCATTTTTTTTTTTATTTTGTCGTTAATTAAACTTTATATAAATCTTATTTACTGTTGTCGGTGGCGCTCTCGAGAAGTACAAAGTGGCGGCCTGTATGACAACAGTAAGTGGTGGTCTCCTATCTGTCATCTCTTCAGTTTTTTTTTTTATCATATTTTGAATTTATTAACGTTTTCAAAGTTACCAGCAAAACTATTAACATTACTCTCTATGTATTCCTATTTGGTCATCCTCTATATTTATTTCTATTCCAGGCTTCTCATTATGCCGTGACGGCGGGTTTTTATTTTTATGGCAAAATTGGTATTCGATTCGCTTACTACAGCATATCTGTAACTAATAATACTAAATTAATTGTTACAATATCACACATGATATAGTCATTTTGTTTGCTTTAGAATATCACTTTTAACCAATACTTGAAACATTTTTTGTACTTCTTCCATATTCAATTTGCTAAGATCAGGACCTGGCTTATATTGTCACGAGCATTCCTTTTTAATGAAAATTGAAATCAGTTGAAAATACTCGCGATGAACGAAACCGGTCCTGATCTCAACAAATTATGTATGCAAGAAATACAAAAAAAATCTTTTTTATAGTATTCAATAGTTTACTTATTGATATTTAAACGCTACTCAATATTGATTATTGAATTCTGTAACCTCTGTTACATTCTTTGAGATTTCTCCTGACAATGGGTCTTACTGTGTCTTGGTTCTAGTAAGTATTAATTCTAACTTCATCTATCAAGTGAACTTATCATTCGATACAAAAGTTGTCAAATAATTAGTTATTCGTTAATATGTTTTATGATTAATTATTCTCATTCAATTAATTGCTTCATTCTGTCTCCGGCATTGTTCTTTTATGCTTCGCGAATAAGTGTCGAGCGCTTTTGAGAATTTTACCCCTTTATGCCAAAAATAAGAATCCCCGTCGACTCATTTTGCTCATATCGACTTGCGAATGTTTGCACGGTTGCATGATTATGAGGAACAAAGGTTTTGGCTTTTTGTATGCACGTGTTCTGAGTTTAATTTACGCTGCTTATGTGGGAATGTTTGGCTGCTGCATTTTATGATATTACAGTAGATAGAATGGAATTCGGAATGCATTATGTATATATTTATAGTATATTTTTATGCACTCATTTTCAGCTTTGTTACTCTATCGTTGTTCGAATCTACAATTTCGTCTTCAATAGGTAAATGTCCGCACAATACGATATTTGATACAAATTGATACGAACATTGCGAATTTTCATGTTTAAAACATACTATAATCATTACTTTAAGTCAAATAAAAACAATCCAGAGTTTACAATTCATTGCTTCCCAAACTGAAGGTCACGGATTTTTTTCAGATTTAGAAGGCTGTCAAATGGAAAAGTTTGGGAAGTACTGGTTTACACCACGGAAAAATTACTATGTTTTAATATTATGAATCAAATTTTTCTATTCAAAATATGAATTTTTAGTTATTCGTGTTGGCGTTACAAAACAAACGTGGCCTTCTCCATCATATGTAGATGAAACTGAAAAAAATAACTTTTTTCATTAACTGGTTAATTTAACCAGTGACTGTACTACAGACAATAAACACAACTGACTATGTTTCATCTAAATACACAACGGATATGGCCAAGTCCGAAAAATATCACGTATACTTTTTTATAGCAGAAAATGACGATATAGCCATGTTTGAAATGAATATTATGACATAAAACAATATGTCAATGGAAAACTGGAGAAAGCCATGTTTGTTTTGTATCATTACACTTGAAATATGGCGAAATATGATAAACGAAATTTCACGAATATTTTTACAATAAAATAAATAAATTAATTGCAGCTCATTTGAATCTATATTTTATTTTTCTCAATGGATGATGTGTTGTTAAAGTAGGGAGAACTCATTCCCTTCAAATTATCCACTCATATTTGCGTCAAATTGAAGATCATCTTGCAAAACGCCCCCAAACGTCGGAAGCTATTTTGAAATGACGTTATTACTAGAATAATATATTCTTTCACTGACCAATATAGATAACGTATAAAAAAAACAACTAATTATTATATTTAAAAGAGTTCATTACGTGTTGGTAGAAAACGCCTTATTTGATTGCCATTAATTAAAATAGGGGTTTTCCAATTTGCTATATACATATATATATAATAAATCAGTCGTCAATTTATGTAAATTTTCAGATAATTAATCTTCTCGACCATAATAGTATACAATAAATATTATGAATCTACAAATAGATTGGATTCTTTACAACACAAATTCATTGAAATAATTTTGCAACAATAATTAGTCTTAACTTTTTGTCGTATATGTCTACAAGATTTAATATCGATGTTATTAATAAAGTAACAAATAACTTAACCCGGGATAACATTATTAATATTCTGTTGTATTAATAATTGATAACAACGTTTACCATTTTCTTTCGAGATAAAATATACACCAATTTTGAACGCACCTAAATTTTGAAAAAATACAACCTTACTTTTAAAGTATGAGTAACAAAACCCTTCAAATTATTATCATGTTGTTATCGTATGATATGAATATAGTAAGTTTATTTGCTATACACAATCGTAATCTTTTAAAAACCAAACCCTATTTTTCTGATAGACTGCTACAAAATCTTTTTTTTTATCAATTTCAATAACTTATCACATTTTTATTTCAGTCGTGGATTAAAAAATGTCTTCCCAGTTTTCTTATAGAATATTTGAAATCATGAAAAGTATAAAAACTTGACAATAAACAAATGAAGATAGCCCCATATCCCATGGTTATATCTTGCTGACTTTCGAAGCCAAAGGCTTGAATTCCCGAATGATCGATATTTTTTAGGTTTGTTTTAAAATCTTCCATATTCGCCTTTGAAAGCGGGGCATTGAAATCTCGTTTAGCTAACCAGTCTATCTCACTTTTATGTATATCCCTATACTATCTTAAATGAGAGATTTGAGCCATTATCTCATACAAAATACCGCTTAAATACTGTTAGCTATGTTAAAAAATTGTATGCGCATCTTTCAAAGCATCATCAATTAAAAAAAACACTGAAGATCTAAGTTTATTTTCAGTCGAGGATTAAAGTTATACTGCGATGTAAAGTTCCGCTTATAAATTCAATAACACCACATAAAGTATATATATTATTTATCTAATCATTAAAATCTATCATTAATACAAATAATGTATTTTATTTTCATTTGAATTAGAGGTCTTTAGAGGTACGAGGGTGTGGCATTAAATATATCGACGGAAATATTTACAATGGACTTTCAAAGCGACTGCCTTTTACATTCAATGCTTACAGTTTTATAATGATATTGTGCTCTACGATGAACTAAATTTTTCCTCAATTCAGGATTTCTGTTTGCAATTTATCCGACTCCATTTTGGCAAAAAAACATTCATCACTTGAACCTTTACTAGTATTAATGCATGGACCAAAATTTTCCCTTTTTTCAAGTTATCTTGTAAAACATACGCAAACGTTCTGTAATAGATTTTAAACAACCGCCCGTTACATTCTCAAGGATTTTAATCAGGGATGTGGAGTCGTTAAAAAAAGTTCGACTCCGACTCCAACATTGACCAAAAACACGACTCCGACTCCGGCTAAAAATAGCCTAATATTGTCACTTTTTTTCCTAATCTTCCTATTCGTAATATTCAATTAAATATCAGCCCAACTAATCCAGCCTATAGTCAAATTTGACATATATGCAAAAATAAAAAATTAAAACTTTTAAAAATTTCCGACTCCGAGTACGACTCCGGCCAAAACGCCGCGACGACTCCGACTCCGGCCAAAAAGCTCCGACTCCACGACTCTGACTTCGACTCCACAGCCCTGGTTTTAATATTCGAAAAAATCGTCAACATTATTATATGATAAGATTAAGAAGGCAGTTAGTCTATAACGTATACAGTATTGAATACAAAATTGAAACTAGATTTACTGGTCTTCTTTGCCTCAATTAACTGAGTATTTCAAATTTGATGTTGAATTAAATCAAGCACTGTAAGACGATATTTTAAATTATATATTATTTACTTGTTCGTAATTGGACAGATGTAACCAAAACTAGTTTTTTCTGGAGTAACATTTTTTGCCGGAACAACAAAGGAAAATCAATCTCTTTTTATAGTTATCAACATTTTATAATAATCGAATGATTAATTACTTAAAAATGATAATTTATTGCTAAATTATTAATCCATACCATATTAATTTGAATGGGTTAGAAGGTTGTATTGAAAAACGTTAACAAAATACTTGATTTGTTCAAAAGATTGAAAAAAATTATCAACAAAATCCACTATAGGATATTGGGAAGATGGATAATGAAAACTAAAACATTACAATATCCATATTACATGATATACAGAATAAAAAGTTTTTTTACATGTAACATTTTTAAAATTCAATTAAAAAACATTTTTCGATCCATCATAATTATTCTTTGACCAAATCTAGTATTTCTTTCTTATATGACAATCTAAAAAATAACTGTATCTTATCCGTAGTCCATGCAGACAGCAATCAATAATCAGATCATAAATAATCGAAATTGATTATTGAAAACTTAACAGATTAATAAAAAAATCATGCCTAATCCCAGAGTAATAATGAATTAATGTATACATCACAAAATTTTATCAAAATTCTACTTCATCCAACCGCTATTCTTTTATATCCAAATAACGGTAGCTTACCATCAAAAAAATCTTTTCTTCGTTTAAACATCTTCCATAAATATTGCTTTCATTTATTTTATGACCATTATTTTTACCAGTTGCAATATCTAAAAGATTTTGTATTTCGATGCGGAAGTATTTTTCCACATTTTCTCTAATACCACACGTTCATTATTAGCAATGAATTGTGTGGTTTACTCATAGTGTACCCATTCTACTAATTTTCTCTACATTAAACCATTTACTCAATCTAAAACGAATAAGGTTTTTAAAACACTAACTTGTTTTTCACTTATTTCAGGAAAGAGGCGAGTTGTTTTTTGTCTGATTTTCGACAATATTGTTTTGTGAGTTGTATTATTTTTAACAGTGTTTATCTATTTACTGTGCTTTGTTATATTTCTGTTTGTGTGACTGTGATCTAATTTGTTTTTAAGGCGTTTTGAAATGGAGACTTTGAGTGAAATTGCCCTGTGAAAATGAGAGAATCAAAAGACTTACAAAGCTTCCACACCATTTTCACTATTTATTTACAACACTCACACATGCTGAATCATTAAAACAATTTTTCTTGGATACTCATTGAATCTTGGGCCACAGTGACATGCCTAAATTATTTCGTAGCGTAGAGTCTCTCGCTTCATAATCAAAGCTTGCCGCAACGTCTTTAACGATGTCGCTGTCTGAGAAGTCGAAACGCAGCGTCATAACGTAAACAGTGTGTACGCTGAAGCAAGCGCTGTTAAATTTCAAACTGATTTGACTTCGGCATTTATGCTGCGCTTCGACTTCTAGACGGTGCCATCGTTAGAGCCATTGCGGTATCACTGATGTTGAAGCAAGTATCGCCACGCTAGGCTCGAAGCTTCGCGATATGACTCAGACCATAGCCTTGCGGGTGAAAAAAACGTTTTCAATCACTTTCCACCAACGTTATGTGTTCCTTATATTCCCAGATACAGTTGAAGTATTAAGTAAATAATGCTATTTCTTTTGATGTATTGATATGTACAACATTTCTATGAATTCATGATGACACCCGCCCAATCTTGGTACCCATCATAAACACCCCCTTTTAGAACACGAGATGGTCCTCCTTTAAATATAAACTAACGCATCATTGAATGTTTCCATTGTTTCCGATTTTATGATGCGTAAAAATCGTGAATCAGTTTTTCAACAAAAACATTGATACGTGGTATAATTAGATTGAGAGTGAATCATTCACCTACAAAGCTTTCTTCTGTATACATTTTTGCTGATATATGTACAATGTACTTCAATCTCCAATGTATCTCGCATTTCTTCGTCCCTTCAGAGTTCAGAGTTTAGAGTTTAAACAACGATAAGAGTATGACAAATACAACCTATCCTCGTTTTGCATGGTGGGTTAGTTCTAAAGACTACCGCGTAATAAAAACCGTGTAAAAAAGATAAGGCGCCCATACAGATATAATAGATTGGCTAAATTTTTTAGAATCGAATATTTATATGTATACATATGTTCAAAAGTTATACAAGTGATAAATTAACATAGTTTTCAATTGAAATTAATTTTAGGACAGATAAATATATTCATTCAGTGTCGCTGCTTGATAATAAACGTGCCAGCTTACTGCTAATTTTCTGTATATAATTGTTTTACAATGAAAAATCAGTTTTTATTTAATCGTTCGAAGTTTGTACTTTTCTATGAGTTTTGTTGCTAACGACCCGGGCTTCGCCTTTCGGCATCTTCATGTTAATTAAATTCCATCAAGCAGCTTCAGGAATCAGGATTTTTTTTAAAACCGTTCCATTTCGAAACAGTTTAAAAAAAACCATGCCAACATCAATTTGGGTGTACATAAACTCGAATAAAATTGATGGTATTATGTTGTCTTTGAATTAATAAAAATGAATACAATACATCTCATTTGATACATAGACTTACGGAATATGTATAATGAAAGGTAAAATAATATATAAATATACCTCTACACACGTTTACCAACATTGCTTCTGTATGGGGATTGCCAGCTCGCACCTCCAACCTGTTAAGTGCGGCGGGCGGTCATAAATAATAGCGCTGTGACAATCCTATTGTTTGCCTAGCCCTTAAAAGTCATTGGCCCCTTTACTGCAAATGCATTATCTACGTGTATACGGGAATACATACTCGGTTGCTATGGGCCCGACAAAATGAAAATAAATTTATCATATTTATTATGTAATAAATATTCATTAATACAAGTTGTGATTGTAAATTTTTATCCTTTTTTGAAACAACGCGCCCAAAATTGGAAATAAATAGTTTAAATTAGTAAAAATAATAACACATGTTCAGTAGGTACTTATGCCACATTGAATTTATTTAGATTAGGACCGAGCATTATTTACTGATAATGTTGACAATCTGTCAGTTGGTAATGCTTGAGTTGAGCGAAACCTGCCCTGATCTAAATAAATTCAGTGTGTTATTATTTTTAGTATAATGCCATTCCACCAAATACTGACGGTGGACACCTTAAAAGTGAATCTCATCAACCTTTTAAGCGCTACCGTTTTTAACCATCGGTTTTCCATTTAAATTCAATGTAAACTGCAGGGAAAATCATTTTACCCTCTTCTTATTATTGGCTTTCAAGGAAAAGTGTATATTACCATTATTTCCAATAAACAAAGCGGTATCTGAAAATGTCAGATCATCTCACGAAGCTATCTTATGAGCATTTCTGATGTATGGTGCATAAAACATGATCATATATATCAGTGATTCACAACTTGCGGCCCGATCAACCCGGCAAAAATCAATCACCTTTTTCTTAAGAATTTATTACGGACGACGAAAGAAAAATATTAAATACTGAAGTGTCAATTTTATATACAATAAAAATATCGAAAAATTAATCACTTTAACCCATGCGGCCCTCGAAGTATCTGAGAATTGATTATCCGGCCATTCTCACAAAAAAGCTGTGCATCACTGATATACATGCATTTTTTCGAGCAGGCAGGCTCTTTCACATCCGTGTATAAAGTTCATAAAATAATATATAACAATAAATAATGGCACAAAGCACAAAACCACAGTGTGTTATTAAATGTAATACGAGCATGTAATTTAAAGGAGCAGCGAAATTTGAACGCCTCTTCGCTCTCCTTCAATGTAATAATTTGTCCCCAAAGTGTTTTTAATGCTGCATTTGTAGTGTATATTAAATTGAAAATTTTATTATTTTATATTGTTCTTCCATCGTCCGTAAAACGTTCTGAAGAAAAAAATGTGATTGGTATTTGTCATATTAGGCCGAAAATTTTCTCTTTAAGACATCGATATACGTATTGATATAAAAAATAAAAAGGCTCACATTATTAACTCTAGATGCCCGTGATTTATACGGGCGATATCCGCGCTGGCATTTTGGAGCGATTCTTTGAATGAAATATTTTTTCAATTAAAATACTCGCGATGCTATCTATGCCTAAGTACTATTATACTACACATAGAATATCGAATATATCGCTGGAATAAATTTAATTTCCTTGAGGCAAAATAAGGGTTTCCGCATTTCATTATAATAACGCACATTCGCGTTCGTTAGTTCGCGACGCTTAAGCTGGCACACCGTATCACTTGATCATTTACTTGGTATTGAATTTTAATTTGTAAAGAGTGAATATTTAAGTTTTGATAATGTATCGTGTTGTGACAACCATAACTATTTATAGCATAGATTTTCGCTTTTTAATGAAAAATAAACTTTTATTATAACATAGTCCGTTCATTGCTTGAAAGTTATTATTTTGTTTGTATTTGAACAAAACATACCTATTATTATAATGAGTTGAAGAAAATCGAAGCATAACTTGCACAACTCACCAAAATCATTACGCATTCGATTAGGTACTTTATTGCTATAGTTTGTCCTAATAACACGAATTATCCAGCTTCTCAATTTAAATCTGGCTCTTCCAATTTTACATGCGTATATTAATCTCACAGAAATAAATCTCTCTCCATTTTCAAATTATTTTTCTGTCCCTCGATTTGCAGCCGACGAAAATCAAATTGATTTTTGACTTTAAACCAGGGCTGCGGAGTCGGTCTAAAAAAGTCCGACTCCGACTCCGACTCCAGCATTTACCAAAACCATGACTCCGACTCCGACTAAAAAAAGGTTAATATCGTCATTTTTTCCCCTAATTTTCCTATGTATGTCTATTTAGTTAAATATCAACCCTATGAATGCGGCTAAAAGTCAAATTTGACATATTAAATGCAAAAATAAAAAGTTCAAACTTTTCAAAATTTCCGACTCCGGCCAAATTGCCGCGACGACTCCGGCTCCGACTCCGACTCCACAGCCCTGCTTTAAACTCTCGAAAAATATTTTAACAACTTATTTACGACTTAAGTAATTACCAATGCTTAATTAAGAACGTATTTCGTAATTTACAGATCCGCTTTGAATGTGTAGATTGTAATATTTTTATGGTTTTCTGTCAAAATTCGTATTCTTCTATAAAAGGTTATACCAAATATATAACAATGCATATCAATTTTTGACTAATTTAATTCACCGAGTGAAGTCATAAGGCTGGCAACACAGTGTGGATCCGATTTTGCGGAAAAGGCAGCATACATTGCTCTTGTCAGCTTAACAACAGTTGCCAAGATTGAGGAACATCTAGTCGCACTTATAAATATTGTTTATAAATCGGATTAAAAAACAATCCAGCGTTGAATAAGGCAGGAGGAAATTATTATTAATATAATATCAATGTATAGAAGTTTAATTGTTTTTTTATTAAATTTGAACTGTGGTGGAAATGCCGATATTAATTTATCTGTAATAACGATTGATTAACAATAGGAAACAAATTCCCAGATTATTTTTTTTGCAATTGTTCTATTTTTTCGTGTAGCATAAAAATGTATTCGCACGAATTTGGAAGTGATTTTATTAATGTGTAAATTTATTCAAAATCTGGGAGTGTTGACCGTGCCGATATACTTAAATTCAACAAAGCAAATGCAAATCGCCGACAAATAATGCAAAATTATGTTATTTGCAGCTTTAATAGCAGCGCGGGAATTTTGCCGATGTCGCCATTTTAGTTGTCAAATAATGAATTAATGCCGTATTTCGACATTTCTCGCTAAGGCACGGCGGTTTGACTTGTAAATGCGTTCGTTAGCTTGTAATTAGTCACGGCCGTAAAGAAAATACTAGATACGCTGCGTTAAAATATTACAAATGAATTTTAGTCGTGGAATTTGAAAGCTGTAAATATACTTTATTATTGAACGTGTTAAGTAGTTCTTTCTTATGTGGCAATTGTTAAAACCACATTTAAATCGTTTGAAACCAAAGCAGGTTACTGGAAAATGTTAAAAAAATATCTGTTTATCTGGTCCTTGCTAAGCAAAAAGGCCGAATTTCATGAACACACCTAATATAATATTATTATGTAATCGTCATATTCATTAGTTTCGGCTTAAAACCATCAAATACTTGAGCACTCAGTGACAGTTGAAAATGCCTTGTAAAATGCAAGGATCAAACTTCTGTCACTTTTTAAACCACACCAAATGCAAGCTATTGAGTCCACTGACGGAACTAAACCTTCTACATCTAAAGTGCGCAACAGATCAAATTTCTGCTGAGTTGCCTGGTTGAAAATTACAAAATCATCATTTTGACATTTTCATTGGTTATATTATGCAAATTTTCGTTCATGCAAAATCATGAATATAAAAAAAAAAATGGTTGTCTGTAAAGTCGGTTTACGGACGATAGTTTAACGTGACAACTAGGGACTCCAATTACTCGTCATCTCAACTACTCGAGTATCGAGTATTAAAATGTAAAAATACTCGATTATTTTTCAAAATACTGGTTAGTATCGTTATGAAAAATGGATATAAGTAAGTATCGAGTACTCGATACTCGTATTGGAGTCTCTAGTGACAACGTCATAAGAAAACATTGATGAAATGATTGCATACTTTTATGAATAAAATGGAATCATTTTTATTGAATTATCATTATTTTGTATGGATACGAAGAAGGAGTGAAATGAAATCTACAATTTTTTATTGATATATTTTATTCGCACTCATTAATTCAAGGATTAATTACCTTTATTGCCGCAATTGTTGTTATAATATAAACAATAAAAACCACATTAACATTTCACTTCACTTTATAAACAGTTGTAAACAGATCACGTGTAGGTACTGTAGGTGTATAAGTTGTGTGCTGCCGCTGTCTCTTTTCTACTCAGACGCATCGACCAATCGAGTGGAAGAGAGATAGATGCGGCACAATCCGAACGGTAGGCCGATCGTGCCTCTATCGCTTATCCGCGCTCTCGCTCGCACGCTTGCCTTCGGCGTAACGCGACAAACGGGACAATGAGTCATGTTTTTTCGTGCGTTCAGCGGGCGTTCATCGATTTATAAGACGTTGTCACGTCAAAAACAAAAATCGTATTGTAATGTAAATTTACATTGGTTGACAGCTTAAGTCGGCTATAGTTATTGGATACTTCAACTTAAACCATCCAAAATAAAAATTACTTGGAATTCCCATTGGTGAGAGTGAAGGAGACAAATGTATCTAGTGTTTCAAACCACCAAGGTATTCTGAGTGATTATTCTTTGGATGGTTAAAGTTGAAGTGTCCAATAACTATAGCAGTCACCCTACATCTCCAACATTTTGAAGTTAATATCTGACATGATGCTTATCATTTAACCACCCAAAATAAGAATTGCTTAGAATTCTCATTGGTGTTAAGGAGACATATGTATATAGTGTTTCACACCAACGAGGTATTCTAACTTATTCTTCATTTGGATGGTTAAAGCTGCAAGAGTTCTTTCTATTCATTGGATTTTAAACACTTCTAACATGGATAGCAGAGTCACCCTACATCTCCGACACTTTGAAATCAATATTCCATAACTTATCCCATTACCTCCCTGATAAACGAAAATCTCCAAGGTCAAATGAATATTCAGGTAAATGAAAAATAAACATAAACTGGGTTATTGAGTTTCATCGATCAACTGTGTATTCAGGTGAATGAAAAAGAAACACAAACTGGGTTTATGAGTTTCATCAATCAACTGTGTGTATATACTTTTCAGTTTGCATGGTGTCCTTCCAGGGTTTATTATTTGTTTTCGGAGCATTACGGTTCACGGAGGCTACATCACTTTCAGAATTTTGCATCCATCTGAGAGATCACGACACGAGACGAATATTTTTCGCAATGAGCATCCATGTTTTTCCATCATCACGCCTTGTATCATATATCAATATCACTGGTCATTTTTTTGGACAATATAAATCCTTCATTTTGTGCATCATCATTACACCACTACTGCATTGTGCATATATCCATTTGCTGCATTTTTTTACTTTTTACTTTACTTGAATTTTATAGCTTTTAAGTTTTATTTTAAGACTTATGTAAAATTATATATATATAAGTTGCATTCATTTTTATTCATGAATCATAAACTTAATGACAGAAATCAGATTATTTTTCGGAGAGAATTATATTTTATTCACACCGAAATTTTTCATTATCTGTTGTAATTTAGTAATGCCATCTCTGAGCAATGAAAAAATGTTTCATTATAAAAAGTTCTTTTGTTTTAATGACATCTATTGACAAATATTAAAACTAAAGTCATTGTTTTTTTAATTATTAGAATCCATCTCGCTTACAATGTTTTAGTTGATCTCTAGAACTATATGTTGTAAAACTCGCATAAAAATATTGTCTCACTTTTTTGCTGAAGGCAATAGTCAATGATATACATATTATTCAGCTTTTAGATTTTATCAAGTACAACTAATTATTCTAATCAATAGATGTCAACATAACATAAGTTCCAAGGTAGCCGTTATTCTAAATAATTATGGAATAAACCTATAATTTCAAACAAATTATTTCTGGCATTAAGTTTATGATGCTTGATAACTATCATCACTCGATTAAATATAAATATGTAAATAGCTGAATTAGTAAAGGGATCCAACATTAGATGCTGTACTCAATTACATAGTTAGCTTTGAAACCATTTAGATACCAGAATAAAGATTAGTTTTTGGTAACCCTTATGCATTAGTTCAAATTTTTCTAGCAGCTATGAACTGTCAAAAAACTCTTGCTTACTTGTGCAAAACTTTTGAATAGAGCATGGAATCAAAGATATAAACATATTATTACTGCACGCATTCTTATCATTTCAATAAAACAAAATTCTGTAAAAAACAATAAAGCTTATATTTTATATATATCGAAATTAAAAACATTAAATATTTTTGTACATTCTTTTGTAATAACTGCAAGGGTTACGTTAATTTTTATTTAGATTGGAAACCGGACTCAAATTTGTATTACGTTGATGACTAAATGTTTTACTTTACAACAAATTCAACAGATATAAATTCGGATGATCTCCGACCTCCGCAGAAAGATGAAATCAAGAATGACCAATGGCTCGGTGTGACAGTCAAGAGTCAAGGAGCTGGTGGAAAAGTAGTAGTATGCGCTCACCGGTAAGTTGTTGCTATAAATGTTATTTTGATTCCACTGCTTCAGTGCCATCTCCTTTTAACTGTGTTAAGACCACTGTGTGTGGACATCGCGAAAACATCACAAATATTGAAAAATATATAAATAATCTTCCAGTAAGAATTCTAAAGATATTTTTCTTTGTATTGCTAGTGACATCTATACACTGTCTTTATAAGTAAATGGTCCTTCTGTCACCAGTAAATTTTTTTAGAAGTCAAATGGTAGATGTCACAGGGCCACCACTTTGCTTGGTACTCGATTGGTTAAAGTATAAAAATACATCTTATCACCAAAATACATTTATTGTTTCTACTCACCCATATCTCACCCCGAGTTCATTTAATGATTGGTTCTAGTCGAAAAATCCACCTTGTTATTTTAATCATCAGGGTTGTCCATAGAGGTTAAATAACATAAATAGAGTCAGGTCTCAAGTTATTGTCTTCGATTGCGATTTTCATGGGCATTTTCATAAATTGATTTAAAATTATTTTTTTGTAACAATCAAAATTCAATTCTATGCGTCCAATTATTACTCTCTTGGTAGAGATTGGTTAAGAACCGAATTCATGTTAAAACAACATCGCATGATGGTAATAATTGAATTATAATGTCTATTTAAATATCAAATATTCATATGTTTTCAGGTACACAAAAATATCTGGGGAATCAAGAGAAGGCCAAGGATTGTGTTACACCCTCACCAATACGTTGAATTATAACTTCGCTTGGGAACCATGCAAAGGACGACCGAAGGCAAAGTAAGTCCAAAATGATATATATTATAATCAAAGCTGAAAAGTAATCTAGACAATGTAGAAATTTCACTCACTACATATATTGCTACTTGAGACTTGAAACAAGGAACTTGCATAATCTCAGAGCTATTTGTTTCATACCTGTTGTTATGTTAAAGTGCTCATTGTTTGATTCATCTTATTCAAAAGTTTATATATCTAAATAATCAATAATGATTTTTTCAGAGGACACGAAGAATATGGATACTGCCAGGCTGGTACGAGCAGCTCATACCTGGATGACGGTACCGTTGTCCTGGGTAGTCCAGGGTCTTACATATGGAGGGGAACGCTATTCGTGATAGATACAAACGACAACTTTCTAAAGAGGGACAAACTAGTCTATTATGGACCTGTCACGCAGGAGCTCAGTCCTGTTGATAAATACAGTTATATAGGCAAGTTCTTCTATAATTTTATTGAAGTTTAAAAAAGTCAAATAAGACATTTTTATATTGTTAAGTCAGATATATTGTATACATATTTTATGTGCATATTAAAGCTTTTATAGAGAAGCAGACTTTTTGAATGGATTAGCTAAAATAACCAAGTGGTCTTTTCAGTTATAATATGTTTTGCAAAAACGAATACAGATTATAAATCCTAATTGTTTTATTTGTAAAATTTGTTACATAAGTCATTTTCTTCTGTAAGAAAGGAAAACAACCTGAAGACCCGATGAGACGAAGCAAAAAATCATTGTGTGGTTGTTTTGCACAAGCACTGTGCGATGATTTTTCGCTCCAGAGTCGTGTAAGGGTTAAGTAAAATTATACTGAAATACTGTCAATTTGAGATATTTACAGCAATCTTTTCGGTGCTTTGTCAGATTGAAATAAATTGATTTTTTTCAGGTATGTCAGTGGCTGGCGGACGCTTCTTTGGGTCATACATGTCTTATGCGTCCGGCGCTCCAAGGTCAAACGGCACCGGCCAAGTGGTGATCTTTTCTAAGAATATGGGTTCTGCGATCAAAAACCCTATCAACGTGTCTATTGTCATTGATGGAGAACAATTCGCTTCCAATTTCGGATATGAGATTGCAACCGCGGACTTGAACGGAGATGGGTATGCATACAAATAAAGATACAATTTTTTAATGATCAGGACCGGTTTCACTCACTGCGGATGCGGATATGATCACCAATAATCAACCTGATCATCTTAAAATATGTGGAATTAGTTTGATAAATGTTTTATTAATTCAAATATACTGATTTTCCACCAAGAATTGACAGAGATGAATAAAAATAAATGAAATTATGATTTATAAAATGAGTGAAATGTGAAAATTTTTTGATGCATTTTTCAGTAAAGACAATTTTAGTCTTTTCTACCTGATCAAATATCATCATCATATTTAATATTCTGCCACTGACAAGCTTAGTATAACAATGGTATCTTAGTTACCCCCAAGCTTTTTTTTCATAGTCCTCGCTTCTTCAGCACATCGTGATTGGTGTCAAACTCCAAAGCCTATCTAAGCCACCGTGTAAGAGATCAGTCCATGCAGTTATAGTTAATCAAGAGCTCAATATGTGATAAATCTAAAACCAATTTGCAACTTTTGTCTGTGAGAGCAAACTAGCAATTTTTATTGATCTGTCATTTATAAAAATAAAACTAAACTTAAATAATTTCTTTTGCAGAGTGTCCGATTTGATAATCGGTGCGCCGTTCTACTTCAGCCGTGACTCGGGCGGGGCTGTCTACGTTTACATCAACGAGAATTATTCGTTCGGTTCTAACTACACTGTCAAACTAGTCGGGAAGATAGAATCACGGTTTGGCTTTGCCATAGCCAATGCCGGAGATCTGAACAAAGATGGATGCGATGACTTAGCAATCGGCAGCCCGTACGATGGAAACGGAGTTGTTTTTATATATCTGGGAAACAAATTTAAAGGCATCGATAAAGAACCCAAGCAGGTTATCACTGCCGAAATGTTACCGATGATCCTGAAGACGTTCGGGTACTCATTGTCCGGTGGTATCGATTTGGACAACAATGGATATCCAGATTTGCTTGTTGGGGCATATGAACAGGTTGATTATTAATTTTTCAAGATTTCCTTTGTAATATTAATCTAATTGACTTAATCTAATTGATTCAAATATCTAATAACAGTGGAACCCCAATCTATTGCTCTTGCATGAATCGTTAATTTTTTATAGTCTAGACTGATCAGATTAGCAGTGCTCACGATGAGTGAAACTGGTTCTGATCATGTGATAAAATTGTGGTGGTAATACAATAGCACAGTATTTTATTTGAAGTGCTTCCGTCAATAAAATTGATGGTTAACACCATAAAAATAATAGACTAAATATTTAAGTATAAATTGAAATATCTATCTCTTAACCCTTTGCGGTCCTTAACCCGGCGCACGCGTTGACATATTCACTCAATTTAAAACCGTGCGCGTCACCTTTCTTCGAATTATGAAAGGATGTTATTTTTCGTTATATCGTAATAAATAGAGGGATTAAAAATAATTGGATTGATATTGATTGCGGACAAACACATTAAGAATATGTGGGAACACTAAAAACCCGAAAGAAATACCACATGAAGCCACAATTCATTAAACAAACAAATCTCTAACAAAAAAGCAATGCTTGTCGACATGACGTATTTGTTATCTTTAATTACGAACGTGTCAAATTAAGAGCCCTGCGACGAACTCATTCGATGGTCGTTGTCACTTCGAAACATACATATATTACTCGCTTAATTACGGGGAAACACATAAATAATTTAATATCGAGACATTTATCACCAAATGTTCAACACACATACACCTAGGGAGAGATAATAATTTATGATTTTTTTTAAATCTTTTTAAGAGTTATAAATTTTGTAGAAAAGATAACGACAAATACATCACAATCTTTGCACATGAAACTTGTTAAAGTTTTTTTTATTTTTCTTTGAATTACATTTGAGCATTGTGCAAATCACAAATCAGAACTAAATGTTTTAAATATTGAATACACCCAATAATTTTTTTAGTAAACACAATAGTCGACACAATTAGAATAAATACACGATAGTTTTTTATTTCAATGTGTCCCTCAATACAATACGAAGTATAAAAACATTAAATAAAGATCGCACGAAAAATAAATATAATACCGCGCAGTGCCTGTCACGTAAAATAGTTCCGTCATATGCGCAGCCGCGAATGAAATTATATGAGAACTGCGCAGGCGCGAGAGTTCGCGCGAACTTTCAAACGAATAAGCGCACTGACGGGTAAAATCGAAAAATTGTAGCTGTTCGAGAAATCAATGTTTTTATATTTAAATCTCTTATTTCTGACAATCTCAAGGAGTTTGTGGTAGCAAGATAGATAAGGCAATATTTTAAAACAATAATCACCCCTGTGTGCAAGAGATTTATCGTTTAATCATCAGTTGAAAGTTCCCGTCACACAAGTTGTGACAGTCGCGTACGGGCCTTGTCTTTTCCCGACACAACATCTGTGACGTTCGTCCGCCACGGGTTAAATCTGAATGGAAAAAAAAATGTAGAAATAAAATGTCGAGCCAGACTCGACATAGGACCGCAAAGAGTTAACGTAAGCAATCAAACAATATTTCATTATTCTTGTAATACATACAAAAATTACTGCTACGTATTATTTTAACCCTATTACAATAAATTTATGTGTTTTGGCACACTTGAGTTTCTTATTATCTTCAAAGCTGAGAGTGCTATATACAACTACATACCTCTTATTGAGGAAATCCATTTTCTGACCCACAATACTCGTTATATTTTCAGGACAGTGTCGTTCTGCTGAGGGGAAGACCGATCATTGATATCAAAACGTTTGTAAACAATAACGAAACGCTGAAAAATATCGACCCTTCCAAGAATGGTTGCATCAAAGATCCGGAGGCGAACCTCACCTGCTTTTCGTTTGAAACGTGCTGCAGAATAGAGAGCTTAGTCGAGTCGGCCAAACCGACTTTGCTGGAGAGCCTGACGCTGAACTATCTCATCGAAGCGGAAACATTTTCAGCGAGCAAAAAGTTTTCGAGGGTGTTCTTCGGGGCCACTGCCGTAAATGAAAAATCTAATATAATCAGAAGGAATATTGAACTATCAAGAGGCAAGAAGCATTGTCAGGAGCACACAGTTTATATTAAGGAGAGCACGAGAGATATTCAAAGCCCTATCATGGTAAGCTATTTATTTTATTTTAGTTTTCGACAACGTATAATTTTTAGCTATACACATTTCCTATGTGGAGCATTTGGACCAGTGTTCCCTAACCTTTTTACACCTGCGGAGCGGTAAAAAAAATATCAATATTACCCACTAATACTGAAATAAAAATGGTAGTTTGATTTATATATTTTTAATTAAGAATTTCGACTGCGGATGCTTGATGGATTTGCATCATTACAAGACTCATCTCAGATGACAGCATATAGTAAATTCTACATATTTAATTTTCAGTTTCACGTAGTGTACACATTGGTTCAAAAAACTCCAAAATGGAGTTCTAGCGGTAAAGTGCCTTCACTGGAAGGATTGCCTATTTTGAATGCCACGCAGGCCACTCAGACCTTCCAAGCTGGGCTACTCAGGGACTGTGGCACTGACGACATTTGCACAAGCGATATCACTATTGATGCATTTCTCGAATTACCCAAAAGTAAGTCTTATTAAATATATGTAAGGTGGCAAGTTGAAAAACAAATTTTTCACACTAGTATCAGCTCCATTGATAATAACCTAATAAAAATAAAAGTTTACAAACATAAAGCAAAAACCCATAAAAATGTGGGGCAATAAGTAATATCTTTAAATAATAATCCAGGATATTGAACCTGCAGTCTGTTTTTTTATTTTGTATTTGGTTATACTAAAAATCAATAAAAAAAATATTACAACCTAGTGTTTTGAAATAGAATACTTTGGGACGGGTGTTAGTGTTAAAAAAAATCACTAGCTACTAACTATGCAAAACTATGTGTGAATATCAATGAAGTTATGTGTGATTTTTTGTAATTGACACTGATGTAATCATGTATTTTTAGAAGAAGACAATACATATATTTTGACCCTGGGACAAGAGGAGGAGGTTCGACTTGCCATAAGGGTCGACAATATGGCTGAAGCTGCATACGAAGCACATCTTTTCATCTCTCATCATCAAGGCCTCAATTACATTGCTGCCAATTTAATGGTAAGAATCATTCTTTTTTTCTGACAATTGACAAGATCAAATCGTTTATCAAATATCAGCATCTATATATTAATAAATACCGTAAAAATGTCTCGCTTGACTATTATAATATATGTCAGGAGTTCTATTGTTTACACATCTATACAAATAACTGAGTGTTTTACTAAAAATTTAACGAAGACATCTCGTACAGAAACTTGAATCACCCTGGCTTCTGCCTCCTGGATATTTTCCTAAACCTTAGTCTCAATAAAATGGAAGTTGAATGCAAAGTTCTTTGTGCACGAATCCTAGAAGTCCATGAAGCTGTAGTCAGCTTCTTAGGATAAAAGAAACGTATCTCGATTTTTGCTGGTTTTGAGCTATGAATACTAGATGCAAAATAATATGTAACGTTACGTGTTTGAGACATATCGATTGGAAAAATGGATACGTAGATATTACTACACTTCAAGCACTTTCTTGTTCATAGCTCCACTAAACCTTAAAAGAACACAGTAGAAAAAATTACTATTTTCAATTTAACAAATAAATCAGAAAGTCAAAGCATTGTCTTTAAAGATAATGAATAGTAGAGACAAATGAGTAATGTTTCTCTGTCTAAGGGCTCATAGTGATCATCAGAAAATGAGAGTTTGATGCATTTTCACCAAATTCAATGTTGAAGGGTTTTATGTTAGCATATTTGCTTACGTAGAACATGGAGATTCCTAAAGATACTGCTTCTTGTCAAATTGTCTTTTTTTGGAGGAGCATTTAAAAACAATACACTGTTTAATTCCAGGAAAAGCATGTCATCTGCAATCTTTACAACAAAACTATGGTAATTTGTTCCCTGGGAAATCCATTCAATAAGCAATTACCCAGCGCTAGTCCGATAATCCTGCGATTTGATCCAAAAGCTTTAGAAGATCACGAACTGTCTGTGGACTTTGCCGTGTGGACAAATTCTACATCACAGGAGGTACGGCTGAAGACACCTACAAAGGTTTTAGCTTCGGTTGTGAAGAATGCCGAGCTGACAATCAAAGGGTAAGCTATTTATTTACTTTAGAAACCATCCTCCGAAATGCTCTTGTTGAATAGTTCTTTTTTCCCCTATCTGCATGAGTGATCATATTTTTCATTTTGATTACCACTCAAAGAGTTTGAGGCATTACTATTTGCATTTTAAATGGTTTTTAACCATATTTAGATTGATAACTTTAGTAAAAACAGTTTTTCTACCAATGATTTTTTTAGTTTTGAAAAGATTTAAGGAAAAACTTGTGATTGTGATTGGAATTGTGATCAGGCATTGTGCCTCCTACATGTTCAGGATACAATTTCTCTCTTTTATTTCAGGTCAGCCAGACCGGAACAAGTGTTCTACGGTGGTGTAGAAAAGGGAGAGTCTGCCATGAAATACTTGGATGACATTGGATCCAGAGTGCTCCATACATATCAGGTATATTTTGTAATGCTGTCTAATACTGTGTTTGTGTATCTATAGGTCTCTCTGGCATAGGTCAGAGAAAGTTTAAGACACAAAGTGCCCTGAGAAATTATTTAAAAGGTCATTTTTGAAACAAACAATATATACATTGAATCTAAATGTAGATGATGAGAATGAGAATCAAAATATTTATTTATATGTTTGACAACTTTGTTATTCGATATATTTCAATTTATTCATAATTAAACTTACTAACTATAAGATGTTTCTCGGAGTGGCAAAACAGATGTCACTTTTTGCAATCAAATATGTGAAATAACAAAGCTATCAAATTCATATTGAAAATGAATTTCCACAAAGCTACCGCCGAATCCGTCAAAAGGGTAAAAATATATTGTTTATAATATCTATTTTCAGGTTTACAATCAAGGACCCTGGCGCATGAACTTGGTGGAAGTTTTGATTGACTGGCCGCACCAAGTCGCCAACAACAAGCCGCAGGGAAAATGGCTGCTCTATCCCGAGGGTCTTCCGACGATTGAATGTAATTTATATAACACTGTGGTATCATTTCTTTATTGCTCATTGCGAATCAGTTGAATCAACTCGAGAATCGGCTCACAAGTGATGCTATTTATTCTCAAACTAGTCACCATTTAAAAAAATCAACTCATATTACACATGGATTTCTTAAGCTATATAAATGGTAGTCACTGTCTACCCAAAACATGATGCCTATGATGCAAACAAAAGTAAATGCTTTTATGAGAAATCTGAATTAAGCTCTATTAGAATAAGGTTTAGAACTAGAACTGAACTGAACTGAACTGATAATTGAAAAAATCCATATTTTTGTCAGAATGAAAGCCCAATAAAAGTTTTCCAATATATTTATAAAAAGTAAATAAACCTTTTATTTTTAAACATGACATAATCTTGAGGAAATGTACCTGTCACGTTTGCTACTTTAACATTCACTGTTTGAATATATCCCGCAAGACGTGTTATCTCATCCATCGCAATTTCTAATACATTTACAATAGTTGAGCATTGATTCCTCATGTCTTCAGAATTATTCAACATGTTGGTCGATATATTTAGTGCACTTTGGTGCAACATCAATTTATACCTACATTTTTCCACAATGATCTTGTATAACAATTGAACAGGTTAGATTTTTCAACATGCACAGCTGTGGGTTAGAAAAAAATCATAAGTCAAAAGATTTAATAAACTTAATTCTATGCTTTGCAGCCAATGGAGGCGGTGAATGCATCCTCAATCCCAAATACATCAATCCTCTTAATCTCCAACACCGGCCAGGATTTGAAGAAACCCCTTTAGAGAATTTGATTCGTATGGATTCTTTGCTGTCTACTACTAAACCCCTCTGGAATCCGACCTATGAAAGCAACAAGACTGATGATGGTAGATCCAGGAAAAGGCGAGACGCAGAAATGGTTGTCAAACCAGAACCTTACACTGACAACGATGGAGTAAGGCACCAAGCTGTCAACATGGTCAGTTCAATAGTGAATGATCAATACTTATTTCTCTGTCTTACTCTTCATTCAAGATCAAAGGCTTAGTTTTTATTTTGATCAACAGAACAGATTGCGTGTGCAACTTTAGAGCCAACCATAGACAACTTACTAAATTAAAAAAAGGAAAACGCTTAAAACCAGTGTTAATAGAGCAACATATTTCACAATAACAACTTTGTTTCATTTTATCAGCTTTGATAGATTAAATTCTATTTAACATTGACTTGAAGTATATAATATTTGACAGAAACTAGAGACGTCAGACTGTATGTAAATATGTGTATCTCGTTGATATCAGTCACACTGCTTTAAACTGTTCACTTATTTCATCCCTTTCTGTATGAAGTATTTGACATGCTATATTTTCTTTTTAGAACTGCCATCAAGGCACAGCAAAGTGCTTCAGAATCACATGTTTGATTTACAAGCTACATCGCAATCAAGAAGCTACAATCAGAATCCGCGCACGACTTTGGAATACGTCTCTTGTTGAAGACTACCCGCGTGTGGCGAGAGTTATCATCAGCAGCAAGGCTGTGTTGAGGGTGCCCCCACATTATAATATACATCAAAATAACATCGATGACGACATAGCTATTGTAAGTTGACATGATTGTAAAGTGTAATATCGTTTGAAACAATCATATATCATTTTTTGAAATTACATCCGATGATTTTTTTGGGGTTTTAACATTTAACCTTTCAGACGCCACTATGAGTTTATTTATGAGTAAATTGGAGAGATTTCTTTCAAATGTCATTACATTTGTTTGTTATAAAATCATAAAGTTGAGCCATTCTCATTTTAATTGAAACCAAGTGAAACAATGTCACTTGAGCTGGCAATGTTTGTTCGATTGGCATAGTAAGTCAGTGTGAGAAGAGATTAGTTGAATATCAGTAAGTGCGAGTGAACAACATATATATAAGGTAAATATACCAGTCGTTGACCATGTACCAGTAGTTGACCTTTTGAGAATAAAATGGCCCAAATTTTTAAGTATAATTTTTTTTTAAAAAATATTTGTCATAACAGCTTACGCCAATGCGCCAAATATTCGGAGTTGTGAAAGTCATACGAGATTAACTCGATGGTAAATAATGTATCAGTTGTGCACAAAATCAACGATAAATAACATACACCCAGCCCAAGATCTTTATTTTTCAATTGAAAAAATCTGACCTTGCCGGGGATTGAACCCGAGCCCCTTGATTGCTAGGACAAAGCTCTTGCCACTAGACCACGGGGACCGACAATATAAAAATGCAGATGCGGGATTGCTCTAAATTGTAAAGTTAAGACAATTTAAGTCATCTGTGGTCGGAATGAGCCACTAACACTTTACCATATAGCCAATGGAGTGCCAGGGTGGCCATTTGAAAACAACACCTAGTGAGGAAAGTGTATTATTTCAAATTTCTTGGGTGATCAATCTAGTAACGGTGTGTACCTTGTTCCTGAACCACCCATTACTACTTGATTCAACCAAGAGTGGTGTGACAGAGAGCCTTGAGGCAACCCTGAAAGAAAGTTCACTATAAAGCCCCCTCAGACATGGTCAACACCTAGACTTTTCAATTTGTGAGATGGTCAACTACTGAAACAAAAACATGACTTCAATTAATTTAACACAACTTTTTTTAAACAGGCCCTTTCGTAATTTGTGTTACATAATATTAATTAAGACATGATCCAATATGAGTATACTTGCTTTGCCTTCATTTGGTACAATGCTAAACCTTAATCGTTATTTTTGTTGAAATTTTCTCTTAAACGGTCAACCACTGGTACGTTTACCTTACATGTTTGAGAAAGTGTTTCATATTTCTACAAAATTCCGTTTTAATGGTTAAAGGAATGACTCTTTGTTTTTGTGTTCATATTTGCATACAACCTTGGACACGAAAAAAAAAATATAGTTTTATCTTGTACAAATATTTCTGTTCTAGGTTGAAACCGTAGCTTATCCAGACCTGGCTTCAGTGGAGGTCACCGGTGTTCCGATGTACATCATCATCATAGCTATAATTTTAGGAATCATAGTATTAATACTACTTATCTTAGCCCTCTGGAAGTTGGGATTCTTCAAGAGGAGAAGACCAGATCCGACGCTTTCGGGAAATATTGAAAAACACGAAGAGACTGCGTTCCTTCCAAAATAGTGGAAAAGTGTTCTTTCTTTTTACTTAAATCAATCAAACACAATTATTTGCACTACTTCCACACATATATTTTGTAAATATCATGACCGTTTTCGCTCATCATTACAAAATATATCAACTGTAGAAATGCAAAAAGACAACCAAGACCGAACAAATTATTTTAAAGTTGTGTAAGTCCTTTTTCCTCCCTGCAAATTTCACGGGCCCTCGTTTTTTAAACAAGAATTAGAAACTAATTCTGCGTTTGCAATTTACATCCTTTTGATGTAACGTATATCAAGTTGTGTACATTGTGTACATTATCAAAAAAAGACAATATTGAAAAAACTGAGGGCAACGTATTTGTGCCTTTTTACAGTTGATATGTGCAAGTAGTACAAAACAATTAAATATGATGCCTCACCAACAAGAATTGACATTTAACACCTTAAATGTGAGTGTCGAATTAATAAACTCTTAAGCAACCGTTGCTAAACTATTATTGTGTTGGTCAGACTTTGCATGGGATATACAGTGCGCAGCGCATACCGGTTATAAGAACACTTTTGACTGATACACGTGTCAATTGTTAAGCTCGAATAGGTGGACCATGGTGCTCTGGCCTCGATGGGCCGTCATGCCATCTGTGAATTGTGGACAATTTTATAAACTGTTATAAGTAGTAATCGTTTTAATATCATAAAACACTTAATATTTATTTCCGTGATAAAATATTTGTGACAACACGGTTTGATAATATAACACATTTCTTATGGTCACAAATTTAATTTGAACCTTTTTTATGCAATTATTATTTAACTACAATTTTTTTTTATTAAATATAAATTACAATAAGGCAATAAATTACAGCCTTTTTTCTAATTATATTATGGTGAATGTGAGATATTTTATATTCACCAATTGTAGGGTATTTTTGGATATAAAAACTTTCCTAAGGTACTTGAATGATAATTGCATAGAACTGTTCAATTTATGTATGTAGTTTGAGGCAATGTTACTGATATTTATGAGTAACGTAAAGATAGAAGTAAACTATAAGTCAATGATTGTTTATGGTTCATGTTTTATATCATATTATACTCATTGTCTATGGAAAAGAACAAGATTATAATTAATTTATGAAACCAGTGTTCAAAAATGCACTCTTTAAATCGGTAGTTTATTAGCAAGCAAAGTGATTATATTATTTTTTTCTTTCTAGTCAAATAAAAGTAGTAAAATGAAATCGGTTGGCAACACTGAATAACGTTGGTTTATAGTTTACTGGCTTCTTAATTGTATGTTAAATAATGTATTCTAAATAAATATATTTAAATACAATAATATTGAAGTTATAATGTACCATGGTGCTTTACAGTTGATTCAATAAAAATTAAATGTTGCATCTGCAAAAATAAAATAAAGAGTGACAGACAAATCTTACAAATATAATGATTTTTATCCAAGATTCACCCACCCTGCAATTTAAAATCGGTGGCAATTCTTTGCTACCAAAGCATTGAGTCCCAATTATATTTATTTGCTGAACCCTTTTATATGTTAAACAATATTTATTTTGGTACCATCACCAAATGTTTCCCACAAAACTGTTGTGTCTTTTATGAAACAAATGATACAGTTTATAAAACCAGTAGGAATGAATTCTATGTAATTTGCGTAGATTATCTTCCAATACCTTTGTCAAAACCATCTTACTCGCCTTTGCATACATTGTATTATTTTTATACATACAATATTAAAACTAGTAATATTAAAAGATCACAGTATAACGAATCCAAACTTAATTGCAATTGCGATTACAGGAAAGTATTTATCCAGCATGCACTTAGAAGTCTTAAATATGTCAAAAATATTGTCGAATGTCATGAATACTTTTGTACTAAATAGAGCATGTAATAATATTGGTCACCGTCACAACTCACATTAGTGAAAGCTACAAGAGACGGAAACACATGGAAAATATGTTAATATATATTTTACATGAATCTAAAATCTTTTACACATTACTATTAAACATGTGTGTGTTTTCCGGCTTTCGTTTGCGGTCAATATACACTTATAAAATATCTATGAATATATTAATTGTAAGTATTATATATTGTATGTAGCCTTTTCTACGTTTTATAAACGTTATTGTTGTATTAGAAATGAAGAAAAGTAAGAACGAAAAATCGTATATGCATTAAATGCTATTTTTAATTAATTAGATTTTTCATTCAACACTCTCAAACAAACATATTTGTACATTTTCTTCTGTGAATATTAGTTTTAAGTTTATGTGGAATAAATAAAAAATATTTTCTATGTAAAAGGATTGCATGATAAGGATCCAGGCATAAAGATCCTGATAGCAAAAATGATTTTTTACTTAAATTGTTTACCACAGACCGGAGACACCATGAAAATTTCTGACAAATTTTTGTTGCTTAAGGTTTTTTTATGCTACATTGCAATGATGTGGTAATGAAGAAAATAAAATCAATTAAACGAAATTTGTTTTTATTATTTATCAACTAAATATCAATTTTAATATATAAGTAAGTATATATTATGGTTATAATATAAAGAATAAATGAATAATTTATTCCGACAGGTATATGTATTGTCACTTAAAAGAAACTGGATATAATTTATAATGAAAAATTTACAGCAATTTTTCTTAAGAATGGTTTAAATATGCTTTTAAATTACATTCATTAGGGACTTATATAAAAGATATAAAAGCTTAGAATTTTTAACTTTGCTGAATTTTTGGCAAACGATTTTAAATTGAATGGTTTATTTCCCATTATAAGTAGTAGAATAGAATAATAACTGCTATAATAAAAAAAATATTCCTTCAAAACTCAACAATCAGACAGTTTACTAGCCGATAAAGAATTTTTAAAAAGCCCTTATTTTGATAAAGTCTGTTGCATACCCAAGATATAGAAATTACTGAGTCGGATACTGTCTACATCCAGTGTAGTGTACACTGGGATGCTAGTCAATGTCCAAAACAATGTACATGTGGAAATCAAAAGGAAAGCAGCAATAGCTGTTTCTATGGACTGCATCAACAATTCAAATCGTTTATTACAAAACACATAAGTTTGCCTTCATAAAACTCTAATAAGACTAGCATATGTATGAAAGCATAGCTCTTTCAGATTTGCAAGTGTATGATGCTGCAAAAGATTATCAGCTCTGTGTGACGATGGCATTCGGTGGCATCGGCACTCACACCCTATCCAGATAGCCCGATCCGTCAATCACTTAATTAAAATGAATGTTAAAAAAAAATCATTCATGCCAGTGCTTTATAAAACTAAATTTGTTGGTACGTAAATTTAAATGTAAATTATGGATATATGGTCACGGGACAGAATTTTCGTAAAGATTTATGAAAAATAAGCACATTTAATGAAATGATTTCTCATGTTTAGGTATTTGAAAGCAGATAACATTATTGTAATTTATGTAAGGCTTACGATTTTTTTTGAAATGTTTAGTCTTTAATTTTTAAATTTATTATAATACAAGATCCTAAAGAATACTTCGCACTAAGTATGAAATCAAGTTGTTTTAATTTACAGGAGCAAAAATGCAACCACAAACTACACAAATAATAATATTATACAGATAGAGATAGAGACAGTCACATGAGTTTATTATTCAGTACTCATACAATAATCAGTAATATTCTTCAGATTTAATCATTTTGATTCCACATTTTATAATAATCCACAAGAACTCAAAGAGTATATATAGTCAAAACATAAAATTATAAGCCAGTATGTATAAATTTTTTGAGCTTAGCTCGAGAAGATTGGGGTTCTGTCCCGTGAGCATATATCCATAATTTACCAAAAATTCTTGGCACAACTTACGCAGATGTAGGAGATAAATAAATACATTTTAATACATGCTAATTAATTCTTAATTAATGATTGACAAATTCTTATGAATATGATAGCTTCACGAATAAGTGGTAAAGGGTGTTTTCTAGAGAAATTCTTTGGTTTTCATACTTCAATTCTTCAATATTCAGTAAAATGACACATCTTCAGAATGGTTTTTCACTGCTGTCAAATTATTGCTGTTGATGATAGATTTCTGAAAATAAAGTGAAACAATTTAAAAAATCGTGGTGAAAAGGCATGAAGGCTTTAATCACACATATGGGATATAGGCAACGCTACCACAGACAGTAAGGCAAAAATTTCCGAATGAAAATAATAAAATTTATTTGTATGATATGCAAGAACAGAAGTAGCAATATTAAAAAATATGCATTAATCATAATTTAAATTATGAGTACACTACAAAGATATCAAAATATTGTTCAAAAACAGCAGATTATGATAACTGAAACTAGTGGGTTTGATGAAACATTCTGAAAGTGCAAATTTATAGGGTTTTTAATAAAATACTGAAATAATAATATGGCTTGCATTTTACCTACATGGCCATTTTTTATAATTTGTGTACAACTTATTAATTTTTTTCATGAAATATTTTTTGTTTTATAAAAAGTATGAATATACCTCTGTCTTTATGGAAGACCAGCAAAATGTGCAAACCTGACTCCGGGTTCCATTCTCTTCGCATTTATTTGTTTTTATGCAAGGCTGGTCAGGTATACCTGAAAATATTGATTATATTTGGTTATAATGCATGGTTTTAGTGTTTGGTTATAATGTTTCGTTATAAAAGTTTCTGACTTTCTACCGTATCAAAATCATTGATTGATAAGCACCATGGGAGTTCCATATCCATATTCACACAGCTATTTTGGTTAAAATTTCAGACCATTCAAAGAAATAAATATTTATTGTTACCAATCTTAATTTTGTTAGTGACATCTGTGTACAAGGTGTCATAGCAAAAATATAAATAATGAAACTGAATCCACTGCAGCAAAAGGTTCAAAATTACTGGAGATTCATTATAGTGTGTAAAGTTTTATTTTATAATAAATGTCTATTTCATTTTTTTATTAATACATTTTAGACAACACAAGCACCATGCAGGATCAATAAATCGACCCCCGTCCAATTGAACCTGAGGAAGTCAACAACAACAACATCCGGACCAAAGACTCATGAGCAGTAGTTGCGTAACGCCTTACACTTTTTTTGTGCTTAATGACTTTCCAGAAAAAAATATTGTAATGTGCATGTTTGTCATAATTTGACTTATAATTTTAGGGCACGGGTGCACATGTATTTTATTCTTCAGCAGTTATTCAGATTGGTATCAAAAAAATAGAATTACTTTGGGATGACAATTGTGTTTCGGTGGATGATTATCACCCACCGTTTTAATATCATTCCAGTTATAATATGCACATAGGTGCAGTGCTTTGTTTTATCACATTAAAAATAATGATATCGTTTCTGTACTAGCAGAAGGTGGTAAGTAGCAATCTACTAAAATGAGGTAAGTGCATAGTGAGGTCATTAAATATCAATTTTATGAGTGGAATAAGTAAGTAGGTACATATATAAAGGCTGCCATTTTCCTATGTCTATTTATTTCCATCATTATTTGAATCAAATCTGCATAGATCTATCTTTGTTTTTATTATCTGTGTAACAGAAAATATGGGTAATGAGTTCTGTCTTTTTCAAGTATGGGTACGATATATGACATGTAATTGGTATCATACCGGTGAAGAGTTGATTTGCCAAGTGGCTGATGTAGCTGCCGGCCAATCTGAGGATTTCAATTTTACTCAGCTTCCGGTCTCTAGGCTCTGTTGGTATCAAGGAACGGAGGACTCCAAATGCAGAATTTACACTTCAACAAAATAAAAAACATGCATATTGATTTACCATCATCAAACACTATAAATATTTAAACAATTTTGGAGATAAACATAAATAAAAACACATTATATTCTGCCTTCTTCTACTTCCACATATATTCTGATAAAGATCAGGATCAGTTTCACTCATCACAAGCATTGCAAAGCCGGTCCTGAACTTTATCAGAATAAATGTGGAAATAGAATTATAAAATTTGTTTTTTTTTAAATAATGCTTTTTCACCAAGAAGATACAGTTAACATCTTAAAAGAGATCTAAAAATGTCAAATATCAAATCGAATCATATGGAAAAGGCTAACTGCTAAAATTATCTATTAATTTAAGCCTCAGGTCAGGTATGGATCACCTTTAAGGGGTTCACTGTCAATACTTGGTGGATAGGTATTTTATAAAAAAATAATAAGACATTTTTTGTAATTATTCCATAAAAAAAATATTCAAATCAGGACGGGTTTCGTTCACCGCGAGCATTTTCAACTGATTTCAATAGTTCTGATCTAAATGAATTTATTGTGGAATAAGTACAAAAATTGACATATTATAAGATATGAAAAAAAACATTTTACATAAAATTTTAGTTGTTTTTTTTAACCATGTCCGCTTCCAACTTGGAGCATATGGACTCCTCACGGAGTTTATCCCAACATATAAATAAAAAAATTCTACAAGAACTGCCCATTACTCTGTTGCTCAACCTCTCTTTTTCGTAAGAAAAAGTAAGGATGGACAGGATACGAGGTCTAGGACAGGACTAGTGGTTAGCTAATCACTATCGCTATGCGTCGCTTTTCGGGATCGTAAAGGTGTGAAGGGGATTTTTAACAACATAAACACCCATTCCATTGCTTTCGAACGGAATCGATTTATCGCCTGATAAATTCTGCAAGTACCAGGAATTGAACCCGGGTGGTCCGTCACGGAAGCTAACGACGTTGACCACTGCACCACGTCAGGCTCGGGTTGCTTTAAAAGCGTTATATATAATACTACTTCGATAACATTCAATATGGCAAAAAAGAACTGTATTTACCCATCCCTGACTTGAGGCAAATTTATATAAATTTCATATTATCTCACATGTACTAAATATCTCTGCGAAAACTTAAATACTAACTTTTGGGTGCGGTCTCTTTCCCGGGCGTTTGCTTGATTTCGTTGTCTCCCCATCGGCTCTAGGTTATGGAAGCCATAACCGTTCAAGCCATACTCTTCTTCCCCGTACGCCACTGTTATTGGAATTAAATTAACGGGAAACTTCACAGAATCCAAAACGTTATTGCTGCCCTCCATATTGTCATTTGTCAAGGTATCGTGCATGCAACTTTGAAAATAGTCCATCTTTGAAAAAAATATTGGTTTTACAAAAACTATAGTAATTGAGACTAATTATCAAAACCTAACTAACTCCACAAACCAAATTGTTGGCAAAGTGCAATGAAGGCATAAATTATTACACAACCCTTGCAGTATTTTGAAATATATTCATTGTTTTAAAATGTACTTATTTCTTTTTCTCTCTCATGTCATTGGTTGTATGGATATGAGCCTATTTATAAACTGAATCATTTTGGATTTGAGTAGGTTTGAAATTAAATACGTTTTCTCTGTAATTAGAGAGGTTTTTAAAGTGATTGAATATTTATTGCGTAGATATTGAAATATAAATCATTTTGGCTCTAAGTAGGTTTTTGAAAGTTAGGTCCTTCAATATTGGCAAAAATTAGAAGGTTTTGTTATCTCATAATAATCTTAGAAAAACGTAACTTTTTTTAACAACGTTTTATAAAAGTAACGCTAATTAAAGACAAAATATTTCATTGCTTGTATTTAACCCTTTTAGTCCCACGGGGCTTTCAGTTTTTTTTAACACGTTTTGACGGCATTTGTTTTTTGATCATTGGTATGCTTTTACAACCAATATAAATCGTCCGTGACTTATTATAATGACATTATAAAAAAAATTAACACTGCTACGATAAATATTAGAATAATGACTACCGTCAATGTCATGGTGCTTTTCGCGGGTACTTTCCAAGATGGAATGGGATCCAAAGTGTTAATTTACAAAACAATTTAAATAGATTTTGACTCCGTAGAAATGTGAATGTATACACCAAATGTTACCCAGCCCTGCTCTAACAACTTGGTATGGATTCAATTCATCAAAATTCATGATTCTATTTCTATTTGCACACTAACCACTTCATGAAAAAAATTTGCTTTTTAGTTTATTTTACAGTTGTTTGCGATTCGATTTTTGAATATTAGTAATAAAAAAATCAATAATTGTTGAATCACTCAATACAGATTAACTCATATTATGTGATACAACTAAAACAGAATGAGCTCTAATTCTGCTAGGTCAGTTATAAATGTGTAAAAATATTCCAATTGCCGAAAAGTTTACAAGAATATCTAAAAGCGGCGAACCGTGTGTCACTACTTGTTACACAGTACGTGGAATTATAAAATTATCAATTCATGACACATATATTTTTCAAAATAATTATAAACACTTTTGTTACTAATATAAATTAAAAGGTGCTCTTTTTTGACTTAAAAAATAACCACCGATATGAAGTAATTTAACACTCACATTAGATTTGAACAGATTATTGGCAATTGAATTGTAGAACAATGCTAATAGGTACTTCTAGACTTTTAAGAATATTTTAGGATGTAGCGCGTAATTGAGAAGAAACATGACTCGTGTCCTGAAATCCCTCTTTAGTAATCAACGTAGACGAAGCAACTGCCGAAATGTCGATTTTTAACATTTTATTATTTGAAACAGAGCAGCATCGGGTGTTTTCTTACCAGACATACAAATACATTTGGGACAATTTTTACCAGCCGACTTATTTTTAAGTTGTCACATTTTAAATGTCAAAATTAATTTATAGGCTTCCTAATTCAAAATTTTGGTCAAGATCACAACTTCTTAATCATGCGTCAAAAGCAGGGCTGTGAGGTCGGTAAAAAAAAAAGTTCGACTTTGACTCCAGCATTTACCAAAACCACGACTCTGACTCCAACATTGACCAAAAACACGACTCCGACTAAAAAAGTTTAATATCGTTACTTTTTTTTGCCTTATTTTCCTATTTATGTGTATTCAACTAAATATCAACCCGACCAATCCGGCCAATAGCCAAATTTGACATATTATGTGCAAAAATAAAAATTCAAAATTTTCAAAATTTCCGACTCCGAGTACGACTCCGGCCAAATTGCCGCGACGACTCCGACTCAACAGCCTTGGTCAAATCAGTTTTTTGCAGCAAAAGCCTTGCAGCTTTTGCTGCAAAAAACAATACTTACATTAAAAAAGAAATGCATTTCGATCAAAATAAATACACATAATCAAATCTACTTGCGATGCGATGTCCAACAGAAATCGTTCAGTGAGCTGAACATATAAAAAAATATTTTGTTGCGTTACAAAAACTGGCATTGTTGGCTTTGGTTGTGGTGGTCACGGATTTGAATCCCAGTACGAATAGTTTCAGAAATTGATTTCCGAATTTATATATGAAGGCATGGATGTCTGTTGTATCTTTAATTCCCTCATATGCACCTGATCCTTGAGTGAGCAAAATAGTAACAAGCAGTTCTCGGAGAAAAGCTTCTGTTGAATTGCATCGATTCGTGAGTCACCGACCTTTTATAAAAAGGGGTCAAACCCCGAAAATGGTTGGGAACCTATGATTTAAATAGATACAGAATTAAATATCCCAAAAAATTACACGGGCTTTTTTTTTCGCCTAAAGACAAAAATTTCAATGTATTTCGTGGTTTATTTTATTTTATTTCAAATAAGTTTCGCGATATACTTAGATAATAAAAGAACAAACCCGAAAATGGTTAATTTGATTTAAATTTTTACAGAATTATTGAAAACATCACATTGAAAAATCTTAACAATTATGTCTCGAACAAACACATAATTTGATTCCTTTTTTGTAATTATTGAAAACATCTGTGTTTCTTCACGATTCATTTGTCAACGGATATGTCTGATATCAAAACAGATAGAATAAAGAGGAATCTGTACTTCGCTGTTCTCGATTCTTAGTATTGAAATCATTGAAAACAACAGTATTCTTTCTTCCTAACTTGTGCATATATTAAAGCTTACTAACATTTAAACATAATATCATTAAACATTTTTAGAATATTATTACAGCAAGATAAACTATAAATCCTGGTTGGTGATTGAAGCTCAGAATGCATACGTCGTAGTATACAAAATAATAAACCACACATCTTATATATAAAACCAAAACGGCGTATGTATGTATGTCTGTAATTCCCTTTTGCATTGTTGTTGCAAGTTGCCATAAAAACGAATATGAAAGAAAATATGTTTGAATTTTTATCGGCGAAGACATTTAGTCAAAATGTAATAAATTAGTCTTCTACCAACTTTTTCCCGGCTTTTATTAATATAATAATGTTTATTATTTACGTGAAGGTATTATTTGACATTTCTTTGACAGCAAATTAGATTTTTTCCTTGAATTTGGACATTTTAATGGGCAAGAATGGGGCTGTCATCAAATTAAATAAAGTTTGTGATTTTATTTTAACTCTATTTTGGATGTTAGATTTTGTGATATAATTATGTCGAATGATATAACATTAAATAATTATTGGTCGCTTAGTCCGAGCGAAGCCGGGTAGCAATACTAGTATTAGATAAAAATCGTTATTTTAATTTTGATTTGGCACTTCTTTTAGCATTCTGTTGTATTCAACCATGTCCGTTACCAAATTGCTTAATTGTTTAGTGACAATTGGTTATGTGTCGTTAGCTAATTATATTTTTAGAGTGGTGAACTATACAATGATAGAATAAGAAATCAATCTATATATATATAAAAATGAATGTTGGTTTGTTTGTCCCGTATACGTTCCTATACCGTTCATTCGATTGCGATAAAACTTTGGTAAGTTGTTGTGCGGACGCAGCAAAATTTTCTTCTTAAAAAAATCTTAAATTCATTTGGTACACCAGGCATGCCACCACTCGTTTTAACATTGACAATTATTGACGTATCCATCATTCATCTTCGAAATAAAATCAACCACGACTTTGCAATGGTAGGCTTACAAAAATAAATGTGTATCCAAAAGCACTTTAAAAACAGAATTAAAACACAAATATATTTCTTTCTTTGCGTGGCATTGAAACGCATGCCGGGTGCTCGTTAGTATAAAATAAAAGGGCTCATTTGAGGATAACACCTTTTGATAGCATAACAGAGAATCGTCCACCAATCAAAGTGTTGCAGTAACGTCATTGGAGCCAAGAATCCATCATTTATTTCAAACGATGTTCTACAGGGTTTTTCTGCAATAACGTAATTCGTATTTCAATTTTGAAAACAAGCTTTGTACCATTCTATTAACATAAACAACTGATTATTTCGTGTATAGTGTCTCCGGGATACACAATTTTGAGTTGAGTAGTGTGTCAGAAAGTATGCCGACCACAATACATACGACGAAAGTAGCATATTTTACTAATAGTTACGCCACTAAAAACGATTTTTTGACAAAATTTGTGGTAGGGATTAAGGTGAGCTTAGGCTAGGATGAACTGTCTGACATCAAACAAACGAATATGTCAGTATTGTGAAGTTTTTTTCTTGTGATTTAAGGGTAAAAAATCCGATTGCAAACACATTTCATGACGCTAACGAGGGGCAACAACCGTAGTTTGGGTATTGAACAAGGGTTAGAAAAGCCAATGACAAATTTACACAGACTTGTGATTCATAACAGATGTACAAAATAAACGTTTAGGGGTTAAGTTAGAGATGTTTTTTTAGTCGGAAGTATTTTAATAATAAAACGACGGTCGTATAACATTTTTAAAATTGTAAGTTTTGCTTTCCCAAGCGCGTTTAGAATTGATTGAAAAAAGCAGATGCTTTGATGAATTTAATAATTATGTTGGCCATTTGAGGCCATCCATAAATGATGTCACTATGTAAGCAGAAGAGGGGTTTAAATTATTGCAATGATTTATAGAAAAATATAATTCGTGAGACTATATAAATATTTTTTTCATTATTAAATAATATATATTTATGTATTTGGCACACGCCAAATTTTTTAAAAAAAAAGGAAAATCTATGAGCAATTTTATGAATCAGCCAAGAACAGCTTAACGGAAAATGATATACATCCATGTCCACAAACTCCTTTTCAATTGAAAAAATTGACTTTGCCGGGTCTTGAGCCCAGGCACATCTGATCTCTAAGGCGAAGCTCTTATCACTAGATCTCACGTAAAATTCTACAGTGGCCGCTTTGTTAACATCAAGACCGTACGGAAATATCTCGTGGCCGCACCAAATTATTAGTTGAGTCTGTTGCAAGTTTGCATTTTATCTTTTCTCGCTGTTGATTCCACATCTTGCATGCAATTCATTACAGTTTTGCTAGCTAAGACTTTTGATGCACAACTGCATACGAAATAATTCGCTTGAGTCTTTGTTGAGAAATTATGTTTTTAATACACTTTTTTTTAAATATAAATATTTACTTTGAAGCTGTTGGTGGCCGCAGCAAAATCCTCTGGAGAGATATGCGTCTATAGTTATATATGCTGTCGAAAACTCTCTCCAACAGAACGTAGTCAGAGCGATTAGCTAACCAATTAACCACTGATCCTTGTCATATTCTTTCTATCACAACTCTCTTAAAAAAAGAGAAGTTGAGCAATTGAATAACAAGCAGTCTCGTGGAATGTTTCTGTTGAGATAAGTATCATTATCAGACATATGCTCCACAATAGGAATACGCTCCCAATGGTGGGACAAAATGGAATGGTGTACCTATTCAGTGGCGGATTACCGCTTGGGCCCTCCAAGCCTTGTGGGCCTCAAGAATAGCTTCCAATAAAAACCACATATGTTTTGAAAACGGAAAAAAAATTGACACGTTTTGGCTTAGAATATTATGATGTTACTTTCATTTATGCGCTTCAAATACCTCAAGATGCCAAAAAACAAAGCCCGTTTCGCTAGCGGCAAAACTCATTGAAAACTACAAAATTGGTACAAAGTTGGAATCCTTAATTAGGTATCTATCGATACGTTGGTAATTGGTTTTAAAATGTACCATCATTACTTGACCGCCGACGAATTCGGAACATAAATTGTTACCATAGAGTAGATATTGTTAAAAACCATTTAAATGTATTGTTTTAATAAAAATATACCCAAATGAAGCTTTTTTTCATTTACATCATGCATTTTAGTATGTGTAAGTAAATAAATAATTTTGGTTGAGTTGAGGTTGAGAATTGGACATCACTCACGCGATGGTGGCGTCCTCACTAGCGGTCAAGTTATAATGGTACATCTGCAATATAAAATGTATGGAAGATAGATTCTTTACATAGCTCTTGGTGTCCTAGTGTCTTTCCATGGCATCTGAAGAAGTTGGTTACCGTATTATAATGTATACTTTAAAAAGAGGTTTGAATAAACAATTTAAATAAATAGGCAGTGTAATTATTTGAAAACAGACTTTAATATTAAAGTAACTTTACACAATTATAATATTTAACTAGAAACAAAAAAATAAAATCAAAATATACACAAATATTTTTTACAACAATATTCCTTAAACATATCAGTTCTCACAAATCCGAGTGCGTTTTAAAATAAGAATTCTTTGAAGATTTTAGTCGTAAAAAAAAAAGTTGAATGATTTAATTTGATCAAACATCTTTTTAATTATTAAAATAGCCTAGGCTAACCTATCTACTCATATAACTCACATCACATTAATATAATTTTCATTATCAACATACTTTTGAAAAATCATATATTTTAATTGGAGGATAGCCATTTTGCTTTTAACCTTATTGATGGCTTAAAGAGTAATGTTATTAACTCCACTTTTGGTTGAAAATTAATTAATAAAGCTATATTGCTGTATAATGCAATGTGCATGTCCCGTAATTTTTTTAAGCATGTATTTAATGGGACAGTACCTAATTCAAGTTTTGGTCAGTTAAATAAATAAATGGTCAGTTAAAAATCAAAATGATCAGTTAATATTATAAACGGTCAGTTGTCATTGTATCAGTGTGAATGTGGTCAGTTATTAAATAAAACGGTCAGTAATATATTTTAATAGTTAGTTATTTATTAAAAATGGTTAGTATTTAATTTAAATAGTCAGCTATTTTAAAAAAAATATATGTTTTAGATTGACAGCTTGTGAATTTTATCAAATATGGTCGTAATAGGCAAATTTATGACATGTTTTTTTTTATTATTTTAACTGACCATTTATTATTTTTAACTGACCGTTTTAAGTATTTATAACTGACCATTTATCGAATTAGAAACTGACCAAATAATTAGTAGTCATTTTTTTAAAACCAAAACTCAATAAAGTGCATCGGAAAAACGTTTTAAGAAAATTTGAAATCTCCATTGTCGTTCTAAAACCTACACTGCTTATTATCCAACTCCTCCATTTTGTATTGTCACCTGTCATTTATTCGTTGTTTTTCAGCGGTGGTACAAATAAATCGTTTGAAAGGGGTTTTTTTTTGTTTATAACACAACATTTTACATTCTCAAAATAATCAGTTTTTACACTCTCCTGCACAATTGACAATAACGGAAATTTTCTCCCTAAGCCATCGTTATACTTTTGGTGATGGGTGAAAATTTGTATTCCTTAAACATATTTGGCCATTCAGATGATTTGTATTTTATAATTCTTATGCTATATACATGTGCTTTTTAATTTATCTGGGTGGCATATAAATACAGAAAGGCAAACATTGGGTTTTTACTAGAAGAGTAATGTTAAAGCTTGGTGACATCTAATGGGGAAAAAAATAATGCATGAAAATTAAATAAATATTAACGTAAATAACTGATATAAATACAGCTCACAGATATTTCAAAGGAATCTATCTCAGTTGATATTAAAATTATTTTTTTTGAATATTCATTTGTTTTAACAAATAAATCACCATTTTATTATTATTAAGTGCAATACAATATTTTAATACATTTATTATGGACAATTAGAAAAATAGTAATCAATATTAATAATAATTGAATCAACTGAGAGATTGTCAATTTTATACTGAGCCGGATTCTACAACATTTTTATAAAAAAATCCGCTCCCAATGTGGAGCATATTGACACCCAATGGAGCTTAACTCAACATAAGTAATACTAAAAGAACTCTTACTAAGTTGCTCAACGTCTTTTTTATATCACAATCACTATGTTATCACCAAATATTCATTTCCTCTTACACATATGATAAATTCGAATTTTTTAAGTAAAGTAAATATTTAATTCTTTTAATGAGTCTCAGTCAATACTTCATTTACCGCAGTGATGCACAACCTTTTCGGGAGAAGGGCCAGATATTCAATTCTCAGATAGTTATACAGATAGATAGCCGCACGGGGAAAAGTAATTAAACTATCGATATTTTTAGTGTAGATTACAAAAAAATATTATTTTATATTGTTCTTCCATCGTCCGTAAACAGTTCTGAAGAAAAAAAGGTGATTGGTATTTGTCATATTGGACCGCATGAAATGTTATTGCGGGCCGCAGGTTATGTATCACTGATTAACAGCATCAAATTGACAGAAAAACGAAATGGAATGATTAAAACTAGATAGTTTTTTTAACATAGTATCAAAGTAATAAACTTACATGATTTTCACACACTTTTGCAAAGACAAATAAGATATCAATAAAAAATTTAACAAAATATAATTTAGGTTGGTGTGTTTGCTATGAACCAAAGAGAGAATACATATAAAATATAATGATACAAAATGTTTATATACATACATAGCTTTGCATTTTTTAAGTATAGCTTATCAGATATTAATAATATAAAGTATAATTATTCAGTCATAATAATATAACTAGTTTAATTGTATTGTTATAAACAATCCCCTTTTAACTTCTGATTGATCAAATTTAAAGATATTAAAATAATCTACATAGGTATTATTTTGGTGTGTACTTGTGTTCAATTTAAAACTGATTTCAGACAAAAATATTTTTTTTTAATCGAGATGATCGACTTGACACATTTCTATTCATAAAAATTGTTGAAACATTATCGTTATAGTAAAGAATATTTATGCTTTGTTAATGGGTCCTTTTAATTACTTTGGATATTGGCATTTGATAGCCAATTACCAAATGCACTCCTTGTGTTAATAATTAATTTAACACTTATTATATATTTATGAAATCAATGTCTCACTCTTTTTTTTTTTTATTTATTATTTTTCGAAGGCATAATTGTAAATGACATCCAGCCAATATAAAAATTAACATAACTTTGAACATTAAACGTATTGTGTTACTAATTGTGACACGTGTTTCGCCTCTTTCAGAGGCATCTTCGAACTTACTATCGGAAAGTTTGCTTACGTAATAAAGCAAGTTGATTCATATATTTTAAAATGATAAAATTACAAAAGAATTTTTCCTCGTTACGAGAAGCAAGGAGGGGAGGTTATATGATCAAAACAAAGCAAACAAATAATGAAGTTAGCAATTACAAAATATCAACTAATGAGATGTAATCAATTGGGAAAGGGTTAAACCTGTCATTGGAAATAATGTAAGCAGTGGCGAGCAACCTGTCCTATTATTAGGATATTATTTAATGACATTCATACATCCTAAATTTGGGCTTAGCTAGGACAGTTTATTATATAAAGTTATTTTTTTGCACCAACCTTCTAATCCTTTACTTCTCCTAAAAAGAGAGGCTGAACAACTGAATAACACTGCTCCATTATGTGCCCATATGCTCAATTGCAAGAGGAAACTGACACAACTGATAAAAATATTTATGTTAAGCAATGTTTATTAAGAATTGAAATAAATTGCATCATAATTACAATTATTATGTCAGTTTTATTATTTTGAAACAAAGTAACAATAACAATTAATATACACTGACACTTCTGTGAAAGTGACATCTATATTAGACATTTCATAAGATATTGAAATAAACATTAACTTTGGCTGGGGTTAAAAGTTATTACAAAGAACAACGCCCATACGTAGTGCGCTGCATTTGAATTGGATAATTGAGTTTACAGCCATAAATGTTAATTGTTTTATATTACCAGATTATAAAATATATTGTTTGGCACATCAGTATAGTATTTTTTGTACATTTTTCCTTGTAGTTCCAGCCTAATTTCAAATTATCTTTCGTAAAGCAAAAGGTTTAATTATGTCAATCAATGTCTTGCGTAAGACCGCAGTGATTTTTTCAAAACTATTGATTGAATCTGAGCACACATGAATCCGCTAAGTCCAATTAAAAGTCAACATGACTCTTGAGTTGCACCTAGAGACTCCAATTCGAGTATCGAGTACTCGATACTCGAGTATACTCGACCGTTTTACAAGAACTCGATACTCGAGTATTTTGAAGAATACTCGAGTAATACTCGTAATATATAAATGAAGATTTATTTCAAAATTTTATTTTGTTTTAAGCAGCGGACAGAAAAAATAGATATCACAATTTAATTGATTGTTAATTTTTAAGCCGAGGTCCACAGCAACAGAGAGTTTTTTCTACTGCTGGAATAAAAACACAAAACTTCGAACCAAATAAAAATTTGAGACGTTTAATTCTCTATTATTTTTGAAATATATGTTTCATAAGTTTAAATAAATGTATAAATGAAATAAAATAAGCATATTTATCATCGATTTACATACACAAATTTGAATTAATAAAATATATTTTGGTACAACTGAAACTACTCGAGTATACTCGAGTATTTTAAATATTTACTACTCGATACTCGAGTAGTTGAGATGGCGAGTAATTGGAGTCCCTAGTTGCACCCCATTGGCATTTAAAGTGGGTGCTATGTAAGGTGGTTTCTTGTGTTTGTATTGTGATATTTTTGTTCAAATGTAACACAAGTCGACTCAGCATTATTTTCATACTTCATTTAGTTAACTATTTTGTGTAAAAGATTTGTTTTGTAAGTAGTTAAATAATTTATAAATATCTAAATAATATTATTTTACCATTGTTGTAAGAAAAATTGCTATGAATTGAAAATTTACAAATAAAACAAATTATAATATATGTATTATATTAATAATATTATAGTACTACTGCAATTGAAAATGCTTGCGATAGGCGAAACTAGTTCTGATTTTAGAAGTTGTACTTGATAGTAGAAGTAGTTTGGGCATAATCTGATGACTGATTTAAAAAAAAAACGATTATTCGATAGATATAATTTTGCTATAAATATATGAGCTCCTGAAAACTGTTATCATTTTGATGGTGAATGAATTAATCAATCTTAATTCTGATAATAATTTATTTGTTTAAATATTCGTTCTGCAAATTCAATATTTTGCAGTTATCAGGTTATGTCCAAGCAACTCCGATGTATGCACTGTGTTTTAATCCATTAAATAATGCCTATCTAACGAGAAGTGACGGTTAACACCTTAAAAGTGATTAGATATATATATATAGGTATATGACTTTCGTCAATTTGTTATTTAATGATTCAAAGTGATTGCTGAAATTCAACATACTAGAATTTCAGTCAACAAATTGTATTCACGCCTTCAGCTGTCATATTATTTTGATGCTTATCTAAATTTTGTACTTTATAATCATTAGTTCATTACAATCATCACATTAATACAGTTACGGTGGACATCAATGTGTTTAAAAGATCGCTCACAACAAAACACATATTCCGTAATCCTATTTCATATATTCCAGATATGTACATACATAAGTATATGCAAGCTATATGAAATATTTGTACAGAACTTTTTTAGCTTATTATATACAGAGACTTATCCCATCAGTCCTTTAATCATTTTTGATTCATATCATCTATTTTTGAGGGAGTGTAGAATACCAATGGCTTAAATATATTCATGATTTAAATTTATAACCTATTTGATTCGCTACTCGAATATAAAAAATTAACGATGATAATCTAAAAACAAACCTGTGGCTTTGAGTCAAATGAATGTATTTTGGCAGTCGGTTTCCAATATTAATAACAAAACAAAATAATGAAAGGACGATATGAAACAAGCTTAATTTTTAAATCGTTGAAAGCAATGAAACAACAATCAAATTCAAAACAAAAATCGCACACAGTAATAAAAACCAACTATAATCTAAAGCTTGTAAGCAAGGTGTGAGTGTAGCCCAGTGTTCGCCAAACGGTCGCTCGCGAGCTACCGGTAGCTCGCGAAGGATAAATTTGGAAAATCCATGCTTCTTACATGAACAGCTGCATGTTCACGCGTTGGAAAACCTTCTGATTTATTCGTGTACGCACCAGACAGAACAAAAAATATTTTGAATCAAAAATCACCTCAATAAACAGACTTAAAACATAAACATTTTCGTCTTTTGAGTGGCATTGTATCGCATGCCGGGTACTCGTTAGTTTTGTTTATAAATATGTAATTAAAGTACGCATTTCATGTTTTATTGGTAATACAATAATAATATGTATGTGTGGTACAATGAAAGACGACGATAAAACAATATATGTACATATAAAAGTAGCTCGCCAGACTATTTCAAAGTCTGAAAGTAGCTCGCATCCTCATTGAGCTTGGAGACCACTGGTGTAGCCTAATTCTAATCAAAAAGTTTATCCCAAACTATCAAGGATTTTATATAGATATAGTTTTGGATTATTCACTCACTCGAATCGTGTGGGCGAAGCCACCAAGAAGGAGGACGCCTAGAACCACGGAGAGAGGGCTTCCGAATAATTCGAAAGGGTACTAACACCTAGAGATATCTACCGATATTCTCTGGTAACTTAAGTTATATTTTAATAACACAAGGTTTTTTTTTTACTTTAAGAGTTTTACCGAATTTCCTTGCCTCAACTGGATCCTGTCACACGTGACATAGGATACTGAGGACAGTGCAAATTTATGATTCTATTTAGTGTAAACGATCAACTATGGTTGAACTGTTACAAATATTACAACCATCTATTAGAATTGATAATAAATATTTGCATGATTTATAATTAAAATACAGAGAATAAAAGATTGTCCACTCTTGCTGATATCGAAAATTATTTTAAGTTAGTAATTATAAATATACAGTAATTTTGTATGTTAACCCATTGCTTACGGTGTGCATAAATTTGTGCGTAATTACTATAGTAATTAGAAAGCTCGTAAACAAAGTGTTAAAACAACCGGCAGCGATTAAATCAAAATAAAAATTTATCATTTATTTACAAATTATTACTTTTATTAATTCTGATGTGCTATTCAATTCCTTTATCTAAAACAATAAGCGCAATTGTGATAGTTGATGTATTCTCATAAACAATAAAGTTATAAGTTATATGTATTATAAGTTAAGTTAATGTTAAAATTTCATGTCTCTGTTTTGTAGAGAGAAACAGAAGTACTGAATCTCGATAGTGACATCTATTGATTTTGTAGTTTTTAAATAATGACGCTTAAATTGAGAAGTTTTTAGAACTATTTTTCTTTATTGATAGATGTCCCTGTCACGAAAGCAAACTCGTCAATTGAAAAGGTATACCTTTTCAATGATGGAATAAAATGCTTCAAATTGTTTACATACATATTTGACATTATAGTAAAAGAAATATTTGGTAAATAATGTAAATTAATGTTTCTTCAAAGCATGTAAAAAAAGACGATTTGGAAGTCTTCTTAAAATATAATATAAAATATTTGAGTCACAAGATTCACACTTCAAGCAAGAATAAATTTATCTGTAATATTATTGAATGGAGTCACGCAGATTGGCACAGGAAAAGAATAATAAAGAAAATATATATTCTTTTAATTATCAGAACTCTTTTTATAAAGCAATATGCCTAGTAAATGTATACAAAGAATAAAAATCATGACCCCTTTTTTCTAAATCGTGGTCACTGGCAGATCCCAGGGGGTGGCCATTTAATTTGAAAATAAACATGATACATAAATAAAACATTAAGAAATATATGGTTAAAAAAATACATACATCCAGTCCCCTTTTACGCGATTTCGATTTTACGCGTTTTTTTTTAACGGCATCGCTACTTTTTTTTACGCGATTTTTTTAACAGAAGTAATGATGACCCTGCATTTAGAGAAGTGACGACGCCAAACAAAATCATGTGATGACTGACTATTATCATCGATTCTTTTATTTCAATTCAAAAATACAAACATTATATAAAAAAGTATAGTTTAATGCCAGAAAAAAATCGCAAACATACAAAGCCAGACCATATAGTCTTATCGAACTCATACGATTCCTTAGCCAGGTTTTCATGCATCGTAATGTGGAAAACCTCCTTACAGCGGAGGCAACGCTGATTGTCAAACTTAGTAAAATTCGTAACAAAACATCACAATTAGGACATAATTATTAACTTATCACATGTCGTATATAAACAGTTCATAATTCCATTGATTTGCAAATATTTCCTCGAAATCTTTACGGATTTCCATTTTTTTTCATTCTATTGTAAAAAACACCAAAAGCCATATTTTGAAAAAACAATCAAGATTTGAAAGCTTCAACAGTACTGAGCCAGACCTAGTCGCGTAAGCATAAGACGAAATTATGAATAGCCGCAAGAAAACGTAATCGCGATTAAAACCCAAATTGAATCAGTTTTCTGGGAAAAACTTACCTAATAGAAAAATTTTGCAGTTGACTGTAAGAAAGTAAAGTGTGGATTTTTTAAAAATATTTCGTGAAACTGGCGCTCTGGCGGGGTATGTTTGAACCGGCAATGAGTGCTTAACAACCGACGAACTTCATATAAGGAGTATGGTTTTTCAAAAACGCTTCAAAAATGCTACAGTTTTCCATACTGAGCTTTAGTCGACTAGTGATTTCACATGATCGATGCGAAATGTCCGTAATAGCCGTAACCAGTTCTGAAAAATGTTAAAAATGGACGTAAAATGGACGAAGGTGCACAAAAATCGGACTTTGGACGATTGGAGACGAGTCATATACTGATGATTTCAAGTTAAATTCATGAGGACAAGTCGCGGTAAGCAGCCAGCCCATCTTAAGGTTGGTGAAAGGTGTCAGTCCGATCTTAGAAATTTGGCTATTAGATTTCTTTACAATCGGAAGAAAAAAATGGAAACCGGTAAAGATTTCGAGGAAATATTTGCAAATGAATGGAATTGTGAAGGTGCGCGGATTTCTTTTGCCATAACTGTAGTTGTTAAACTAAACGATCGTGAAAGAAAAAGAGAACATTTTTATTTAAAAAAAAAATCATTTGAAAAATAATGTTATAATATGTATTTTGAATGGAATAAATTCTCTTCAAGGGGGGGGGCATGGCTCCATGGCCCCATGCCCCCCCCATGGATCCGCATATGATGGTGGTCTACTGTTTTTCTGGATAATCAAACTTTTGCAGATGTTTTCTTGAAGAACGTTTTCCGACATTATGTGATGACAATAAGTGCCACAACTTTTTAAAGGCATTTGCTTCTCGCAATAACACTCTCATATCCGACTCCCATTTCTTTAGGCACTTAAAATCTATTTTGTTCTAACAATCATTCTCTACGCTTATACATCAAAATAGTGTTTCACATTTTCAACACATTTTCATGTGGAATACCCGTTGTTTCTCCATATGTCCATATTTTTCCTGTTACCAATGTGTTAAAAACTTAGCAGCATTAAATCACAATCTTCATTAGTTATTAGTTTCAGATATAACCTGGCGTAGTCGCTAGAGCGGGGATTACCAACCCCGTGCCCGCGGGCCGATTTGTGTGCGCCCACTCCCATTCAACTGCAACAACAATTTTTCATTTCAATTTTCATATATTTTATTATATTTGAATAAGTTTCTAAAATGATTAAATAAAATATTTTCAAAAATAATTACGTAATTCGAACTCATTTGTCTGCATAGCCCAGAAGTAGAGCTCTAGAAACCTTTTACTTGCCAAATGAATATAATGGAAATAGCTGCATATATTGCAGAGCTTGTTCAAGTAAACGCAGAAGAACTGGAGTTAGAGATTTTGGACCTTCAGAGTGATATTATGTTAAAATCCTAAATATCAGATGAGGAATTCTGGAATTCAGTGGACGGAAAAAAGTTTCCATTTTTAAAAAAAGCGGCATATAAAATAAATCATTTTTTGGTTCCACATACCTTTGTGAATCATTATTATCAACAGAGAATTTACTAAAATCAAAATATAGATCTCGACTCACCGATGAACAACTTTATGATTGCTTGTGACAGAAATGTCATCATACTCCCCTAATTATGAGGCACTGGACAATAAAATGCAATGCCAAAGATCACACTGACTTATATTTATTTTATATAATAGAATATAAACAATAATTTAGAAAATATTTTTTTGTGTATTAACAATTTTTCACATATTTTTTCAAAGCAAATTTTGCCTTGAAAAATATGTGGTGCCCGCCACCCTACCAATATTTTAAAATGTGATCTAAAGTACAAAAAGGTTGGTAGCCCCTGCGCTAGAGCATAGAGCTCAGTGTTGTATATATTTTTTAAAATACCTTTCTTTCATACTGCTTCGCGAGCAATCTCATGGATCGATTCCATTGGAAGAAATTTAAATTCTTTTAACGTGTAAATGTCTTTGTATGATTTTGTTTTCGTTTCATCTTCTTCCAGCAATTTGACGAGATCCGAGAAATCGGGTCTAAGTGCTGGCTTATTTGACCAGCAGCTTTTCATTGTTTGGTAGATTTCATCTGATATTGTCTTCGGCTGGTCAAGGCGTTGTCCAGCCATTAAATATTTAGGAATGTCATAGTCTTGTACAGCCGGATAAGGGAATGCTCCTGAAAATAAAGAAACACATTAAATAAGTTTGCTGTTTCAAATAATCAGCCACATATGCACTACCTCAGTATCTGTATTTGTACAATGATTGAGGACTTAAATAATGCTCTTAATTAATTGAACACAAATTCTGTGGTTTTGTGCATTTGATATGCTTTTAATCAGGGCTGTGGAGTCTGAGTCGTTGAGTCGGAGTTTTGGTCTGAGTCGTACTCGGAGTCGGGAATTTTTAAATGTTTGAACTTTTTATTTTTGTATATAGTAAGTCAAATTTGGCTATTGGCCGGATTGGTTGGTTGATATATACATACATACATGATATACACATAAATAGGAAAGATAGGAAAAAAACTTGACGAAAATAAACATTTTTTAGTCGGAGTCGGAGTCATATTCTTTGGTCAATGTTGGAGTGGGAGTCCCCTGCTTTTAATATTTCTTCCATGCACCTGTTCAACAACAGATTCAACTTTTAGATGCATAGAAAGCTTTCCGTACAAACTGCTTGGTTTTTGTAATATTTAAACAGAATTGTGCGAAAATAAATTCAAAAATAATTACAAATCATTCTGTCGTGATGTACGTAACCTACATTCGTTTTCTTTTGTTGATAAATTTATTTGAATCTTGCGAAAAAATAATATTTAATCACGGCCAATTTGAAACGAATACCACACATCGGTCTTTGTTATATAAATAAGACTAGTGGTTCCACCTGTATTTGGTATTTGAAATATTATCATAATATTAAACTAAAACAAATTCCAAATGAATCTGTCATGATTTGTGCTAACTATTTTTTAAAAAATGTATTTGAAATGAGTGAAAATTGAAAATTAAGCCACAGCCAATCAGTGACGAATCCGAAGACAACCAATCAGAAACGAATCTGTATTTTTTTATAAATAAGATTTGTATGAATATCCGTAAATTATCACCGTCTTACTCTTATTAAACTCATGAAAAGTTGAGTAATAAGCAGTTCTCTCAGAAAAATAATAATATTGAGATACCATCATTAAGAAGGCATATGCTCCAAATTGGGAGCGGACATGGATTAAATAAAGTGTTTAGGTCCGCCGAATGAAAGCCTTAATTGTAAATGTCACTATTCTACAATAGTGACATTTACAATGATTAATAAAATATAATTCGCGGTAAATTATGGATATATGGTCACGGGACAGAATTTTTGTAAAGATTTATGAAAAATAAGCACATTAAATGAAATGAATGTAAGGCTTACGATTTTTTTTAAAATGTTTCGTCTTTAATTTTTAAATTTATTAAAATAGAAGATTCTAAAGAATACTTCGCAATATGAAATCGAAGTTGTTTTAATTTACAGGAGCAAAAATGCCACCACAAACTACACAAATAATAATTTTATACAGGTAGATACAGTCACATATGTTTATTATTTGTTTAAAATAAAAAGAATAATTTCATTCTAGACTAATATTAAAAAACAAAATATTCTTTCAGAACTCATACAATAATTAGTAATATTCTTCAGATTTAATCATTTTGATTCCACATTTTATAATAATCCACAAGAACTCAAAGAGTAAAGTCAAAACTTATAAGCCAGTATGGCAATTTTTTGAGCTTAGCTCGAGAGGATTGGGATTCTGTCCCTTGACCATATATCCATAATTTACCTAATTCGCGTTAATATTGAAGACGTCTCACTTCATTTATATTTTATACTATAGTACTAACATTTTCCGGTATCGATGCGATTTGCCGTTTGAGGTTTGCTGTTTGCCTTTTGCCGATTGTCTATGGGTTGACAGACGCGCCACCTACTGAAAGTTAATTGTACTATCCCAATAACCTTTGCGCAAGTGTAACAATATGTTGTCAAAATAAACTATATGACAGCGAATAAAATATGAAAAACATTAATGTTTACATAAAAGACCTACTATAAGTTGATTTTACTATGCCTATAACCTTCGCGCAAGTACAAGCAACAAGTTGACAAAGTTTTTCGCGATCGGATGAACGGTATGGCAACGCATAAAATACGAACAAACAAACATTGCTTTTTATATGTTAGATTGGCGCCAGTGGCGTGTTTAATAGTCACATATTTCAATAAATTAATTCTTGTCAACCGAAATACAATATTTAATTTATAAAACTAAACTAAACACAAACGAAAAAAATACGTTGGAGTTGCTAAATCTTTTTTGTAAATTTAACATTTTACAGTTGCTACTTTAGCTTTTCATTAATACTATTATACGAACACATGAATCAACTAAAAAAAATTACAGTCTCATAATCTGAAGATTTTCACTCGTCTTTAAAGAAACAGCGCAATTTAGTTAAAGCTTCTTCTGTAAAAACATTACACGCTCAAAACCCCAAACCAATTTAAGCTCCCTCTATTCTTTGATGTTTGGAGACGTATCACCGAGTGTTACATCGTCTACTTAATATACAATGAAGCACTCGGCTTTTAAAATAGTACTAATAGTAATAGACAATAATATAAGTATACTCTATTGTCTATTACTTTCATTACAATTTTAATTGTATTATCAGTATTTATTCATGAGAAAATAAATATAAATCTGTGAGTCAAATTATTTTTAATATTTGTTTCAAATGAAGCAATACAAAACCACATACAATTTTACGTTAAAATTCTAGCTGATTCTCTGCCTGAAATCAATGATTAAACCAAGACTGTGGAGTCGGAAATTTTGTAAAGTTTGAACTTTTTGTTTTTACATTTAATATGTCAAATTTGGCTTTTGGCCGCATTGATAGGGTTGATATTTAATTGAATACACATAAATAGGAAAATTAGGGATAAAAGTGACGATATTAACCTTTTTTTAGTCGGAGTCGGAGTCGTGGTTTTGGTAAATGATGGAGTCGGAGTCGGACTTTTTTTTACCGACTCCACAGCCTTGGATTAAACTATTGCTCAAAAAGGATTTCAAAAAATATCTAGGCAGAAGTAGAACATACTTTTGATGGATTCGGCGGTAACTTTGTGGAAGCTCTTTTGTTTAATATATGCAGAATTAAAAATGCTTTGACTTTTCCACGTATTGTGTTACTAATTGTGACACGTGTTTCGCTTCCTACATATTTGGACTTACTATCGCAAAGTTTGCTTAAAGCAAGAATGATTCTAATGTTTTAAAATGATAAAATTACTAAATGGAGTGTGGGATTTTTCCTTTTTACGTGAAGCAAGGAGGGACAAAATATTAACTAATGGGATGCAATAATGAAGGGTTAATTTATCATTGGAAATAAAGAAATCTATCCTTTTAGGATATTATTTAATAATTCTTCCTTACTGTTACACACACTAAAAATACACTTTCTAAAAATTCTAAGCTATTCCTTTTTATGCCATTTATATAGATTTATGAAATCCTTACTGTTACTTAGGTGGGTTACGTTTTCATCGTCAGTCGCCGCTTATTTTCTCAATCAAGAAACAAACTCCCCCTTTGGGAAATAACTAACCATTGACATTGAAGGACATCCTTTCCATCTGAAAGCTATAAGAAGCGTGGAAAGTTAAAACGAATTACTAAGAGTTTTTCTTAGATAGGTCGTGTATCTGAAACTGAAAACAAAATGTCTACCACTTATATTTCTGTACTTTATGACAGCTCCGTAATTAGAGACTCCAATTACTCGATATCCAAACTACTTGAGTATCGAGTAGTAACAGTTTAAAATACTCGATTACTCGAGTATAATCCAGCAGTTTCAGATGTACCAAAATAGATATATATTATTAATTTGAATTTGTGTATATTAATACATTATAAATAAATAAAGAAGCTTATTTAATTTCATTAATACATTTACATATTTCAATTTATGCAACATATATTGCAACAATAATAGAGAATTAAACGTCTCAAATTTTAAATTTGGTTCGAAGTTTTGTTTTTATAATTCCGCAGTGGAATAAACTATCGACGAAAATACTCGAGTATCGAGTACTTGAAAAATGGACGAGTATTCTTGAGTATCGAGTATTCGATACTCTTTATGCTATATTTACATTGTGAGCGGTCATGAAAAAGATCTTTCGCTGTGTTAATTACAATAAAAATATTATTCAAATAGCTTGACATAATCAAATACTCGGCGATATGAAAACCGATTCTTGCAAAATAAATTCATTATCCAAATAAGTTCAGCAAACACTCGCAAATGCCACTCGCCTAGTTCAAACACAAAGAAAGAGTGTAAACGGAAGTTCACGAAAGGAAATCGGAGGAACCGTTTGGGATTTGAGACATGGGCGCTCAAGATAGTTTCCGATGGTAAAATTGCATAATATTTTTTAGGCACGAATGATGTACTGTTAGAACTAAAAGAAAGCTTATCAAATTTATTGGATGAAGAACCGCATAAAGAATTTAAATTTAACCGAGACATAATTTATCATGTTGGACGTTTGGAGCTACTTTTATAATGATTTTTAGAAATGGTAACGGAACAGTGCAGCACTGCTTGGCTTTAAAACAATAATGGGATATAAATGCAGTGGAAACTTAAAATCAGCTAATTTTAATTTCAAAGTAATGCGGTTTTTTTAGTGCATTTTTTATATTTTTGGGACTATTTCAACGTATATGTTGTAACGTAATTAAAGCGCGTTGTTCACATACTGTACGTGAAAAATCCAGTGTTTCACCTGTTTATTACAGCGTGACCTTGACACACGCGTCCTTGTACATGTTTTCACATATTAATTCATAGCTTTTGTTGTGCTCTTTTCCGCGGAACGCATCTACCGCACAAAAATGTTTAGGTGGTTTCTAAATTTTGTTAAGGAGACGATACGTTCGGGCCAAAAAAAAGAGTTGAATGAGTATGATTGGTGAATAAATAGCATTGCAATGATTGAGCTAACACGTAGTATTCAAAAACACATAATAAAAAAATGTGGTTATATATGGTCACGGGACAGAATCCCAATTCTCTCGAGTTAAGCTCAAAAAATTTATACATAGGTACTGGCTAATAATTTTATGTTTTGACTTCACTCTTTGAGTTCTTGTGGATTATTATAAAATATGGAATCAAAATGATTAAATCTGAAGAATATTACTGATTATTGTATGAGTACTGAATAATAAACTTATGTGACTGTCTCTATCTGAATAATATTATTATTTGTGTTGTTTGTGGTTGCATTTTTGCTCCTGTAAATTAAAAAAACTCGATTTCATACTTTTATGAAGTATTATTCTTTAGGATCTTCTATTATAATAAACTTAAAAATTAAAGACGAAACATTTCAAAAAAATCGTAAGCCTTACATTAATTAAAATAATGTTATCTGCTTTCAAATACCTAAACATGAGAAATCATTTCATTAAATGTGCTTATTTTTCATAAATCTTTACAAAAATTCTGTCCCGTGACCATATATCCATAATTTACCAACATGTGTACCAGGTAATATAATTGAAATAAAAATAATAAAACATTATTCTATAAAATCCGTGATCTGCACTGGGAACTGAGCACGATTGAAGCTTTAAGTGTTTGCCAAACACCAATACGGAGTTGGTCACTTTATTTTCGTTCAGTCTATGTTTGCTGAGTGAAAGATTCTAAGGTAAACATCTAAATTTCTTACTTTGGTTCGATAAAAGAATTTGACGGGTAAAACGGAACGTTGCTTTCGCTCGATAGTAATATATTTTACGCTACCTTGAATTCTGATAGAATACAATAATGATGACATTAATATGAATTTGATCTATTGTTTCTTGGTATTGCAATAATGAAACTGATTCATCGCAAAATATATGAATGTTAATAATTGGATCATTCAGATTCAACGCTTGATCGACGAAGTCATAAAATAATTATGCCTTACTATATTTTATAACGTCGGGTCCGTGGTTGAGTGTCACAGTCGTTGGGTTTGGTTGCGGATCTCACGATTTTGAATCCCAGTCCAGGTACTATCATTTTTCAATGTGATTTTAGATTTCTGTTCGAAGACATAGATATCTGTGATGTCTAAAACTCCGTTCAACTGATCTTGTGATTGATGTCCTCTTCTTAATGTCCTATCCCTACTTTCTTCAAAAAAGCCTGGTTGAGCAACTGAGTAACAAGCTTGTGGAAAACTTCTGTTGGTGTACACTCCCTTATGAGCCCTGCTCCACATTAACAGCGGGCGTGGCTTAACAATATTTTATATGAGGAGATATCGACATTTAAAATTTTCAAACTTGTTTTGATTTGATTAAAGGAAACTGCAAAAATACCGGGAATAAAAAAAAATCATATTTAATTTGTACCTACATTACAAAAATCACAAATTATAAGTTTATTGCTTTTGCAATATGAAAGAAAAGGTTATACTGTTTACAGATATAAGAGTGAAAAAATTAGTGAGTTCCGACAAAATCAACTGTAATACATAGAAAATAGAACTCATCTGAACTCACTCACGTCCGTGTGAAATATGTCGACATCCGAAGCATTAATATAATAAAATCAATATTATGGTTATGTCACTGAGTGGTAAAACTACTAATTTGTGTTATTAGTACATACATACATTGGCTACGGGGGTAAACAAAACACATAGAGAAACGAAGCATATTCCGCGTTCCCGTAGCCAATGTGTTAAGTGATTAAGCCCACAAATGAGCTATTAAATACATAGTTACTTCCCATAGTGTCTCGACCTATACTGAAAACATGGCGCTTATGTAACTACTTTCTTTTTATCACATAAATTTTTCTTATTGATTCTAAAAAGAATGTTTTAGCTGAATGACTGAATCACATCCAGCTCTCGGTCACTTCGTGTTGAAATACTCCATTGTGAGCTCACCGATTCATATTTACACTAGGGTTTCCAATCCCAGGATCCCGAGAATTTTCAATACTTAATGAATCCCGGGATTACAAAACATGATCCCATAATTATCGGGATTGATTAATTTATCAAGCATTAAACGATGTATTATTGAAAAAAACGTAATAGTACGTGAACTTTCACATCTTCATCGTTGGAACACCGGATGTTTGTGGTAAATAAATTATTTGCGCTATGTATTGATGACAGCATCGAATATAAAATATGCTTTGAAATAAATTTAGAGGACAAAAAATATCTAGTAACAAAACTGGAGTGCATTTTAATATTTTCGCTCTTCAATAAATAAACAACCTAAATATAATATTCATAAAAAAGAAGATGATACCAATTATTTTTAATGATAAATAAGCATGGCTTATATTTATTAAATATGAAAATTATCGACCACTAAAAAATATTCCAAATCCCGAGACTAATCCCGGGATCTCGGGATCAACTAATTACAATCCCGGGATTGGAAACCCTATTTGAAACCATACCTTGGTGGGCAAACTCATCAATATTAGCGTGTTCCCGCTAGGAAATTTGCTAATATTTCCGCCTCCCTTATTTTAACAGCTTAAATTGCGTCCATAAAAAAGTTATGATATCGCAGTACCCTTATCAGTCCTACTCCACCGTCATATTTTAACACAAACCTTCCACCCCTCCCCTGTCTTAACGATGTGACATTTTTAATCCACCCTCGCTTATTAAAAAAGTTATATCTGATTCGTAAATTGCCGGAAACATTACCAATAAAGAAAATTTGAAAAATTTTGTTTTTGTGATGTCACGTTTTTTTCGAACCACCTCACCAAAGATCATCACGTTATAGTAAATTTCCTATCTCCCCAAAAACGTGACGTCATTTATATGAATTGCCTTTTGACTTTTATAAAAAAGAAAAATGTTTAAATTGAATTTTATTGTCGAGTCAATGTCTATAAATATACCTATCCTAAGCTTGAGCTAAAATAAATTTATGTGAATGTTATTTTTACCTTTCATGACATTTATGAAAAGAAAGGCATTAATGCGATATACATGCTTATAATCATTACATATGTATATATCCAAGTAAATTAATGATTCACAAAACGGATATACGTATTGTGCTGTCTTTATTTCATTTAAAACCAACCCCTCAAGCTCGACGCCATTTTGGCTTCACTTCAGTGACACGATCATCACTCATGTCAATCAGAAACCGTATCAATATTCACTTTTAAGGTGTTCACTGTCAATACTTGGTAGAACGGTATTATAATAAAAATAATAACACATTTTTAGTACATATTCCACATTAAATTTATTAAATCAGGAACGGTTTCACTCATGGCGAGCATTATCAACTGAAGTTCAGTTCACAGAGACTCCAATTACTCGACATCTCAACTACTCGAGTATCGAGAAGTAAAATTTGAAAATACTCGAGTAGTTTCAGATGTATCAAAATATATATTATTAATTCAAATTTGTGTACATAAATAGTCAGAGAACATTTCGATGATAAATAGTGAATCAGTCGAGAACAACTCAACAAAAAATTACATACACCCATGTCGAAGATCTCTTTTTCAATTGAAAAAATCTAACCATGCTGGGACTTGGACCCGGGCCCACCTGATCGCTAGGGCAATTTATAAAACATATGTTTCAAAAATAAAAGAGAATTAAATGTATCAAATTTTAAATTGGTTCGAAATTTTGTTTTTATTATTCACTCAGTAGAAAAACTCTTCATTTTTAAATAACGAGTATTTTTCAAATTACTCGAATTGGAGTCAGATGAGAAGTGTGTGGGAATGAATGCAATGATCACATACATCCATACCGTTAAATACAAATTAGTGATGGCCTGTAAGAACTTATTGTTTTGGGGCTGCAGAAATTATTGCAGTGATTAATTATTTTATAGTACAAGCTTAATAACGTCGATAATAAAACAGGGACATTCATTTTTAATGCTGGAGTGCCCTTGTAAGAGCCTTGATTGAAAACTCATTAACCGCTCAATCAGGAAAGACCGAAACCTGCAAAATTTACCACTTTTTATCACACAGCTGTACCTGTCAAACTTAGTTATTTATGAATACTGAGTGCATATTAAATTTCATTTCACAAATTGGGGTTGTCCGTGACAGTTGAATGACAACAAACATGGCAACACGCTTAGAGACAGTACAGAATACGCCACCGCCATTACAAATCTTAGCCTAACCGGTACAAATCTCCGTGTTAGGGATTGAAAAACTGGTATTCGGGATTCCGGTATTTAAACTTTTATTTCAATACAGAATCACCTAACATTCGTTATTTAAAAAATTAAGTTAAATCAAAATTAAGATATCATGCATGCTCCCTGTTTCTACCAACGTGGTCGTAACCAAGACAAATCAATTTTCTTTGTCAAAACTTGTTTGTGATGAAGGTCATTTGAATCGCCAGTCGCAAGGGCTGTTCGGTTGATGAATGCACTGCATGTTGATGTGTACATCTTCGGCAGTGAATTTGATGCTTTTTTGTATTTTTTTTTCTTTTTATGTAAGTAATATGTTTCTGTTCTGTTCCATATATAATTTTAATTTTTTTGTATAATATGTTATTGTTATTTAATTTGTCAAATGCATGGCGCATTTCGCGTCTGCTGCAATGCCATGTATTATATTTAATTATTTTCCAATAAATCATTGATTAAACGGAGTTCGTGGTGCAGTGGTCAACGTCGTTGGCTAACGTGACGGACTTCACGTGCTCGAGTCCCAGTACGAAAAGCACTTTTTCATTTGATTTATCGATTCTATTCGAAGGCATGGGTGTTTGTGTTGTCTAAAAATTACCTCCCACCCATCCAACCCTATGAGCGAAGCGTTACAATTGCGACAAGCTACCCACTAGTCATTCTCTAGCCTTTTTTATCCATACTGTTATAAAACTCAAGAGGTAGAGCGACTTCTTAACACAAGCAGTTTTCGTTGAATTTTCTTTTTAGATAGCTCCATTAGAAAGCCATATGCATCACATTTAGAGAGGACATGCATTAAAAAAAAGTATTTATGCACTACCAGACGGCCACTTCCTTTCCTAAGCTTCATTGTAGTGACAGATCAAAATACTGTCATATTTATATAAAGCAAATTTATTGAGAAACAGATTATTAATTCCACATTTATAACAGTCAGGCGTTCGTTCTTGCAAAAAAATATTATCGAGTTTGCTGTAATTATTTTCGTGTGTTTTTAACCGGTATTTATAACTACTCAATACCGATCTCAGCACCAATCAATTCTGAGGTTAATTGATTATTTATACGTTGAAGCCTATATTGATGTAACTAACTAATGAGGACGCAAGGGTTGTGTTTTTAGGGTTGATCAAAAGTATGTTTTCCGAATAAATTATGAATATACTTTTGTCTAATGCTTTTAAAACCGTATCTACTCCCAATGTGGAGAATATGGGCTCATATTTGAGCTTATTTCAAAAGAAGCTGTTCAACTTGAATTGCAATAACAAACTCAGTCACCAAACCTCTATTTTTTGGAGAAAGAGCAAAGGTGTTTAGCTAGCCGAAAGATACTTAGGTTTAAGTTTAAATCAATATTATCATTTTTGAGAACTCAAAGTGAAATATAATAATCCAAAGAAGTTAAGGTAAATTTGCAGTATTCAGACACGTGGCTAATATTGTTCTGACCTTACTTTTGATAGTAGTTTTGGATTCCTTGCTTCATTTTGGACCTATATAGCTTGGCGCAGATGGATTTCGTTAGATTTTGTGGTCGTGGTGTAGTTTTGAAGTTTGCAATTTTTGTCGTTTTTCACCAAGCAGTCGGCCATTCGCGAGTTACTCAGTGGTGCCAACTGTGGTTTGAATTTGGAGAGCTCAGTGCTGCCAACTGTGGTTTGAATTTGGGGAGCTCAGTGTTGCCAACTGTTGTTTGAATCTGGGGAATTACGTACGACTGGCGGCTATGGCGTAGATGGATTTCGTTAGATTTTGTGGTCGTGGTGGAAGGAGCAATAAAAGGTTAGGTTAGGTTAGGTTAGGTTAGGTTAAAGAAGATAAAATTTCGGTTAGGTCACCGATTTTTTTATCTTCTTTTAACCTAACCTAACCTAACCTAACCTATACCATCCAACAATGCAACCAACTACAACCACACGAAAGTCCCTAGGTGAACTCACCATCAATCACTCGACTCCCCAGACTCGCTAAAAAAATATTTATCACGGTACAGAAAACTATAACAATATATTGATCTTCGTGAAGTGAATCTGAGAGGAAAAAACAATTGAATGTCAGCAATTGTTTCAGATGGTTTTATATTGGTGACCATTGAATACAATAAGCGTATGATTGTAATCAGAATCAGTTGGCAACACTGAGCTCACCAGATTCAAACCACTGAGTAACTCGCGAATGGCCGACCGCTTGGTGAAAAACGACAAAAATTGCAAACTTCAAAACTACACCACGACCACAAAATCTAACGAAATCCACCTGCGCCAAGCTATATACGTCCAAAATGAAGCAAGGAATCCAAAACTACCATCAAAAGTAGCGTCAGAACAATATTAGCCACGTGTCTGAATACTGCAATTTTACCGAAGTTAATTCAACTGGCTCCTTTTCTCATTGAAGCATTTAATATCCTTTGTAGTTATTTTTAGTCACTTTCATTATGCACAAATAGACTTAATTATAAATATTATCTTTTTATTGAATAAAGAATGAACGATGTGTGAAATTCGTTTCTGATTGGCTGTCATCGAATTCTTCTCTGATTGGCTATTGTTAAATATTCTTTTTTCGTACGATTCAAATTTCAAAAAACAAACGAACCGACCGATAGAACTATGATATTATTAGCAAGTGAAAATATTTACCTAATGTGCCGATTTCCCAGAGCAGTACTGCATATGCCCAAACATCGCTTTTATTTGAGTATCTTGACATTTCAATGGCTTCTATGGACAGCCACCTGAGAGGAACTTTCCGATGACGAGACGACAGGACGTATACTCCAGTTCTTGACAGGCCCAAGTCAGAGACCTTCAAATTGCCCTTCTCGTCGATCAAAACATTGCGAGCTGCCAGATCCCTACAAACATTTAATAAATGCAATGAATGTATGAACGTCGAAAAAGTGATTCATCAATATAACACAATGCCGAAGATAATTATCAAAACCATTTTCTTTAGAATAATCTCTCTTTAAATATATAAGAAGAATTTTAGTCGTCTAGTAAATGACCAACAGTTAGTTAAAGCCTCATTCGTTGAAGATTTCGATAAATGTGATAAAAGTTTATATATATTGTTATATGTATGTACAATCTTAAGTAGAAATTTTATTTTAAATTTATAATTTCGAAAAATACAAAAAACTTAGACAAGTACTTGAAAAAGTGCAAAATTCAAACAGTTAAATAACATTGTGTTTGTCACATTGAATTCAAATGTAATTTCATATTTGGTACCTCCCATGATTTAAAATTATGTGGTCGCATGGAATAAAAGATGAACGAAATAAGATTAATCCTTTTATCGAAGATAAATGACGTACACATATGTATGATCATGTCGGCCGGTCAGTGGCAGAAAAACTTAAAGCATCTTCTCTTCTTTTCAGAAAAATCAAAAAGCAGGTTTCACCAGTAATTAATATTGCCTCTTTTTTAACGGATATCAATTATCTTTTCAGCATCTTTAAGCCGATGTTTTGGCATCTGGTTTATTTGTTAAATATAACATATTAATTTATTATAATGTGTTGCTTAAAGATTAAGTGAAGCTATGAACGTATTGAACTACATATGTTCGTATCCACTTCTCACATTGATGTCTCTTTGACACATTACGTAGCATATTGTTTTGTATCTAGTGGCATTCATAACTCAAAACAGGAGTTTCTTTTACCCTAAGGGGTAGATGTCATACATACGATATATATATTATTCAGATTATAGAATGGAAAAAAAAATAAAAGTAAGGTGATGAGGTATTTTATAATTTTTTCACCTGTGAGTAATTTGCTTCTTCTCTAAGTGCTCCATTCCTCTGGCGATCTGCAGGGCATACATATGCAAGACTTTGGGATCTAAGCCTTGCACCGAAGGCGCTTGGCAGTATTCGTTCGCCTCTACGGGGGGAATGCTATCGACGAAAGCTGAGCTGTTGCCAGACATATCGGTCCTGTTCGTCATCGGATAGGTGAGCTCAATATCCGTGGCGAACGAAGAGGCGGACGCCGGGGTGACCGATGCGGCGAACATGTTTTCAGCGATGCTACCCGTAATATAATTCAGGGAAGCTCTGTCATCGTTTCCCAGGAATGTGTAGTCCGCTGGAAAAAAACAAAATATCAAAGTTAAAAAACGGACACACGTACAGTGGCGCAACGAACTCGCTTTCGCAATGCAAGGATAGTGTTAAGGAAAGTTTAATTTTAGAACTGTTTATCTTTTGAGTCCCTAAAAAATCAGTTTATGAAACAGTCCGTACCGGTACTTGAAAACGTGAGCACAATAACTGAAGCCAATGACTTTAGCACTCAGCTAAAGGCTGTCTTAACTCTCAATAATGAAACTAAATGTTTATTGAATAATAATAATACTAACGATAAACATTGCTGTATTTTTTTAAAAAGTAAACAAAATAATATTTGGTACTTTTTCCGTAAAACATTGTAATCTGGAAAGAATACCCTCCGTTTCCTTGCTAATGTACTTCTAGGGCCGGTAAAGATTAAGGACTTAGTCTTTATATCCATTGCTCGCATAAAGCTGAAGGCTTTGAATTGGGAAAATCTTTACAAATACAGATAGTGAGTGTAAAATTAGCACGGCTGTTCAATTCTTATCAGTAATCATTCGGTTTTAATTACACATATCGACTGTAGAAATACAAAAGGATGTGACCTACACAGAAACAAATTATGTTAAAGCAAATTTTTTTCACATTAAAATATAAATTAGACACTAATTCGGCGTTTGCAGTTTATATCTTATTGATGAACGTGTATTAAGTTATTATAAAACTAAAAATAACTTTGATTATTCCACGTATTGTTTTCTAATTGTGACACGTGCTTCGCATTTTTCTGAGGCATCTTCGGACTAACTCTCGAAAAGTTTCCTTAAGCAATAAAGCAAATTAATTCTAATATTTTAAAATGATACAATTACAAAATGGAGTTTGGGATTTTTCCTTTTTACGAGAAGCAAGGAGGATCAAAGCAAAGCTAACAAATAATCATACTACTAATGAAGTAAGCAATTAAAATATATTAACTAATGAGATACAATCAATTCGGAAAAGGTTAAACCCGACATCGGAAATAGAGTAAGCAGTGGTGAACAACCTGTCCTATTTAGGATATTATTTAATAATACTTATTTAAGCAAAATTTGCGATAGTTATTCTGAAGATTTCTCTGAAAGAGGCGAAAAATTTGTCACAATAAGCAACACAATACGTGGAATAATCAAAGTTATTTTATATTAAAATGAACTTCCACAAAGTTTTCGCCGAATCCATCGACAGTGTATTAAGTTGTATACGTTGGTGTTATCGAAACAAGACTTTATTAAAATACAGAGACTAAGTTATTTTGCTATTTTACAGTATATATTTTTGTAATACAATAATACTTTCAAATTGCGAAATAAAAAAAAATGATACTATTTTTACATCGAAAAATAATATTTCTTCTTCAAAATACGGTTAAAACATTACATGGATCAGCAACATTATATTAAAATTGTATAAATAAGATGTAATAATATTTTCCTTTTCCCACGCCTACATCTCAAGTTGCTTATTAATTCATTCTGAACGTGTAAGGGTGGGGTATAATATAATACATATTTATATTTTTCTATAAACAGCACTCGTATCAGGTAATTTTTGAAGCACGTGCCCATAATCTACAATATTCAAAAGCTTCTTACTGAACTCTTGACAGCTCAAGCCCGAAGGAAAACAATAAGAACGTAGAAACAGGACCGGATCAGTGGAGGCACGATTCTTTTCCATACGTATTTCTATGAGTAAATATAATTACGTATTTTCAAAATGCGAATTCGAACCAAATAAGAGGGATATTATAATTAACCCTTTTAGCCTCAGCCGTTTTAGCGGGTACTTGCGAAAAAGCTTAGAGCTATTTTTATGAAAACATAGTATATACTTTGGTTATAATATATTTTTTATTTTAAACGAAAAAAAACGAAAAATTCAAAAAAATAAAAATTCGTAAATTAGTTTTTTTTAATGATAAAACATTTCTCCAATGGCCTCTTTTTTTCACTATGTTTGCTTTCTCTATATCTCGTACATGATATTTCAAAGTATGCGCCGATAGATCGGCGCTCTGAGGCTAAGAGGGTTAATATATTACCGAACAACGGGGTTAATAGAGATAATTTTTACCCTTCATGACTCACGGCAAGTACCTTGATACCTGCGCCTCATATTTCAAATATTCACTATCGTTATTAAGAGACTGTTAATTTTGTTGGGATGTCTCTATTCACATTTAATTGAGGTGAATAGAGACGAGAGAGGGTGAATAGAGACTTGGCAGGTGAATAGAGACAAAATAATAGATTGTATTGATTGGAATATACGAACCTCTATTCTATATGAGTCTCTATTCACCCCGGTTTACGGTACTTATTAACTAAAATAACATGATTTAATTTAATTTTCATGCAATAAAAGAGAAGTTTACATGGGGGCAAAAAGTACGGATGCACCGGCATCGAACATAAACACGTTTGTTTCAATTTTGGCCAGTCATTTAGTTGGTTTGGTTTTGTCATTCGAGAGATAGTATTATAGTCATTATAAAGAATTATATATAAATGATAAAAAATACATTGGATACTTAAAGTAAAGTTGTGCTAAAGTTCAATCCTTGTTTTTGTCTCTATTCACCCCGATGTATGGTATATTACGTCAAGACCGGTGTTGTTTGTCGTGGAGAAGCAGCCCACCATCTTCCACGTGGCGTTAGAAATTATTAACCAATTGACTATTGTTTACTTGAAGTCCTTGAGGTAGACAAAGAGCCAGCAAAAAGTTTCACTTTATTGATTGAGTCGGTTGAATTTACTTAAAACAAGGAACGAAATAAAAAAGTAAATATATGTATTGGCATATTGAATAACTTCATTTTTTGCAATATACATACATAATTATTAGAGTGTTTGGAACTGAAATGGTAGCTTTAACCCTTTCACCATTTTAGAAAGCTTCTGCGAAAACGCCTAAGGCGTTTTTTTCAAAAAATAAACAGTAGACTTTATTCTATTTTTTAAAGCTAATATTAACTTATGAGTGTACATTTTTTTGTTATGTCATTTTATGAAGAAAGAAGGGAGCAACAATTAAGATTAATTATCTATTTATTAAATGCACCTTTTTTGGTTTTTACTTTGTTAATACATACTTGTAATAGCTTACATTGTTAAGAGGTCTTCAACTTTATAACTATAGTCTATTTTGCTTGTATTTTGCTTCAATTTATTTGCTTAGTTGTAATACCAAATGTTTGTCATACCTTGTATTTCTAGCTTAACCTTTGTATAAATATCACTCACTTTTAATGTGTTCACTGTCAATACTTGGTGGAATGGCATTATAATAAAAATAAGAAAACATTTTTATTATAAATATCACTGTTTCGTTGTATTTATTATCAGTTGATAATGCTCGCCATAAGCGAATAAATTATACATATTTGGGTGAACAAGTTGGTTCTCCCACCACCCTTCCGTTATGTGTGTGCAGCCGTTTTTCACAGCCGCCTTCCATAACGCTATACGATCAAGAAAAGAAACGAATTTACTTCTCACTTACTTGGCCCGAGACAGAGCTGCACGGGACTGATCTTTTAACCATGCACTAAGGTGCTTAAAGAGAAGAAAAATAGAAAGAAAATAAATTATATGTGGAATAAGTATTGAATAGGTTATATTATTTTTATTTTTAAATACAATCCATAGTTTTATATATTTAATACTAATCTGATAACAGCCAGACTTTAATTCGAATTGAATTTTCTTGGCGCACATATGTTTCGCATTGTTTGAATAACAAACGAATTTTCTCATAGCTGTAAAATCCATTTTCTTGACAGGAAAAAAGCACACTTTCAATGGATAATAAAATATTTAAACTTACTTCCTGACTCTGACGGTCGAACAGCTGGAGGTGTTTTGGGACGGTTCCCTAAATAAAAGATTTCGGAATCTCTGTCAACAAACAAGATCAAAATTAATATACATACTTTGAAATACATCCGCGAAAAATAAGCCAGCATTCTTTTTAAAAAAATCAATTGGTACAAGTGGTTCTCAACCTTTTTAAACAGGCTGAAATATTCTGCGGAAAGTTAACGCAGAAATAAAATTGTGACAGGTTGTTTTTAAATCTTACATTCTTAGGCTCAAGTACCTAACAATATATTTTAATAACAAAAAATTACAAAGAACAATTGTTTTTAGCGTGCAATTATGCAAGCTCGACAAAAGAATATTTCAGTTTTGTATGAAGAAAAACATTTTAAATTTAACGACTGGCACCTGTCCGGGGGCAACTGATTGAGAAACACTGAATATTAGGCCACACTGAGACAAATTTTGTTAAAGGTAATATAATATTTGATTAACTTTAAACCCAATCTAAAATAAAACTATTTAATACTAAATATACATTTGAAAATAAAAGCGATAAAAAAATCACTTTGGTACATACAATAAATATTTAACAAAAACAGATAATTAGTCGATACTATCTTAAAATCAGTTGAACGTTAATTTTATATATGTAAAAAATACAATAGTGTTCCTTAATAATATTTAAATGCAGTATAAAACAATGTTTTTTTCTGGGTTCCGTGGTCGAGTGTCAACGTCGTTGTCTTCGGTTGCGGAGCTTATGGGCTCAAATACCATCAGGGCAATTTTATTATCAATGATATCTATTCGAAAAAATGTGCTGTCAAAAATTCCCTACCAAATCCATTCCATCCAAAATTGATACGATAGCGATCAGGGGATCAGCAATTCTCGTATAAAACTTATGTTGAGATAATCTTCATTATTAGAAAATATGATCTTCATTGGATGCGGATATGTTTATACAGGGCTTTTTCCCCATTAAACGCGGTGGAACGGCGTTCCGGCACCTTTTTTCACAGATTTCAAAATCAATTTCACGAAATTTAATTGACATGATAGGTGAATATAATTTTATTTAATAAAAAGCTTAACATGAAGTGAGTTCCGGCACCTTTTTTTTCAAAAAAAAGCCCTGTGTTTATAAATATTTAAATAAAAACTGTTAAATTCTTATCTAATTTTTAGTATTACTGTTGTCTGGTTGAAAAATCAAAATGGAAAACCGACGTAACATTGTAAATAAGTTAGATTGACTTGAATCTCTTTTCCTCCCATCTTGCAATGTTATATTTTCGTTACAATGTTACACGTCTAAAACTTTAGTATTGCGGTGATATTATTTGTGGCAAATAATGTGTTGTTTCTGTTAGACGGAGAAAAACAATGTGAACGCAAAAACAATCATGCACGATCTCACGACCATACTTCCGAGGAAGGAATATTAATATTCTTACACTGATTTGAGAAATACACATTTCTGAAAACTGATTCAATCGATACTACAGAATATTACAGTGATTCGAAGATTCAAAGATTCGATTCAGTCAAGAATTATTTGAATGTGTAATGGAATTGTTGTGGAAGCTCTGTAGAATTCCAGCTTGCTTTTATTTAAATTTAAGTGACAGTATTTTTTTATAAGACTGATCAGACGTGCTGTATATTTTCTTTTCTTGACCGTTTAGCGTTATGAAAAGCGACCGAAAAACATCAACTGCATCCACAAAACGGGTGGTGGTAGGACATTCATCGTGCTCACCCAAATATGCATGTGATGAAAGGGTTAAAGAAAATATGTTGGTTGTATGAAAGTAAAATAATTTCCGAGGTAAGGTGATACAATAGGCAGTTGATGAGTGATTTTTTAGAGAAATATTACGATGGAAAAATACTTAAAATTTTATTTAACGTGACCCATGAGCGACCGCTTGTTTCTAAGAATTTTTGAACAATATCTTATATTTCAGGTTCCGTTTATCAAAATTTACATACAAGTTGAATATTTTATAGCATAATAATTTCATCCGAATAGTTACAACCAAAACACTACCTCAAGGATTTGAAGTACAGGGGTTGCTTTCGTTTTAGTTCATAAAATATTCAAATTTATTTGAGGCCATTGGAAATAGTGATCAAGAATTTTAGGGGTTGCAAAAAAACACTATTTATGCAAGAAACCTATTCTTCGTATGTCTATGATCTATATCTACCTATCTATAGATGAGATAAGAAGGACAAAACTATAAATACACTTAACATGTATACGCCACAAGCTCGTGTAAGTTGGTACATGCATTCGGCAATGATTGTCATAATTGGGCAATCTTTTCTAGGGAGAGCTCAGCACCAAGTGAAAAACACTTCTGGATACAAATTTTGCGTGTGAAGTGATAAATACCGGCACTACGTCACACAGTCATTGTTATGTCAACTGTTTGAACTCGATGATAGTAAAGAAAATGCACTCTCTGCGATTCATCGATTGATTTTGACAAACGTATTATGATTATCATAATTTTGGCGAAATCCGTTGAGAATGCGTGAATCATCACATCCTGCCATATTTGTATGGGACACGCAAAGAATTTTGGAATGTTTGAATTGGTATATTGATTGAATATAAATGGGCGATCAATGCACATTTGCACCATCGCAATAACTGGGATTCTACCACGTGAAAACAGCAAGATTTCGATATTGATCACTCGTCAATAGACCTGAAATTTAACTAAATTAAGTTTTATTACGATATTTATACGTTTATTGATTTTCTTACATGTCACTCGATATAGATAAACTATTCTTTCTATTTTGATGGGATCTAAAATATTCTCTCAGCGATCGTAAGTGTTTGAGTAGGTCCCCACGAGGAGCGTATTCTAGAAGGGCGTAGTAAGGCTTTTCCACTGTGCAGCATCCAACCAGTTCCACGACGTTGGGATGGCATCCAACTTTCTTCAGCATTTCTATCTCACTAAGAAATTCACTGATTTCGTCTTCGGCAGGGAAGTCTGGAAAAGAGTTTTAAAAAGGTAATACTGCATTTATTAATCTTGTGGGAATCCAGAGTTACCAGAATAATATTCAAAAAAATTACAGTGACAACGATTATGTAAACTATGAGAATTTTTGAATTTTGGTAAAGTTTCTTTGACTACGATATAATCGAACCCCAGCGAGAACAGGAAAAACCTTTCAACATCTGAATGTAAATCTGCTCAAAAATAGCTCAGATTTATCAAGCTTTGAGGCAAAACATGTACACTTCAGCCTTTTATTAACGTTATGTGGATCAATAATTACGGCATAAGCATGTTACATACATGGTTTTTTTCCCACAAGAATATAAACACAACCCCAATGAAGAACTTTTAATTAAGGATTTTGACTGAGGATGCTTGATGGAATTTCAATATCAAATTTGAATTGTTTGAATTTTGTATTTTTCCATGAGTTTTGTCGAAGTACAAATTAAATAACATAAGTTTTGTCAGTTCAAGTACCGTTCACTTGAAATGCCTGAAGATGCCGAAAGGCGAAACCCGGGTCGTTAGCGACAAAACTCATGGAAAAGTACAAAATTCAAACAATTCGAAGAACTTTTGCTTTAACACAATCGAAACACCCCTAATCGTTGTTTTTTTTGTGAGAATCTGTACATAAAATAATTCCAATTATCAAGATTAAATGATAAGTATGAACTACTTTTTACTTTGACTACAATCTTTACGAAAAGAAAATGCCAATATTTTTTTATTAACCTACTAGAATATACAATAGATTTTTAATTCCAACGACTTATGGCAATTCAATACGTCGGCTGACTTCTTTTTTCTTTTAACTTAATCGTACAGTCCAGCATAATATGTATATAATTTGAGCAAGCGTGTGAGTGGCACACGTTGCTCCATTTGCAATGATCTAATTATCTGGTATGTTTTCTTAAATATGGTCCCTGTTCTTATATTCAATCTGTAGTACAAACCTTTTAATTTCTTCACAGCCACTACTGGATGTCCTTTGATATCAACTTCTGCGATGTAAACGTAACCAAAAGCGCCCTCTCCCACCTTTTCACCGAGTCGGACTCTCTCTTGGCTGATCTCCCATCGATCCTTTTCTCGTTTCTCATTGCGTCCTCTGATACCCTGAAAAATAATCATGTTTATTTAGCAAAGAAGTATCCTCGATTCACCCTCAGATTTTTTAGGCGGACAGCCCATGGGTACAAAAAGCCAGGCACCGGATTTGTTTTTTCACAGTGAAGATTGTAAGTAGTATCATGGACTTGCTCGTTATTGTGCTATTGATTTAAAAACGTCGAACCTTTGAAAAATTATAGATCTTATATGAATTTTACAGTTTATAGATTTCGATAGTTGTTCTCACTGAAGTGAAGTTTTTTCCCGGATGTCGGGTTTCATGTACCGGAAACGCAGCCCATGCCAGAGCTTATTCTGAGAAACTTATTTTGCGAACGAGTAAAAGGTTGTTTGTTATTGGTGGGAAAAAATGACCAGGTGTGTGACATGACCATGAATCTTAACGAAAACGAATCTAGTTCGCGTTACAGAGGTATCTTCTTGCATCTATTGTATAATATACCAATAGGCACTTAAGCAGTGCGTCTGGCCGCAGTAATACCAGCAGTCCAGGTGAACCTTTGCCAAAATATGAGCTATTGATAGTGAAGTGAGACATGTCTAAAAATGGTGAAACTTTTAACTTCGTTTTTGGTAGAATTATCTTATATTTTTTACATTACGTGGAAGCTTACTACAAAAATCAGCAGAAACAAGTATTTTAGGGAAATAGTGTAATTAAAAGGGTGAGACTAGTTCACCGCTGACATATTATTTGAGTCATCGAGACGTGAAGTGAGCTAAGTAATAAAATGATGAAGCTTTTGTAATAGCAAAGAGCATTCTTTTATTTTATGAAAAAATCATTGTTTCAGTGTGTTATTAATAACCTCACTTCATTTATAGGATACTTTAAGACCTAAAGAATACGGTGCCGCACCTAACATTTTTTTTTAAATGCCATTTGGCTCACTTCACCTATCAGGGGCTCCAAAGTATTTGACAGTAGAAAAAATAATAATTGTGCCAACATGTTTTTGTACATGCAAAGACGCGTGGGTAAAATACTAGTAAATTTATTTGCGTAAGTCGCTACAAAAAATACGGGAGTCAAAGGTTACGCGTGATATTTATTATGCAAAAAAGTTTAGTTGGCCCTGCGGAAAAGTTAACAACCGAAACGTTCCGAAAGAATTTTCAGCATTTGTAATGTAAATGTTAAGCAGATGGTTACTTAATTTTCATGTGCTCTGTAAAATTATGACTTTTTATGGCTATCCTGTGAAATAATTTATTGTTTTAATGAATAACACTTTGATGTAAAAAATAGCAACTGAAAATGCTCGCACTGAGTGAAACCGGCGCTGACATGTATGTATTACACTATATGTACCATACCATTTTGTCAGCTCAATAAACATCGTCGATCGTACACAGAAAAAGTAACATTATAAACATAAAGAAAAATAATTAAACTCTTTTTATTAACTCGTGTCCGTGTCCGTATCATGATTTTAACCTTAAATATAAATAACCCCTAATACTTTCGATGGTTTCGGCGAAATAACCCCCTATAGCGTTCCCCCTATAGAGTATGCGGCAGTTTCTCGTATAGCGTATTTTTTTACAAAACGCAAAATTTTCAAGTTCAAATTTGAATTTAAATATACATATTTCATATACGTGCATTAAAATAATGTGACACTTGCTCTTGTTAAAAAACTTACAAGGTCACAATTTTTTTAAAAAAAAGAACAAAATACAATTCATGAAACAACCTAACCTCAAATTTCGTATGTTTACCCAGTCCCCTTTAACGTGGTATTCCTTAGCGTAGTCCCAATCTCTACGCTATATGGTGGTCGACTGTATGTATATTTCCGACGTCGAGGAGGGAGGCGGGAGCTCTGATCTCCCAGTACTCCTCTTTTCCCAACGTTCCTAACTTCTTAGATACGCGGAAAGCAATCTCACAGCAAAAAACGAGTTCCGTTCCAATAATTATTATCATACGTACAATGGAGCAACGCGGAGCATACCTAAATTGTATATTTATTATGTTTTCGCAGTAATTGAATGCGCTGAGAAAACACAAATCCATTATTACAAAATAACAATATATTTTCCGCGCTCCGAGTATTGTGATAGGAAAATCATCACAGCTAAATAAATACAGTTAATTCACACAAGCAAGTTTGTTGAGTAAAAATAATAAACAATAATTGAGTGGGATCATATCAAACGAAAATATTTCGTAAAAGTGATGTATTTCGCATTATCGCAAGATGGAAGATTCCGAAAAAAATCGTTGAATAAATTATTCAAAAAAATTCGAATATTCGAACATCGAAATATTTGAATGATTTTTGAAAGATGACAATACGTTCAAACAAACGAGATTGAGAAAAAGATTGATAATGCAGCTTTAAAAATTATCTTTCGTGTTTTTTTAAAACTGTAATTGAATCAAAATTTGCTAAAACAATATGGGATATAACAGTTATACTTAAAAGAATCTACTGCCATTTATAAAGTAAACAGGTTTTGAAAAAAATATTTGAAAAGTCACCGATGAAAATTTGTCATTAAAATAGTATTATCAAAATGAATCATAAAAATTAACTGTTTTCACTTAAAATGTTTACCTAGAAATACTGTAAATACCGATTGTATTTGTTTATCGAAAGCAAATAAATTATACTAAAATATAAAACAAAACTAGAAGACTAGAGACTAAAAAAATAGAGACTAAATTAACATCACATTAAAAATAATTTCAGTTCGGTAATAAGTATTAATGAATAATATTCGAACTTTCGAATATCCAAATAGAATATATTCGAACATTCGATTGGTATTTGTAATGTGCTGTGTTTGTTATTGTAGTAGGTAAGCGAAGGACAGACCAGAGTGAAGGGGAATGATTAAGGAGACGTCGGTTCACTACAGATTGTAGTGCCAAAGAAGAAGTAGAAAAATATGCATAAGTAGTGTATTCTTTAAATGATTATTTTGGAAAGACATCGCTTTATGACTGGCGGCAGATATTTCAAAATGATTGCAAATTTCATTTTTAAAAGTAGTTATTAGATCACGGGTTCCAACCCATGGGTCGCGACCCCACGACGAGATTTTTGTAAGTTCACCAACTTATACAGTCAACTAAAAATAATATAGACTATAATGCATTTTCGTTGTTTTTTTTTCATTACCTTATTAAAAATGCCTTTTCAATTGCATCGGGGTCGCGGGACACATGGCATTCATAAAAACGGATCGCCACCCAAAAATGGTTGGGAGCCTTTGTATTACATAGAGACCTTAAAATGTACCATGCTACTTTTCTAAGCTACAAATTCAAATAGAGCCGCAGAAAATCTACTACTAGATGCATTGGAAATTACTGATATATACCAACAATAAAAGCTTTTAAGCTGAATTGAAATTTAACAGCAGTGTTATATATATGCAACTATTAAATATTCAACACCCTGTCAATGCTACAAAGTAAGTCATAGAGCACACGTAGTGTGTCATGTTGTAACGTGAAATGAATAAATTACGACGTAACACAAACACATTCACTGACAAGTAATAAATTCAGGATTTATTGATTGTGGAAAAATGCTGCATTCCTAAAACAATTTTCCTTCCTCTTTTCCAGATTTCAAGATTTTTCATGCGGGAATTTATTTTTGAAGGCGTAGGCGATGAATATATAACGAAGAAACTTTTCGAACGAAAGTTCTGCTAAAATTTCCGTGCGGTTTTTTTTACTGCTTTGTTATTAACTTATAGCAAAATTACATTGAAGGGGTTTATATGTTTATTTCGTATAAAGTTTAAATAATTTTAAACTGAAAGTTTTGTAAAAAGTACTGAAAAAGTGAAGAAATGAATTGAATGAACTCGTTTACTAAAAATTTAAGTAGGTTTAAAACCGGTAGTTATAAGTCTTTTAGTTCGAGTTACTAATTTTACAAGTCGAAATCCTTAATTACATGATCATAAGTTGAGGATTTCGACTGAAGGTTCTTGATAGAATCCCAACATTAAATTTAATTGCTCGAATATTGTACTTCTCCGTGACTTTTTCAGTCATTTCAAGTTCATTCTGTACACTTGGAAATTATGAAGAGGCTGAAAGGCGAAACCCGGTTCTTTAGCGACACTACTCATGGAGAAGTACAACATTTAAACGATTCTAGTTATAAAATGATCATGATTTGAGTATCAACTTGATGAGTTGATAATGCTCGCCATGAGCGAAACTGGTCCTGATCATATAAATTAAATGTGGAATAAGTACTAAGAATGTGAATTATTTTTGTTATAAATATAATACCATTCCACCAAGTATTGACAGTGAACACCTTAAAAGTGATTCTAGTTCAATTAATTTATACTTTGTAAATTAATGTCATTGGTAATTGTTTTATATAAAACCGAAACGGCGTATGTATGTTTGTGGGTCTGTAATTCCCTTTTGCATTGTTGGTCATTAAATTGCCATAAAAACGAATATGAATGAAAATATGTTTGAATTTTTATCGGCGAAGACATTTAGTCAAAATGTAATAAATTAGTCTTCTACTGAACTTTTCCCGGCTTTTATTATTAATAATAATGTTTATTATTTACGTGAAGGTATTATTTGACATTTCTTTGACAGCAAATTAGATTTTTTCTTTGAATTTGGACATTTTAATGGGCGAGAATGGGGCGGGGCTGTCGTCAAATTAAACAAAGTTTGTGATTTTATTTTAACTCTATTTTGGATGTTAGATTTTGTGATATAATTATGTCGAATGATATAACATTAAATAATTATTGGTCGCTTAGTCCGAGCGACGCCGGGTAGCAATACTAGTTGTTTTATAAACCTTACTATAAGTCATACTCTATGGCATATAAATAGCCCTGCCCTGTTTACAAATATTTTTTATCAGTTGATTTGTATGCTTGCTAATCTTGCGATGACCGAAACTAGTCCTGAACATTCAAAAAAGTGTTGTATTTGTATCGTTATAAATATAATATCTTTGCAGTAAAGAATTGACATACCACCTTTAAAATGATATTAGCTCCAATGATCATTATTACTACCCTTATTTCTTCGTGTGTCATATCTTCCACGCTTTTTTGTTTCTATAATATATTGGTTTATCTAGAAGAAACAACCCCTCACAAATATGAATAAAAACTTTGAATTCCCTTGTGGAATCGATAAACAACTACGATTTGACCGTGCTCAAAGATACAAAAAAAAATTTGAAGCTATTTCAGAGCAGGGCGGAAAATGCAGCGTAACTGGCGAGAAAAATGAATGTGAACGTAAGGGATTCGGCAGGACCATGGTCTTCATATAGTTTACGCTTAGCTTAGGGCAAACGTTTTATTCATTATTATCATCGCGTCAGTTTAGAGCCACTGCTTTAATCGTTGAATACTATGATTACATCAGTGGCTTCGTTTTTTCAGAGTGGTAAGTTTGTCTTGTCACTAAAAAATCAATTTGGCCAAGGTTTCTTTAAATCTCATTTTTAGCGGAAACTTTGTAATTTTGTCGGGTAGGGAGCAATACATAAACAAGTGAACGAAGCTCGTAACGATATCGATGATTTTGATTTCTTGTATTGCAAAAAGTCTTGATATTAAGCACAATATTTTAAATTGGGACGTTTGTATGGTGTATGGTGAGGCGTTGAAGCCCTTTTTAAACTTTCTGACTCCATTTTAATATGAAGCCTAACAGTAAAAAAGGATGTGGAAGTTGCTGTGACAGGTTCCATTCATGTTCCGCAGATTAACAGTATTCCGCGGAAGAGTTTCGGCAATCCTGAACAAGAGAATAAATTGGATGATACCGTGATGTTGAAAATCACCGCACCATTTTGAATAACCTATCGAAAATCCCAATTATATCCAAAAACATGTTGTTGAATATGATCAGAGATATTTATTAATAACTGCCCCATTTTTTTAATTTCTAAAACAACCGCCAGAGAAATTATCGAGAGGCAGTAAAAAACGTGCGTGTTTCAGAAAAAAAATAGAAAAACCTTCGTCAAGCCATTTTGGATAACCTGTTAAAAATCTTTATCCTAAATTATTTAACATGACTGATGCGAATGTTGTCAAACTGTCATTGTTTTCCCATTACACTCATATTTAATTCTGTCAAAGATACATTACCAAATTATCATCTGTTTATATTTAAAGGTGTACAGTGAACTTTATGAAAAATGCATATTGGAAAATAAAAAAAACAAACTATGATACGATAAATTTTCTTTCTTAAATTATTGCCCAATTAAGGTAGTAAGTCATACATAGGATGCGGTGTCGAGTTGTTTGGATTGGTTATTTACTAATCACGGCTTTAAACATCTAGAATGGGATATTTATTGAATTCGAAGAAGAATTTTTGAATCTAAATCGACGATTGGAATGAAATATTTTTTATATAGACTTTCACTCAACTCCTTTTGAAGAAAGTGAGTAAATAAAGTGTATTTAAATGGACTATGATGTTCGCTTAGCGTCAGATCATATCAATATTTCATCCGATTTACGTTTTAAATAGTTATTTACATACATTTGGAAAGATGCGAGGGAAGGTGAATTAATATTCGATTTAAATTAAATTATATTATTGCAGATTCTTGGTCTGTTTTATAAGCAAATGCGCCTCTATTTCATACTAAAAGACAAGATGAAAAGTATCTGAGATAGGAGTCATGGTTGTTGTTAAAATATCGAAGCGATCACGGCTTTCGAGTATTTCAAATTATTGAGGATTAGCAATGCAAATTATTCACGTATGTGAAAAATTTATGATAAATTGTAGTATTATTGTTATGAGAAAAAGGCTAAAATTATTGATCAAATCTGCAAAAAAATAGCATTAAATAATATTTCTATAATTTGAAACATATAGATCAGTGGTTCTCACGTAAAATTGTACTGTGACTGCGTTGCAAACAAAAGCGGTTCTTCAAAAATGTCTGGTGGCCGCACCAAATTTTTGTTTTGACTCTGCTGTGATTGAATTTTGTCAAATGGGCTTGCATGTTTGACACTTTACAATTGTTATTAATTGCATACGAAATGTTACATTTTCAGAGTATCTGTTGACAAATTAACTTGTTAAATTATATGCTTTTTAATTTCAATATTTATTATGAAGCTGCTGGTGGCTGGCCGCACATGAGAACCACTGATATAGATGGTATCATTTGTATATCTATTTTTTTCGTTTTAAAATTTTAATGGTACAATTCAGAGACTCTCGTAACTCCATAGCCAATATAGTAATTAACAGTGCGTTGCGTTCAAAATCCAGTGTTTCAACTTTTTATTACAATGTAACCTTGACATATGAGTCCTTGTACATGTTATGTTCCCATGTTAAGTCATTGCTTTTTTGTGCGGTTTTGTTTGGTGCGATTTTCCGCGGAACGCATCAACCGCACAAAAAAAGGTTAAGGTATACATATATATTGAGTGTTCTTTGTCGTAAGTTAATCATTCTTGGCGTAATTCTTAGTAAAAGGTTGCCGACACGTTGTATGCCTGAAGTTGTTCATTTTATAAACATGTATTTGATTGGTAGATATGGTAATACAAAAATTTATCTTCTCGCTTCGTCCAATGTGTTCTATTTCCTTACAATTTTGAATCAAGATAAGAGATGTTTGATTGTTTCTTTTCTCATTTCCAACATTTTTTTAAAACCAACTGTGGGTGATCCCCGCATTCCCGCATTTCTGAATATAGAACCGCCGCTGTGTCTAGTGAGTAGCCTTTTATCATTAAATATTATGATATGGTAATATCCGGAACGAAGTAAAATCTATCTTATTTGTATATTATATACTGGAAAAATATAATTTATAATGTGTAGGTTATCATATTCTTTACATTACTTACAGTTTATATACGCATATGAACTCTATTTTAAGTTTAATTTGTTAAAATTTTGTACACGGCCTGGGTTTTACCTTTCGGCATCTTCTTAGAAATTAAATTGCACGGATGCACTTGAATTCATTACTGTTTTTGGTTAGATATTATATAAAGCAGTGTTTCCCAAACTAGTGGTCGCACAAAACATTTTTTTTGTTGAGGAAGGCCGCGGAATATTTATTTCAGATTTAGGTGGTCGTTACATGCAAAAGTTTGGGAAGCACTGTCATAAAGCAGATCCTTTATATGTTTGCATATCACATCAAACTTCTCAAACGATGATCCCTGAAATGTGACTATTTTCATTTCGCTACGACCTTCCATTACTGTTTTGAGAAAAAATAGATTAACAATTCATGTTTAAAATCGATGCATGTTATGAGGACATGAATATAATGTGATTCACCGTAATGTGAATTTGATACCAAAAATCTTTAGTTTTAGCTGTTTGTGTCTCATTAACCCCCTTTTAACTGATATCAAAAGATGGCTTTATTTTTAGCTTTTTGTGTCTCCTTAACCCCCCTTTTAAAGAATTTACGGATATATTATTTAATGTATTTAAAGATGTTTGTATTCTTTGTTGTGTTAGCCTCCTGGATTATCTATAAATTCCACATAGTCCTCAAAAGTTTTACGTCTTATTAAAGCTAACAGTAAAACTTTGGTTGTTTCATAAATCATAAATGGATGATATAAAGTTGGCCAATGGGTAAGTATGATATTGTAGCCGCTTCTAATTTTCTCTGACCTTCCGAAGTCTGCGGAGAAACTTGGGATTCTTTCTTCAGCTTCGCTTAGCTGCTCATCTAGTGGAAGATTACCAAAACTTAACACGAAATTCACAAATGGATCAACAAGAAGTTCTTGCAAATATTGAACAAATTAAACTAGTATAGTAAAGTTTATAGACATTGTATGTGCCATTTAACTAGGATAATATATTTATACATACGATGAAAAGTGAAACTGTAGTTCTGGGCCAAGTATATAATATAAGACTTGTGAACCGGTTTTGCTTCTCAGCGGCTTCACTCATGGCTGTCCATAAACCATTCTCAAACATCATTGTCATCTCAACACAAAAAAATGAATGGCGCTTTTAATTATTTAAACACGTCATCCTAAAAAAAACTGTGCCAAGCCGTCGAGTAACCTTAGTCGATAACTCTAAATTGTTATTTCTAATACTATTTTAGAAGCGAAAAAATAGTAGGAAATATTTTATTTAAGTTTTCTCCGCTCTCAATGTGGAGCATATGGGCAACTAATTAAGGTATCTTTATCTATCCCTTTATCACTTGAATGGTGCTGCAACTTTAGCGCGCAGGACATTAGCGGCCGACGCTATGTATTTTAAATAATATTTGAAAATTTCACATGGTGGAATATCTTATTATTTTTTTCCCAATCGATATAATTTTCTTGGATAAGTTAGGTTAGGGTAGGTTAGGTTATGTAATGTTAGGTTAGGTAAGTTTAGGCTCAAAATAATCTTATATTGCTCGTTAGTGTTGGCGCGCTAATGTCCCACGCGCTTATGTTGGGGTTGTTCTGCGCGCTATCGTCGGGTGCCTTCTTGAATATATTAGGTATATAGAGTGCAACTTTCCCCATAGGTTGGTATAAAAAAGTAAATTTTGGTCATTTTGTGGATTGGATGTCTTTTGCAGAAATACCTTCGAGTCTTGACTCAATCCGATATCGAAGTATTTGTTTTTGATTACATCCATCATCCACCGACAAGCCATCTCAATTGACATCCGATACTCTCAGTGCTTATATTATAGTAGTACTGTTTAACGTGTTTATATTGTCACTCTTCTCTCATAAAAATGAGAAAGGTCTTGTAAAGGGTATTTCAATAGGGACGCTCAAAATATGTTACTTTGTCCTGCTGAGTAAATTATTCATTGTTTAGTGGCCAAATTTGAGTCAACCAGTTTGGTAAATAATCGGCCAACACCTACTTGTACGTCATCAAAATACAATATCTGGTGAAAACATTGCTGCTGTGTGTGAAAGTGTACAGGAAAACCCAAGGCGGCTTATTTCTCGTTGTTCACAAGAACTTGGCTTTTCTGCGACTTCAACTTGGCGAATTTTGAATCGGGCCTTATGTCTGCACCCGTATAAAATCCAACTAACCAAGGAACTTCAGGTAAACGACCACAGACAACGCCTGATTGGGTTCTGGAGAAGTTTACCCAAATTTGTCAAAAAAGTCAACTTTAGCGACATGGTCCATTTTATAATGAATGGATATTGGCAGACATTTGATGCTATATTCCATATTTAATGCCGTAAAATATACTTACAAATGAAATTAAAATTTAGTCGAAATCTCACAAACAACTTGTTTTATTTACATTTCAAAACTAAGCGTCCTTATAAAAAGACCCTTTATAAGCAGTCTATTGTAAGATATGTGTTTTATATTCTGTATTTTATTGTACTAGTCTTCGCCTGAGCTAAGTTGATTCTTTGATTGTTTTTTTTTCATTAAACATTTCTCTTTTTATTGAAGTAACTCTATAATATATGCAGTGGCGGCCGGTGACCAGAATATTAGGGAGTGCAATAAAACAACCTATTTATGCAAAAAATCCATCCTCCGATTCTTGGATTTTGAAAATACATCTATAACACGGATATTAAAGTCCGACATTGACGATACCAACTGCTTCTCTATACTTAGCATGGCAAGGGAATTGAGCCTATCTTGGGTCATAGTATTTCTTAAAAATGATTTAATTCTATTTAAAGTTGAAAAACAACGTTCACTTTCAACTGAAGTCATCGGAATTGTACAAATGATTCGTAATATTTTAACGCTTTCGCTAAAGACTTCGAGTAAATTATTCTTTGTGAAAAGTTGAAGAATGGACAATGCCCCATCGGTGACGTAAAAATCGTCCCTACTGTATATGACAGTAAGTTCGCTTTTAAGTTTGAGCTTGTCA